>OY744533.1:102570737-102693237 GCA_963556195.1 Sepiola atlantica | reverse complement strand
TGTGTCCGGTTTCAATTTCGATCATTTTAAGTAATTAGTTTGTAACCAACACACCACTAATTATAGGATCCGTTCGTGCGTGTTAGGGTCTCTCTCTCTTTCTTTCTCTTTCTTTCTCTTTCTTTCTCTCTGTCTGTCTCTTTCTCTCTCTTTAGAACAACAAGAAGAAGTATTAGAAAAATACGTAGAAGAAGTAGAAGTAGAAGAAGAAGAATTAGAAGAAGAAAGAGGAGGAAATAGAATAAGAAAAAGAAGAAGTAGAAAAAGAAAAAAAAGTAGAAGAAGAAAGATTAGAAGAAGAAAGAGGAGGAAATAGAAGAAGAAAAAGAAGTAGAAGAAGAAAGAAAAGTAGAAGAAGAAGAATTAGAAGAAGAAAAAGGAGGAAGAAGAGAAGAAAAGGAAAAAGTAGGAGAAGAAAGAAAAGTAAAAGAAGAATTAGAAGAAGAAAGAGGAGGAAGTAAAAGAAGAAAAAGAAGAAGTAGAAGAAGAAAGAAAAGTAGAAGAAGAATTAGAAGAAGAAGGGGGAGAAGTAGAAAAAGATGAATTAGAAGGAGAAGACGAAGGAGAAAAAAGAAGAAACAGAGTAAGAAGAATGAGAAGAAGAAAGAGGAGGAAGTAGAAGAAGAAAGAGGAGAAGTAGTAGAAAAAGAAGAAGAAGTAGAAGAAGAAGGAGGAGAAGTAAAAGAAGATGAATAAGCAGGAGAAGACGAAGGAGAAAAAGCAGCAGAGTAAGAAGAAGTAGAAGAAGAAAGAGGAGAAGTAGAAGAAAAAGAAGCAAAAGAAGAAGAAGAAGAAGAAGAAGAAGAAGAGGTAGAATTAGAAAACAAAGAAATAGAGGGATAAAGATGAGAAGAAGAAGAAGAAGAAGAAGAAGAAGAAGAAGAAGAAGAAGAAAAAGACAGAGAGAAGAAGAAGAATGAAAAGATAATAAATAAGGGCTGTGTAATATTTTGATATACCGCTACTTTTACGCGTTTGCACGAATCGATAAAAAAGCTTAAAGGATCTGGAGGATAAAATATTGATGAGGTGGGCAGGGTAGAGTGTAATCGATAAAGGCTGATCACGATCACGGCTGAGGAGTGATGGATATTGCGGGAATGGCTCCCAAAACGTGGCAAGCGAAACAAATGGAGAGTCAGGCGCATAAAATGCTTCGATAGCGATATTTTTTTAAAGTATAACAAAATAATAAGAAATAAAATGGAAAAACACGAAGATGTCCTAAAATCTGAATAATGTGTTGAGACGCACTTGCACGTTCAATTACAAAAGGAGCAGACAATGGAAGAGAACCAAAATAGATGTTTTGACAAAGGAACATCTTATTATCATATGACGTTGTTGTGGCCTGTTTTTTATGAGGACGTGTATTTAGCGTCGAAAGTTGATTATTATTAGTGATGGTTCATTAAGGACGATTGCTTAATTTGGGTCATGTGACTATATATGAAATCAATGTGACGTGTGAGACGTTTAGAAACTCGAGACAGCTTACATTATGTAATTATATTCTAGGCTATAACAAGGCGCGACTCAATTAAAGAAACTCAATACGAAGAAGCTTGATACAGCGTTGTTAATAATTCTAACGCGACTCAATAAATAAGATTGATACATCCTTGTTAATAATTCTAATGCGACTCAATCAAATAAGCTTGATACAGCGTTGTTAATAATTCTAACGCGACTCAATCAAATAAGCTTGATACAGCCTTTCTAATAATTCTAATGCGACTCAATCAAAGAAGCTTGATACAGCGTTGTTAATAATTCTAACGCGACTCAATAAATAAAATTGATACAGCCTTGCTAATAATTCTAATGCGCCTCAATCAAATAAACTTGATACAGCGTTGTTAATAATTCTAACGCGACTCAATCAAATAAGTTTCATACAGCCTTGCTAATACTTCTAACGCGACTGAATCAAAGATGTTCCATACAGCGTTGTTGATAATTCTAACATAACTCAATTAAATACGCTTGATATAGCGTTGTTAATAATTCTAACACAACTCAATTAAATAAGCTTCATACAGTGTTGTTAATAATTCTAACGTGACTCAATCAAAGAAGCTTGATACAGCGGTGTTAATGATTCTAACACGACCCAATTAAATTAGCTTGATACATCCTTGCTAATACTTCTAACGCGACTCAATTAAATTAGCTTGATACATCCTTGCTAATAATTCTAACGCGACTCAATAAATAAGCTTGATACAGCCTCGCTAATACTTCTAACGCGACTCAGTCAAAGAAGCTTGATACAGCGTTGTTAATAATTCTAACGCGACTCAATAAATAAGATTGATACATCCTTGTTAATAATTCTAATGCGACTCAATCAAATAAGCTTGATACAGCGTTGTTAATAATTCTAACGCGACTCAAATAAATAAGCTTGATACAGCCTCGCTAATACTTCTAACGCGACTCAATCAAAGAAGCTTGATACAGCGTTGTTAATAATTCTAACGCGACTCAATAAATAAGCTTGATACAGCTTCGCTAATATTTCTAACGCTACTCAATCAAAGAAGCTTGATACAGCCTTGTTAATAATTCTAACGCGACTCAAATAAATAAGTTTGATACAGCCTTGCTAATAATTCTAACGCGAATTAATGTAACATTAGCATTGCCAATAATAATAACTAGCGATACTCTGTGCAATTCTACATCAATCTCTACACTCTATAGTTAATAATAATATTCTTTTTTGAAATAATGAATGTGTGGCATGTTTGATAATATTATGAAATACCTTCTATTTTCTTCTTCCGTAAAAGTCATTGTCAGCTAAATAATCTTAAACTATATCACACTTGGATGTTGCTTCTTTAATTATTTCTTATGAATTAAAGAAAAATAGTTCTTTCTAAAACAATAAATAATTCTGTTCTAACTATGAAAATAATTGTCGGAAAAATACTCTTCCAATCATTGAAACAGACGTCACTCTTTGAAATGTATTTATTTTAAATTGTACTGTTTTAGTCGACGTGGCGAGAAAAATCGATTTTGAAACAATTCATTTCACAATGGGTTAACCGGATTTTTTATAACCCAGCGATATCAGATACATCTCCAATCATCCTTGCTAATGGGATGATCTCGTTTTTTGTTAATGTGTGTGAAAAATGATAACGTACGTACGAACACGAAATGCGTTAGCGTATTATTATATAGATGGATAACTTGAACGTATAAGATTAATAGTGGGCTGACAGTTTTATCCTTGGGCATTATCCCAAATAGTTATATTACAAACATATCTCGATTTTTTATCAAAATCGAAAGATGCATATACATTGGCATTTAATACACGAAGTGTAAAGTCGATGAACATATTGAAACAATACATATATATCATTGATTGCAATTAAACAAGAGAATAAACATAGTTACTACATAATGTGACGTCATATATTGCAAAGTGTGTCAAAGATAAACATCTTTGTTTGGGATTAGAAACATTATTGTAAGAGAATAACAAGTGATTAGTACAATATTTAAGAATGTAATAAGAGCTCATATCGAATATTGTAATCAATTCTGGGCACGAGTAGCTAAATGTAGGAACGGCACAACCCATGTCCTCCTTAATGGGCTATGCAAGATCTCAACAGATTCTGACAACATATAGTTATATAGCTATATACTAGCTGTCCGGACCCGACATTGCCCGGAATTATTAATATAATCATGTTTGTATAGCATTGATTTAGTTTTAGCAGGGAAATAATACGGGTATATATTTGTAAATATGACGTCATTATTTTACTTAATGATGAAGAGCATGCACAGTTCATATCTTTTCGGAAACGGTAGGTTCATAACATTTAGTTTCGAAAGTCAACGGGCGTATCCGGAAATATGTACGATTTGGACTTGTGATTTCACAGAAGAAATATATAGACAGATGAGAACAAAGGACAGATGTTTTTTTTTTATGGTGCAAAACTACGATTCTTCTTAGCACCACTAGATAACTTGCAACTTTCGAACCAATGGCTTAGACATCACGGCCATGTGTCACTAGTATAATTAGGAATCCATAGTTGGTACTGTTTAACCCTATGTTTGTTATTCAAGGTTTTCTTTCTCTATTAGAGGTCTCAAAATCATATTCAGCTCTATGCTTGGTATTAATAATAATAATGAAAAATATTAATAATAAAAACAAATTTAAAACAAGTAATAATTATGATAATAAAAACAAATAAAAAGCAATAATGCTGCTGCTGCTGATGGTGGTGGTGATGATGATGATGATGATGATGATGATGATGATGATGATGATGATGATGATGATGACGATGATGGCAATCTATGGGAACTAAATCTATCAAATTTGTTTTAATCGAAACCCCACCCCATACACATATGTGGTGAACTAAGTATCAGCTGATACTAGACAAAGTGGTCGTGAAGGGTCAAAGAGGAGTGTAAGCCTGCTGAGAGCGACTACCATCGATACCTCAATGGATGCTGAGAGTGCTGAAATATTAGGGATGCGAATTTCTACTCAAATTCTAGAGAAAGCCAACAGTCGTTGCCAGCGAGAAATCAACGATGACCGGAGGTTGCAATAACGGAAAAATGATTTACAACACTTTTTTCTTCTTCTTTGTTTAACGTTAGTTCACCCCAAACAAGGCAGGCCGCTACTGTAGACGTAAGGGGCTACTGAGAAGAAAGAAAAGGGGAGAAGGTTGGGGGGGACAACCTAAACTGGGATCTGCGCAGCGAGATGTCTGTTTACATTTATTTTAAATTTCTGCATGTCAGTACTGTCGGGGAAACAGGGGGCAGGGAGGGAGTTCCAGAGGCCAGTAGCACGAGGAAAGAAGCTTTTTGAGTAGAAATCTCTCCGGCATCTGGGGATCTCCACAGTGAATGGATGGGGTTTAGTTGATTTGGTCTTATCAGAAGTTGCGGGAGTTCTGAAAATCTGAGTTACTTGTAGTCACTCATATTCCAGGGAACACCACATCTTATTGCCAGTAGGGAATCGCTTATAATGTCGTTTGTAACTACTTCTGGTGAGTAAATCTCAATATTCGCGTTGGGAGTGTGACAGACAGACACATAGACTCCCCGATCGACTTCCCCTCTAACCAACGAATGGACACAGCCTCTCGCATAGATACAAGAACGCATCTAAAAATAGAAGCGAGGGGAAACAAATTAATGACTAATCGATATCCAAAAAAAATGGCGCCGGCTATAAACAGAAGATGGAAAGAAGGAGCCAAGAAAAAAAAGGAGCATTTGTTTCCAAAGTTAGATGAGTTTTGGGAAAAACAGAGTCGTCGGAAAGCGTCGGAGGCTGGGAAAGTTTTGAGAGGAATCGGACGAGCGGAAAATGACCATCGATAAGAAATAAACGATCGAATGAAGATGGATTGGTAAAGTTAGAGGCCGAGCCGAGCCGAGTCGAGTCGAGTCGAGAAGGATTCGGTAGGAAAGAGCGAAAAATATCTGAACTGAAGAACGGAAAAGGAGCGCGTGTCTGTCCGGATCAGGGTGTCGAAAGGGCGTAAGCATTTACTTGAATACCGAGTGGTCAACGTTTCTTCACGTTTGCTCTCGTGAGATTTTGATTGATTGAGAATTCGTACACGGCAGACATGGCGGCTAGTCTCTTGTTTCAATCTCTTTTATTTCTTACAAGAATATCCTTCTCTTTTCCCCCCCTTATTTTTTGATTAATTTCTTCTACTTCTCTTTTGCTGCTTTTTTTCCTGTCTGTAATCATTTTTTTTACCAGTAATTTGTTATTTCTTTAAAATAATCTCAGGGTTTCCACAATTTATTCGTTCATTTTCTGTTTCCTTCTTTTGTTTGCTTCTCGATGTTTTATATTTTTCTTTCTTCGATTTTGTCATTAATTATTTTTCTCTTCTTTTTCTAGTCGTCTTTCCTGCTAATAAGTTAACTAAGGGGCTATCCATGGGTGTACTCGTATTGTAAGGATCTGATATTTCTATTTCTAAACGCGTAGTTCAAATAGCCGCATTTTATTTTCTATGCATCCAGGCATCACTATAAGAGTGTTAGTCCGTCGGGTGGTCCGTCATACTAAAGTTTTGAATAGTATGAATGTTTAGCTTAAATAGTACGAAATAAATAATATTATGAATTCATTCGTCTCAGCTAGCTGTTATTCTCACAAAGTTTATGTCGTACGTTCTTTAGGTGCGTGTGGTCAAACGCGGGAATCTGTTCGGAATTCTAACGCGTAGTTTGAATAGCCGAATTTTAGCTCCTATGCCTCCAAGTATCTCGAACTACGGTTAGTCCATCGGGTGGTCTGTCATGCTAAAGTGTGCAATAGTATGTGTGCGTAAATAGTAGAGGTGCCTCTCTGAAAAGCTTAATTTCGAAATAGGATTTTATATGCAACAGTGCAGAATAAAAGTATTTCAATTGAGTTGTCGGATTTTTTAATAATTTTTATAATTTTATATTATTTACGTTATTCGGTACGTGTGGTCAAACTCGGGAATCTGTTCAGAATTTTAAACGGAATGTTTATTTAATCCAAGACAGGGTTAGCTTGCTCTCTGTCTGTCAGCCACTACTGGGTAGAAGTCTTAAGTAATTTGTAACTTCATTCTTAGTATCGCCGGTACTTCCACCCTCCAGAAAACGGTCATTTAGAACTGATTATTAAATTAGCACTTTTATCCATTGCGATACGGGTCCTACGGACAATTCGTGCATTTACGTAAGGAGTGTTAAACCTATTATGAATTTAGATGTGCAGTCTTATTACTTGTCACTTATTATTACTATATATATATATATATATATATATATATATATATATATATATATATATATATATATATATATATATATGTATATATATATATGTATGTATATACAGGGTGGGCCAAAATAAGGGTCCTATCTTTAAATTTGAATAACTTGAATTTGAATAACTTCCACAAAATAAAAGTTAAACTCACCAAACTTTATGTGTGTGTAGACTGATTCTTCCGAGATTTTTTGAAATAAACAAAACAAATTTTAGCCGAAAAACACTTCTTAAAACTTACAAAAACTAAAGTATTGTTTTTTACACTGTTTTGAGTTTTTTAAGCAAAAATAATGTTTTCTAAATGAGGGTACGTTCCTTAGGGCTAATACGGCTCATGCTTACTTCGGAAGGGGTCCTTTACTTATTCTAAAAAAAAAAAAAAAAATCAATAAATAAAAAAGTTATGAATTTTTAAAAATATGACCCTTATTTTGACCCACCCTGTATATATATATATATATATATATATATATATATATATATATATATATATATATATATATATATATATATATATATATACTGTAGTACAGAAGTTAAGAACAACACCGTATTATCGGTTTCGAATCAACGAGTGATTGCGTGTCGTTCTGGTTGGTAAATGGGAGTCAAATGTCGCGATATCTCAAACATCTTATTTATTTATTAGCTTTCTCTTTTCTTATCAAGGATGTGAGTCGGCATATTTCACATGATGTTGTGAAAGCAATACATTTAAAACACATCAATATATATATATATATATATATATATATATATATATATAGAGAGAGAGAGAGAGAGAGAGAGAGAAAGAGATAGATACATAGAGAGATAGAAAGATAGATAGAGGGAGAGGGAGAGAGAGAGAGAGAGTAAGATAATATTTTACAGATATAAATAATATATTTAACCAGTAGACTATCAGGATAAAAACAAAACTCAATATAGTGTATAGAGCAATACTATTAATTGAATGACATACTAAAATGAGAAATTAATCAGATTTTATTAAAGTTCAAACACAAGGAGTGATATTAAGTCCTTAACCCATGAGTTGTTAAAGAACATCTACTCCTCAGAGGGCCATTACCGCAATGATATTCTGCAGGTAATAAAATTACGCTTTGAAAATATATAAAAATATATAAATATATATAAAAGTATATGAAAGTATATAAAACATCAAATATATAGGCATAAAAAGACACTTTTTTTGTTAAACTTATACAGTTCATCCAAGTCATAAGTTAAAAACAATTTCAAGAAAGATGACAATGAAGTCGATTAAAAAACAATCCAGGTGGTGAATGGTATTCCAAAAACGAAAGAAAATATCTAGGCAGATGACAGTGAAGAGTGTATTCAGGGTGTATGCAAATTAATGATAAATTGTCAAATTAATGGTTCTTTAGAGCTGATAGTAGGAGTTGTACAAACCATAACTTCCTGGTCTGACGTAATATATAGAAAAAGTGTGATGGAGTAGAAATATGCAGTAAGATCCAATCAAAAAACAATTGTTAATCAGACATTGTAATATTCAACACTGAATGAGCCTTCTGAACTTTTTGTATGATTTTGTGTTTTGTATCGTTCAAGGGAGAAACGGCTAAGCGTCTCGAATATGCTTTCGTAGGACAGCAGATCCCGCAGTCCCTGCATCATTTGGGTATGCAGTCGTTGAACTCTCTCAATGTGTCGGATATCACGTATTAGCTCTAAAGCAGAGGCGTGGACACTATGCTCTTCAGCGGTCTGATGAGACATAAAGTAAGAGAAATATTACATGTTTGAGTTAACAGAAGCAACGGTAAATGAATAATAGCAATACCTTGCTTTTTTTGCAGCCCGAAATGCAATGTTTGGATGACTTTGAACGAGATGACTAAATAACAGATATATTTTGTCTCGGTCAGCTCGTATAGTATTTCCTTCTTATAATTCTTTCTCATCCTCTTTTTCAATCTTTTTCTCGTCATTTCTTTTGTTTTATACATTTCTTCGTAACATTTCCTTCTTTGTATTTTCTTTTAAGTTCTGTTCATTTCTCTGATGGATTTTTTTCCTTTATTGCCTTGTTAGCATTTCTTCTGTTTCTTTTTTGACTTCATTCTCTCTGTTTTCTGTTTCTGTTCATCCGTTGTTCGCAGTTTCTTTCTTTCTGTTTCGTATTCGTTTTCTTCTGTTTTCTTTCTTTCTAGCATGTTTTATTCTCATGTTTATTTTAACATTCTCTAAGCCAACCTCTAAACAAAAGATCGATTTTAATGAGTAAAAGACCAGATCCTAGAACGGAAACCGTTGGACTTGGTAATAAGAGATATGTTTTAATTGATCCGTCTTGGAAGATTACTCCTTCTTCGATTGAGGACATAACCGATTCTCTTTTACTTTTAAATGTTTTCCTCTTGTATTTATACGTTTTTTTTTATCTGTCTCTTTCATCCACAATTATTTCAGCTGAAAGTTTGTCGGGGAAAATACTTTTCAAAGATGGTTCATTCGTGGCATCCCCGACGTTTTTATCTTCAAAATACAGTTTCTCCAGAGTGTATGACCATCGGTGCCTGGTGAAGAGCTACATTCTTTACATGGTTAGCCTGTTCATATGCGTGAGCATACACATGACGAATCTAATCGAGTAAATCTTGAACAAATGTTCGTCTATTCTTTACGAGTATTTGTAGTTCATGTGCCGATTATCGAGAGAATAATTCGGCAGAGAGAAACTCGCAGCTTCGCGGGAAATCAGTTTTGACAACGGGAAGGTGCAGTTTTTCACTGAGCCGTATACTTATCCTACCCAGTACTTCGGTATAATCTGCTAATCCAAGCATGGAATAACACACCAAAATAACCATTTGTCATTACTATTATCGACATAAATATAGTTTAAAGGATATAGCGCTGGGAAAAAGTTGAAAACAAGTAAATTGGATTTAGCTAGTTCTGACCTATTTGCGTTAAGATAGTTTGTATGTAATAGAAGTTATAAGCATTTTAAATTCGCGGACATACTGGCCCTCGGTAAAATAGATATATCTGTTCAGTCAGTTAGTAACTTAGACAAAACTCACTAGTTTTCTAAGAATAAGTATTTACGCGAACTTAAAATGCTTATACGTTCTGTTGAATAGTTATTTTCAATGCAAATAGGTCACGTATAAGTAGGCAAAGCGAAATACAATTGTATTTGACTATTTCTCTAACTGTACTTCTTAATTTTTTAGATAAGGATTGATAATTTGCATTATTTGGTGTTTTCTGATTACATTTCTCATCTTGAAAGTTACCATCACACCGTTTCGGCTGCTGTAACCTCCGGCATTTTTTAAGTGTATCTCTTCGAACTTGGAAATATTTCTGTCGAACTCGTGAATGTGGACGGAATTTCTGAAGACTGAAGGTTCAATACTCGGTGCAGGCGACACGAAGAATAGCAAATTACGTAAGGCTTCTCCCAGTCGTGGCTGACAGAAGAAAAGCATGCTACCCCCGTGGATTAAAAAAAGGTTTCCGTTCAAAATGACGTCCAGATTCCCGCATTCGAATATATACACCTGAAAAAGGCCGGAAGTTACAGCGGCCGAAACGTTGTGATGATAATACTCACGATGCGAAATGTAGTTCGAATAACATAAATTGTGCACCTTTCCTCAACTGTATTTTTTTTCTTTTTTAATCTATCGCTAATAGTAATGATTACCAAACAATCGATTTTCTAGTCTCAAACCCGTGGTGGGTGGCAATATTTTGTTCTTAATCATGTCGCGAAGCTCTCTGGGATATGCACGTAACCTAACTTAACCTTTCCTCTCTTTTCGTCATTCTCAATATAGGTTTATAACTTAAGTTACTTCAAGGGTTGAGTCACATCAAGAACCAGGAAGGAATCAGCGACGTATAGATCTTTGAAAAGGACGGCCCAAAACAAGGCAAAGGAACGACACAAAACAAGCTCGGAGATAAAAGTATAACCTGGAGCACAAAACAGGAAGTTACGTCAGTAAGAAGAAGATAAGAGAGCGACTGAAATTACAGGATAACCGGAAGCACGAAGAAAGGGTTACAAGAGAGAATTGCCAGCACATCTACGTTAACTGGGGAGTTTGAATTACCTACCAGACACTGTCCTCGAGTGTCTTCGGTCTCTCTTTACAAGGGTTTGTCAGGACAACCTGACATGAGGATACTTACCCCATCAAGTAAACCCTGACCAAATATTCAAAATTACATAGTATCCGCAGCACAAATAAGATCCCTTCAGCACGGCTATACACTTGCTCATACAAGGAATAGTGCATCTTCTCCTAGTGATGTTACCTCAAGTAACACCACGTAGCTGGATACTCCACCAGACTAGATGAATTCTTGTCCTGGAATCCGGTAAGACCAACAGACCATAAGAAAGATATACTATAACATATTTGACTGGTTAGTTAGGGAGAGAATACATTTATTATTCTTAATTTTTTTACTAACTCAATGTTTGAGAAATAAAGGAGAATTTTAATAGAATATTCGGGTATCTATGTATCTGATATAGAGATCAAGTGTTAGCCCCAGAAAAGGGGCCCCTTGATTTCTGAGAACTTCGGCTGAAGTAAAATTAAACATTCAGTGAGAAAAGAAGAGAAAAAGAAAAAAAAAGAAAACAACAGTTAAGAGACAGGCATATTTAACCCGTATATATTATGCTCATATTACGCAAATGCTTGGCTGGCGAACACGGCTCGTCTGCATGGTTAGAGGTATATAGTGAATGGGAAAGATAGTCGTAACCACCGGAGAGAGTGCGTAATCAAGTTTGCGTATCAATTTTTATACACATTTTTATTTATTTATTTTTTGTGTGTTTATTCTCATCATCAACTTTCTGTCGGTCCTTTTTACTTTATTCTTGAGCCTAATAATTGTAAACAGTTATAGGCTCCAAAATTATTGGGTATAATTGTGGAAAATTTGTATATATGTTCATGCAGATCGAACGTGTAATTCAATTAATAATATTAATAGTTATGGTTGTTATTAACCTAATATTAAAAAATATACATGGAAAATTGTAATAAATTAATGTTTTAGTTTACTAATTTAATGTTGACTAATATTATATTATTATTTATTTAATATATCTAGCTAACTGAACTGGTGGTTTTATTGTGAGTCCGGCTTCAATTGGATTCAATTACTAATTCTAGAAATAAATTATTTTAAAAAAATGTTCTGTAAATATTTAAAATAGTGCAATGTTACATATAACACATCTATATAAAATGTGTTTTGCATATGTTTGTCTGTCTGTCAGACACGCTGTCTCGCTTACTCTTTAACTGTTAGTGGATCAAACTGAAAACAAAATCTTATACCACGAACATGTTACCGAGAAGCCAATGGTTGTGTCTATTTCGTATTAAGAGTTTTCAGAGCCACGTGTTCGTACCAGCATATCATATTTCATTTTAGAAATCAAGGTGAGAAATTAAAATCAAAGCATATACATGTTATGTTTTTGTCTATCTGTCGGTCTCTGTTAGTCTTTTTGTTTCTTTCTCTCTCTTCCCCCTCTCTCTCTCTCTCCCTCTCTCTCTCTCTCTCTCTCTCTCTCTCTCTGTGTAGGTGCAACTAAAACAACTCCTTATATATAACACACATGTTACAAGGACTCAAGCGGAAGTATCAGTTATATATTTGAATGTTTACAATAATATCGTAGGTCTGCATTTGCGTCAAACATCACTAAACAGTAAAGACGATGTCATTTTATTTATAACCTGGAAATTATAGAAATTAACAAAATAAGAACGAAAATGGTAATAAAAGGTGTGTGTCTGGGAAAAGGTTCCCATTTATTCCTGAGCAATGCAGGCCGCCTCTGTAAATATATAAATATAAAAAAATAGTATTATAATAGAGTAAACTTTGAACTCTAAAATTGTTATGAAAGTGCTACTATTGTATAAAAATACATAATAGTCAATATTAATAAATACTAAACAAATAGAGAAAAGTTCAGTGTTGACGTCAAAGGGGTTGGGATGAGAGATAAGAAACGCAATGTGACGGACATCAGAATTGTCGAAAATATATCCCATCTTAGACAACGAGTAATTGAAGGAATCGTTGAGTATATTGGCTTTTGATAATACCCAATTCCAAAAACGACGAAAGGCTCTCTCGGATTCTGCTGATTGTATAAAGACCAGCTCGTTTCAGTTTGTTTATGGAGTTCAGAACCGAAATCCGTTGAGGGCATATAATGTGTGCCCCTATTTTGAGAAGATTCTTTATATATATATATATATATATATATATATATATATATATATATATATATATATATATATATATATATATATATATATAAGGCGATTAGAATAATGCGAGTTAAAACCGTGCATGATAGAATAATCCTATCAATGAATAAGCTGGTAAAAAATCGGGTTTATATATGAAGCGAGGATGGGGCGACAGATGTGAGGCGAATGGAAAAGATATGAGCACACCCGAATAAAAGCGGTCGGTGTAGAAGTAAGAGCGCAAGAAGGGTAGACACAAATAGACATATATTAAAAGGTGCTGACAGTGAAAGATCTTAAGCCAGAAAAGACGGATGATAGATAAAAAAAGCTAAAGTATATACAAAAGTAAATTGTATACTCTTCAGAAAAGCACACGTCGCAAGGACATGGATAATGCGAAGTTATTCCAACATGCGTATAAGTATACAGAAAAACACGTAGCTGAAAGTTAAATGATCCGACGTTGTTATAAGAATATTAGCACAATAAAATACGATTAAACTGCAGATATACAATTCAAAATAAAGGTAAAACAAATAAAATATATGTCGATGTTAATTACAAATTATTAAGGATTACCAATAAGTATAAGCGTTTTAGAAAATATGCACAAACGGATAAATACATTCAATATTATTTACAAAGCTACCTGTGCCTGTTACTGTGGTTGATTGTCATATGGTATTACATTAAATCAGTCTGTTGACGTAGACGTTCCAGTGATAAAATGTAACTTTACTTCGTACCGGAACAAATACAGAGAATCATTAAATATTTTTACAACGCCGTGTTAGGGGTTATTTCCTCGTAACAGAGACACTGGAGTGCTAATAAGTAGTTATACATATGGTCACCTGAGAATGAAAATGCTATATCTAAGATTTCTTGTTCATTTTTAGGACTACCAATAAGTTTATTAGCATAAATAATAGAGTACTTTTCACGGCAGTCAATAGTACATGAATTAAAATAAATATGTAAAATGCCTTATACCCAGCTAATCTTTTTTCAATGTTGGACATTTTATAGGAAGTAATAATACTAACCGTGATTAGTTCAGAAAACCATATATGCACAAAAAACGTTCTAATTCAAGGCATAGATTACACTCCAATAATTATTTTGCTACGAATAACATCTCATGAGAAAAGTTCTATCTGCTGTAGGGGTCCATGTGTAACTAGGAAATATGTTTAGTTGTATATGGGTTAAGGTTAGGGTTATATGTGATGTAGGGGTTTATGGGTAAGGGTTAGGGTAAGGTTTATCTGCTGTAGGGGTACATGGGCAACCAAGAAATATGTTTAGTTGTATAGGGTAAAGGTGAATATTATGTTATTAAGAGTTTTTGGTCAGAGTTTACTTGTAAGGTAGAAGTATCCTCATACCAAGTTGCCCTAACTAACCATTGTACAGTAAGACCGAAGTTGCTCGAGGATAGGGTCTAGTAGATCAGCTAAAACCCCTGTATACACATACACACACACACACACACACACACATATATATATATATATATATATATATATATATATATAGATATATATATATATACAGGCATGTATATATATATATATATATATATATATATATATATATATATAACAGAATCCGTTGGTTTAATTATACCTTTTAAAAATTTTCTGATGGTCTTGTTTGTATTACAATAAAAAAGTAATAACTCTTATATATGTTTCACTGGTTTCTACGAACGTTTTCGATTCTTTATCGAATCATCCTCAGGTGTCAAAAGCAACTGCACAAAAAGCTAGAGAAAAAAATAGAATTTATAAAGGACGGCGGGGAAACGCGCATAACACGTTTTTAGCATTGTTTCAGAGAAGTCGTGACCGATTTAAATTCAGCAACGCTGGATGGCATCACAGAACAAAAACGCATAACGTTAAGCATTTTTAAATGTTACCACTGCTTTAATATATTGTGTTGTTAATTTTAGGTTGCTGTGGTTTTTATGTAAATAGCTTCGAGTATTTTTATTTTTTTAAAATTGGTTTCGGAATGTATACTCCTAGTGTTATTAACTAGAATTTCTCTTAAATCAGAATAAGAGTTGTTATGTTTTTGTTGATGTTGGTAACTTGAGCTAGAGTTAACCATATGCTGTGTGAGGCGGCGGGATAGACTAGTGCTTGTAAAACCAATGTCACTATTAGCTTTATTATTATTATGGGAGTTATATATATATATATATATGTGTGTGTGCGTGGGTGTGGGTGTGTGTGTGCATATATACATGCATACATTTATTTATATATATGCACATACATACATATATATATATATATGTACATACATTTATATATATATATACATATATATATATATATATTAAATATATATGTATATGTGCATACATTCATATATTAATATATATATATATATATATATGTACATACATTTATATATATATATATAGTTTGATTTCCTTTACTTATTCATATAATTGAACAATGCCTCGTTTTCTTGTGTAAGTCTTCTCTTCTCTGCTTGCCTGTTCGCTGCTTCTTCACATCTTCAGCGTATCCTCTTCCTCTGATGACAATGCAATTTGAGATTCGCGTAACATGTTCGCCCAGGGCGCCTGGCATCAGAAATATATGATAAAGAAAACCTTCAATGGACTAATACGCATTTCTCCCGCCCTTTTTACACCAACTCATTTCCCGCCATTATTCTCTTATCTCGTTGCATCGTACGATTCTTGTATCCTTCTCGTCTCGAACATAGATTCTGCTGTTAATGATGGTGCCCCTGGCGGAATGTGGCGCTGGGTAGGGCCGGTCGAATACTGTTACGGAGCTGGAAGTGGAAAAGAGGTCCGGCCTTTTGTTGGGGAGTGAATTAGTACGTTGCAAAGGAAGGGATACCGATTACAGTTGTGTGTTTCAAAGACTGTATCAAAGTCGTGACATGATGAGGATGTACATTTAGAAAATCCTTGTCTCTTACATTCCATAGGTCTTCCAGTTCGACCTTTCTATGTCAGAAGACACCATTGAAAGAAGACAAAAACGGATATCTAATGCTTTTATACAATCTGTAAGTTTTACGATAAAGATGGTATTTAATACTAAAGTTTATTTAGTTCTAAATCCTGACAGACCGACGGACAGCTACACATAACTTTGAAGTATATGAAACTCTTTAGATTTTTTTGATTTTCAGGTAAAAATCTAAAGCTATTTTTATCTTATTCTTCAGATTATTTACACCGCAGGGAAGATTATAAATTCCCCCCCTCAGAGGTCTCGTTCAATTCTTACTACAGGTAATACTTATATAAATAAAAATATGCGAAAGTACGACTTATTTCACGAACTAAAGATTAGGTAAAGACTCTTTATTGCAAGTTTATTATACGTTTATACAACAGCAGCACTCTATGACGGTGTTCAGAATCCAGCATCAGTGTTGGCGGTTTCCAGAAAGCCCTCAGCAACTTGAAAACGGAGATCCGTTTGTTCCTGCGACAACAACATGGGCACAAATTTCACAGCCACTCAGAGCATGTTCAAATCATGACGCAAAATTGCATGTGCTAAATCTTTACTCACTCCGACCTTTTGGACGATCTCCCGCACGGTTGAACGATTTTCCATCACCACCCTCTCAACAACAGCTGCACTCCGAGCAGTTTTGTGCCTGCCAGAACGCTGGTCACTCTCCGCTGATCTGCGGCCATTTTTGAATCGGTTGAAGCACTCCTTAATTTGTGTTACACCCCTTGCATCTTCTTCAAACCCCAGCTGAATCTTACGAATTATTTTGCTTTGAGAATCGCCAAGCTTTTGTACAGAATTTGATGCAATACTTTTGCTTAACACGTTCAGTCATCTTGAGAGAATCGGTAAGCAGACGAACACATTGTGTAGCACCTAACTCAGCGACCGACAGGCAGCGACTAACGCGCAGGAAAGTGGTGATACAATTCACACATGCGCATGAAAGTGGCTTCCTTCACTGTGTAGAGTGGCGTCGCTCTATCGTCTCTTATCTCGCACGGAACAATAAAGGTCGGATACTTTTTAGACAGGTCTCGTATTCTGTGCAAAAAGATACTGTATTTATTTGTTATTGTTTTTTTCTCAATTCAACGACTGTTTTGAGTTTAATATAAGAAATAGTAGTATTTCGTCGACAACTATTTAGCAATTCAATTTAATTCATAACGAGGCGGTTGTTTATGCGCCAATATTGTGTTTCTTTACGACCTATTCTTTGGAGGAACTGACTTAGGTTTCCAAAAGTTTAGACTCCCCCAACGCATACACACGCACACCATCGCACTGGTTATATGACATATTTTGTTTTTTGGTAGTATATTTTTCAAAGGCTAGAACGAATTGTTTTTGTAAGATTAATCGGGATTTACGGAAAAGCTGACAATGGCTTTATTTTGTTATAAGTCTAGGTATATTACATAGTATGGGACGGTACGTAAAAAGCTAATGATGTATTCTAGGTTCAACTATTATGAAGCCTGGTTGAGGATACTGGGTTGGAAGATAACATGGACATTTCTCCCACATTTGGAAAATCGGAAGTGATGAGGAATGACAGATATATCGTCATCATTTTTGTGGATCAATTGAACCTCCGAAATGCTACAGAGTTTATCTATCTGATTGGTGTGAGTGGTTTTAAAATAAAGTAGTGAACACGTCAATACAACGTTTAGCCAACAATAATTCGACCATGGAATTATGCTGTCGTCACTCTTGCTTTTTACGAAAAGGAAAAGTATATCCCAAAATAATGTGGCACTTTGTCTTTCTCTTCCGTTTACTTTCTCCGACCAACGCAGCCGCCAAAATCACATTTCTCGTGTATTTTTATAGCGGTGACCTCTCACTTATGCTAATGAGCCGTGTGCGAAATAAGTCTCCCGCTGCCGTTTTCTTTCGAAAATTAAATTACAGTTTTGGTAATTTGTCGTTTTCGGGTTCGCGCCGGCAGCTCTTCCCTGCACAAGTAGTAAACCAAACGTTGTCTCTTTGATTGATGCAGACAAGTGTCTCCGTTCACGACAGTCGACTGCCCCTCCCGCTCTCCGCTAGTTTCCGCATGAACTGTGTTGGGAGTATGATAAAGTATAGAGTGCTTCAATGTGTACGTCGGGGTGGGAGCAACGTAATTTCATAGGTGGGGTCAGAATAAAGGAAGGTACCGTATTGCCTGTAAATAGTATGAGAGTAAGAGGTGGACTTTTTTTCGTGATTTGGTTGGCTGATTATATGAGAACTTTCCCAAATATGTCTTTGCAATATGCATCATTTAAATTAATTAAAAATATCCGTTATGTTTTATGCACTGGAAGAGCATTTGTGTGTGTGTGTGGGGGTGGGTGGGTGTGTGTGTGTGTGTGGGTGTGTGTGTGTGCATAATGAATGCCTGAAAATGGAGTATAATTATTTCATAAGCAAAATAACCAGACCGTTATGAAACAATAGAAATATGGGTGTTCACAATAAAGCGGTTGACCTTCTGGGGCTGAAGGTCACTCCGGAAAATTTTGCACTAAATCCGGGGCGATAACATTTCTGTAGTTTATAGATTGACATGGGATGAGCATTAGCATCGACATGGGTCGTAAGAAGAGTTTTACTTATATCGTAGAGATATTGCCATGTGAGGTCGACGAGAAATGCTGGGCAGGTAAAAACTTAGGATGTTGATCATAAAAATGACTTGACATATGTGGTTCATGGGATGGTGAGAGTGGCTCTAGGCTTTACCCTATGATTGTTTTTCAAATAAAGGGGTAGAGTAGTGATATGACTAGTTCATATTTTAGCATAGGGGAATGAGTACGAGTCCAATTTACTGATTATTTTTGAAATAGTAAAAGCTGTCTAATTCATGGTGAATAAAGTGTTTTTTGTGAATAAAGTGTTTCTTCTGAATTAAGTTGTTTTATATTTTTGTCCCTTTTACAATTAGTTTGGTGAAAATAAATCAATTATTGTAAGCTGCTTTCGTATAATGTGTATAGTTTCTAATTACTAGGCATTACTAAGAAATTTCTTACTAAAACATTTCTCAGTAATTATTATTTAGTAGAAAGTTTGGTCATCACATGTCCACCCCCAGTCGTGGACCTTAGTCGTATGTTTTCCCGGTCTGTATCATGGGCCGCCTTGCTACGAGTACAAGCAACCTTTCTGAAGTATAAAACGAAGACTGTTGACAATGTGTATTCGAGTATAACCTTGCATCACGGGATGATTGATGGGCGAGGTATGAAAATGATAAGGCTCAGAACGATATGCAGATGAGAGCTCACGGATGTAACGTGACATTTTACCATGGCGAGAAACTGCAGTAGATTTTGGCGATACCTGTTTAGGATGTTGACGCAACCGGTCGCTGGAACAATGTCTTAAGCATTCGATATGCAATTTATACATCTACCTGACCCTCTAATAGTTACTTTAGGTTAGGATTTCTGTCTTACTCATACGTTGTTGATTGTGAATCAAGTTTTGATTGTACTCGTTACTCCTTTAAGCTTTTCTCTTAACAAACCTCCATTTTCGAATCTACGTTTTCTTTATTCTGTTCTGAGTTTGACTACAAAACATGTGAAGCGTCGAAATAAGAAAGACAGGAATTACAAGTCGATAAAAAGAAAAATGAACGGCAATGCAACATTTTTTCAGGAAGTTCATAAAATTTCAAAATCTTAAATAAAAAATTTACTTTCATAAAAAATGAACATTACTTTGACTTCTAAAAAAAAATCTCCATAATTAAATTAGAACCGCATTTATTGTCGAACGTGTAAATGAAAACTTCACGCCTCACTTTAATTACAATGAGTTCATCTGAGTAACATCACGACTGAACGTCATACGGATAATATTCCGAACTAATAATATTTAAAAAATAACACATTTTAATGGGAAATTTTATAATTAGAAGCTAGAAAAACGAATTATCACAACCCACAATTAATCATGATCAACTAAGTTTAAATTATTGCACCATTTATTCATTATATATTCAAACAAACATAACAAGCAGCGTAGCCGAAGTATTAGTATTGTTAGAAATATAAACAAGAGAACAATGGTCTTTTGTAGGCATTTTATTATTTAATGACATTTTTGTTAATACTATTATTCTTGTCCTTTAACTTTCTAAGTCTCCATTATTTACAGCGCCGGATTCATTATAAATAGTATTATTTAATCGAGCAATTAAAAACGCACCTGCTGCTAATGAAATATGCAATAAGAAAACTTAATGAAAAAGTACACCGTCATCTTTCACTGTAAAGACAAAGTTGTGATTCATTTACCGACTGATGCTCAGGAATTTGGAAGAATATTAATCGAACAATTTATTCGATTTGTTTGATGTTTAATTAAAATAGTTATTAGGCGTTCGAAAATAACGCGTTATTGTTTTCGTATATTTATGTAACGGTAGTGTACTATCAATAATACCATATTTAGAACAGTTGCTACACTTTGATAAATGCGTCGCACCTATTTTCTTTTATTTGATATAAATCTTTTTTTCTTATTTTTTCTTATTTTTCTTTTTCTCTTTCTTTCTTTTATTTTCTTCTATTTCGTTTTCTTTTTCCTTCTCTTCTTATAATTCTTCTTCTATTTATTTTCTTTTTTTTCTCTGTCTCCTTCTTCGCCTTCTTTTGTTTCGTCTACTTCTTTTTATTCTGTTTTTTTCTTTTTATGTTTTCTCATTCCATAGAGTCAGATTAATTTGAATTCATATTTGCTTATGCTTATAATCACTCATTTATATATTTCTTTTATCGGTGAGTAAAATTCAAGAGTCTGGAAATATATATAAATAGTTATCCACAGTAAGAAGACTACTGGGTGTGGCTAGAAATTGTAAGTCTTTCAAACAAAAATTAACAAAACAACCGCTATTACAGTACTCAACAATCTAATCCTCAATCATCTCCCACACAATGACAGTAAGGAAACTTGTAATGTGTTTAGTTGCCTTACTTGTGCTCGAGAAAAGTAAATATCTAATTACATAAAGCAATGCTTTAATCAAAGTGAAAAACATTCTATTAGGGAGAGCTCAACCTACTAGTTGAGAAATAGTGTTGCCAACTACAGACAATCGTTTCGCCGCGTCACAGAATAATGTGGTTATATATGATAGGTGATTCAATCTACGTCGTGTGTATATATATATATATATATATATATATATATATATATATATATATAGAGAGAGAGAGAGAGAGAGAGAGAAAGAGAGAGAGAGAGAGAGAGAGAGAAAGAGAGAGAGAGAGGTGTAGTTTGCTTTAAGCATTGCTGGGAATAGTAATAGTATATTTAAAAAGGATGAGGGCAATGCAAAGTGTCGAGTAAGTTATAAGCTAGAAGGAACAAAAATTATAAATCGAAATGTGACTTACTATTTATTTTTTCTTAAAATCTCACATAACAACAAGTGTGGTGTTGCCTGATTGTGTGTTGTCCGGATTATTATTAAAATTCATTTATTTAATATATCGGGAAAAAGAAACTTTCTTTTGTCAAAAATAATAAACACCAAAGGAAACATCCGTCTGTGAAGAGAATTCACCAGAATGGATGCCAGAGAGTAGGGTAGGGGCAAACCAGTCCCGCAGAGAATAAAAATTAATAAATGTTAAAGTTATGTTTTGTAAATAAATATAGTGTTCTAAAATATGTGTGTACTATTAGATTAATGATAGGTATTGAATGGTGATGAATTAACTGTTAGTTTTGATAATATATATTTTTATTTATTTGCTTTTGATAACATATTTTAAATTTTTATTTGTTGCTGTGTGTGGTTTTATTTTCGTATTTTTATTTTTAATATGAAGTAATTAATCTCTCATTTTTATTATTCTAATTTTATTAAATTTATTGGTTTTCATATATTCAAAAAGTATTATTAATTGTGATGTTTCATTACATTAGTTCATCGAATTAACGTAATATGTTACTTATAGGATTTTAAATTTAGCTTAAATGAATCAAGTTAAATTCGGGTATTTTAGTCGTAAGACAGTGTAAGGGGAATAACTATGGCTGTTATTAAATTGGGTCTTGCAAATTAATTCATAGATTCAGTCCGTAAAAGTCTGTGTATTAAGTTACATTATTTTATATGTATGTGTATTATTCTTTATTTTCTCTACTTTTTTTATTACTTACTTTAACATTTTTGTAAACATTTTTATTTATTTATTGAATTTATTTATTATATATATATTTTTTTCTATATTTGTATACATTTTACATGTATTTAGATGTGGGGTGATAGAGGCCAAGTTTTTAAATTAATAAATAATGCCAGGTTATTAGGTGAATTCTTTTGGTGGGGTAGTAAGGGTAGGTCGATTATGGTTTTGGTTGTTTGTGGTTGTTATTCTCGTGTGGCTGAATGTGTGTTGAGATCGATGTTCATATGGGGAAAGGTCTACTTTGTTGTTTGGGGGTGTGGTGGTGGTAGTAGTGGATGGATTAATATAGGAGGTAAGTAATGATGAAATTGAAAGTGGGAGTGAAATGGTGGAATTAGAATATAATGAGTGTTAGATATTAGGGTTGGTCAGTGGGTGAGAGGGTTGATTATTATAGAATAAACGGTGAGTAGAGCTCGTGATGCTGATTGAGTGAGGGGTTTAATCTGGAGATGAGGATCGATTCTGTGATTCTTAGGTCCCAATGTTTCTGACAGACGCAAGGATATAGACGTGAATGTCACGTTGAGTAGTGAGGCATAATGCTGTGTGCTTGTGGAAAGAGGATACACGGGCGTTCATATGCTCTTTGAGCGTAGGTGTAGCGGTCTTTTTGTGTTTCCTATGTAGAATCTGTTGCATTTGGTGCACTGTAGTTTGTATACATCATTATTGCGGTAACATAGATAACTGTTTGGGATAGGGCAATTGGTCAGAGAGAAGGGTTAGAGTGTGTGGTTAGTATGTTTCTTAGATATGTGTTGGCTTAAAGAAGTGGCAGTGTGGGTTAGTTGAATGTCAAGATATTCTTTGTGTATAGCCTTACGGATGGAGGTGTTGATTTTATCACAAAAAGGGGGCATTGAGAAACAGGTGTTGGAGACGGTGCGGTGTCTGCATGTTTTGGACTTATTCAGGCGGTCTATGCTGGGAGGGGGTAGCCATCATTTGAAGGGTTTGATGGAAGTTTTTAGTCTGTGTTATTTTGTCAGCAGCAGAAGAGCATTTGTTTTGTATGCGGGTGATTTAATTATGGGTATAACCAATTTTGTTTTTATGGGCAGGGAAGACTTAAAGTGTATAAAGAGGCAGGTTTCCTATAGAAGTTGGTATGTATAGAGCCGTCTTCGGTGATGTTAAGATTGAATTCAAGGAGACAGAGTGAACCGGAATCGTTGGAGAATTATATATATATATATATATATATATATATATATATATATATATATATATTTATGTATATATATACATATATATATATATATCATTATTGATGAATTATATCTAAATAAATAACGGTCTGTCGTCAACTTACTTTAAGTGTTCTATCTAACGAGATATTTAGATAATAGTTTATAAATAATATGTTTTAACTAAACTCATATACACATCTGTTGCATGTCAAACCTGCACTCATCAGTATAAGAGGAGACAATCCCTGCCTATTACATGGTTCGAACCTTATACAATTAAATATATATATATATATATTTAAATATATACATATATATATATATATATATATATTTAAATATATGCGTATATATATATATATATATATATATATATATATATATATATATATATATATATATATATATATATATATATTAAAGTAAATTTTGCGTGCAACAAATTCGTAGGATAAATATCCCATTAACATCATAAAAAGAACCATTGCACGCAAAGTTGGTATATTTAATGGTGGTAAGTTTATTGGCCCGTCACGATACCCTATTTATTTGAAACTCCTATGGTTAGGTTCTGACGGCCTTGATATTGTCAATAGGATTGATTCTTCTACTCAACGTTGTTTTCCAGCAAACATGCTGAGAGTAGTTTACACGACTCGAACATTTTTTCTTCTTTTCGTAAGAGTGTTTTTCCAGACATTCAAAATAATTCTGTTGTTTATAAATTCCTGTGTCAGTGTGGAGCTGACTACGTTGGCAAGACATCCCAAAGATTAGAAATTAGAATATCCCAACACATACCACGTTTCGAGATCATGGGGGAAATTTCAAGCACAGGAATCAGCCATTGGTAATCACCTGGTTGGTACAATTAGTTGTTCTGACAAGTATTCCGATGGGTGTCTTTCTGTTTTACACAGTGCCAGGTCGAACTACCATCTCAATATTATTGAGGCGTTAGTCATTAACAATTCTCGACCTAGCCTGTGTAGACAAAAGATTTTAAGCATCAGTTAGAGATCTTTAATGTATTAAATCGATCATAACTTTGAGAGATTTACGTTTTTGTGTTTTTTTTCTTTATTTATTTGTTTTTTCTCCAAATCGTTTTCTCCAAATTAAACAATTTTCTCCTCATATCTCATTCGATTTTCTTAGTTGTTAATTTATCATTTTAACGTTTCCTCTTAGATGGTAAGACGATATGTTCTTAAGGAAATTTTTTAGCAATAAAGAAGAAGAAAAAAAGGAAAATATTTTCTGTCCCATGAAGAAGGTTTATAAAACCGAAAATTTGGATATAAAAAAAATGATTTAATAAATATTTCATTTCAAAATCTCGCGTCATGTTAACTGATTCTTACATTTTAAGTTATGATGATAACGGCGCGTCTAAAACTGTAGTAAAATTTAAATCTTATCATATATATATATATATATATATATATATATATATATATATATATTGTATCAGCATACAAATCATTATATATATATATATATATATAAATATATATATATTGTATCAGATATACATATCATTATATATATATATATATATATATATATGTATATATACATATAATTATATATAGTCATCTATATACAGACTGTTTCGCTGTATCACAGCTCTTCACCGCGGCTAGACCAGTTAGTGCCTCAAGCCTTGATTGAAACTCAACCGTCGAGCTGACAGTCGGCGATCCTACCCCTGCGCTATCATACAACACTGACTGAATGTAAGTAATATCTCAATGTAAACATTGCAAATGCCGGGAGCTCGAATTGGTTGTACCTAATGAGCTATGCTTTAAAGCTAATGGAAGTTGGCGATATCCTTACAAATAAGCTCTACCGAGGGAGGAAGCTTCATATACTCATCCACATACAGACTGTTTCGCTGTATCACAGCTCAACAGTGCGGCTATATATATATATATATATATATATATATATATATATATATAATTCTTTATTTTGGTCCAGAAAAATAAGTACATCATTCGTACCGTCGGTTTCAAGCTCAGAAAGTCTTAGCCATCCGGCTCTCTTCAGCTTCTGTTGTCATCTCTGAAGAGAGTCTGATGGCTAAGACTTTCCGGGCTTGAAACCGACGGTACGAATGTTGTACTAATTTTTCTGTACCAAAATAAATAAATATTATGCTCTTAACTTTTAACTGTAATTCTTAATTTATCGAGCACTCTGCTGGGATGTTTCCTACTATATTACAAAGAAGTTATATATATATATATATATATATATATATATATATATATATATATATATATATAGAGAGAGAGAGAGAGAGAGAGAGAGAGAGAGAGAGATAATTACGCCCTGTTTTTTACAAACAGACACGTAATATCCATTACAATAAGATTTAAAAATGTAATAGAAAAAACATCCGAACTTCAAGTTCTATTTCTATTCTTGACTTCTCATTTAATATATACGAAGATATTGCCTCTATAAGCACACATACACACCCACACAGATAGTGTATTTTCATATGTATATATATACATATATATATATATATATATATATATATATATATATATATATATATATATATATATATATAGAGAGAGAGAGAGAGAGAGAGAGAGAGAGCTATAGAGATTTATGTATAACCTGCTATATACGGATAGAAAATATCAAGAGGTTATTGTAGAATTTAATTTATTTTTCATGATGGAGCCACAATAAACCAAGGAAAAGGGGAAAAATAAATGTGAGAGAGGGGAATAGAGTTGGTGTAGGGGGTCGAAACAGATTAAAACCTGAGCAATATGGAAGAGCAGCATTTCTAAAGTGCAGCCTATTAAAATCAAATCGCCAAGTGAGCTGCACTGAGTTGACCCGTGTCAAATGCCTCACCTCGCGAAATCGGGGAAGGGTCAACAGATCGTAGGCGAAGAGTCACATTTTAAAATGCAATGAATATTTATTAAGCAGATCGCCGATTGGCCACGCAGTACGGTTCCTGCAGGGCAGCGGCAATTTTTGCTTTTAGACCGCCGACCTCTGGCTGACCTCGTCGCAAACAAGACCGATTCACCTTATTAGCAGGAACGCTGACATTCGCCGAGCGGTTCATCGTTATCGAAGATCAAGGTTGCCATCTCACCTTGCCCGTGCTGCTCGCTGCTTTCCATTCGACTACTCCAGCCGACGAAAGCAGAATTAGTATAATTAGTGGCGTTAAAACTATGTATATGTCACTAAGACGGCTGTTCCCTCTGGTTTAAACGTGAAACAACACGTAGAAGGTTTACGATGTAATAAGGTTTCTTTTCATTTGTGTGAGATTCTCATCCTTGAATGAGAACTATATGTAAATGACTACAAATAGCCATATATGTGTTTACCATTAAAAAACTGCGAAAAATAGCGTCACGAGGTATCGAACTCAAAAGATTAATTTGAAACCATAATCGTCACGAGGTATCAACCCATCTTTTTTGAAACAATAACACACTTAATAAGTATGGAGTAAACCTATGATACTAATGATAGAATGAAACTAGCTACCGGAACAGTAGCAGACACTCGCTATCAAGCGAGCTGACAACAGACGATATTGTTGTTTGGAAGAAACATCTTAACTTGTGGGCTTGTATATATATATTTTTTCCTCGGCTGTTTTACTGATGCAATACTCTATTTCGGCCTCCAGACAATGCCGGGGCATCAGAAGAGAATACGCACCGGTTCAGGACCTTTCTCTCGGCGGCTTTTTTGTGTATCAGATTTCAATCTAATGAACTGTTCAATGAAATCAAAACAACTGACCGTTCAGCGGCCTAGCGTCTCATGTGTCGTTTGATGACTCGGCGTCTCGTCTGTTTTTGTTTTTCAACGGTTGAAATGTGTGTATTACAGAAAATGTAATTTTATCTTCATTTCTGAAGAAGATTACTTCTTTGAATAAAAAACAGCAGAGTTAACTATGCAGAAGTTTATGTTTGCTATTTTGAAGTTTAATCGAGTATATATATATATATATATATATATATATATATATATATATATATATATATATATATATATATATATATATATATATATAGATAGATAGATATATATATATTTCGGCAGCAAGTCATTTAATTTGTCGATTCGGCGAGCGATTCATCGGTTTTCTGGTGTTAATTGGTGGAGTATGGCACCTAACATTGTATCGTGGGTCATTCCTCTTACGCTTTCGGTCTCCGGACCGTCTTCAGGGAGCTGTTTATTTAACGGCTACCAACATTTCCTGTGTAGCTCCGTCGGCATTCCCCGGTAGCGCCTCAGGCAGTAAGCTATAAACTTACTTCTCCCCAAAGAGGGGAGGCAAGGCCTGGGAGGGTGAACCTCCTAGAACTGCACAGGACAGACCAATAGAACGGCGGAATCAAGCCAAGCAGGCCAAGACAACACCGGTCTATAGGATGTAGTACCCATCGGAACAGATACTACATTTTGATCCCGACCAAGAGGCCAAGAAGCCATCTGAAGGCAGCTGTTTATTGCAAGTAAGAGCCGTATTTATTTTTTATTATTAGTTATATATCTATTAATTTACATATATATATATATATATATATATATATATATATATATATATATATATATATATTCGTTTATTTATTATTTATTTATTTTATTTTTATTTGTTTCCATTATTATTATTATTATTATTATTATTGTTATTTTTATTGTTATTGTTATTATTATTGTTATTGTTATTGTTATTGTTATTATTATTATTATTATTATTATTATTATTATTATTATTGTTATTGTTATTGTTATTGTTATTATTATTATTATTATTGTTATTGTTATTATTATTATTATTATTATTATTATTATTATTATTATTATTATTATTATTATTATTATCATTGTGTATTAATTGTTGAAGACTGATAGGGCGTTAGTACCGGTGGTGAATGCTATTTTATTAATTGTGGGTTGTAATTTTTTTATGTGTAGGGCTTCGAAGATTTATAGTTTGTTGGTGCAGTTGTTTTTATGTATGACTTTAGTGTTAGTTGTGAATATTTGTCTTGATTTTATGCTTTTTTTAATGTGTGGTCATGTGTCGCTGGATGGTACTAGTGTCGTTTAAGTGATGCGTAGTATGGCCAATATAAGTACTGTGTTTTTTTTTAAACTGCATTTTCCTTCTTCTTTTTTTGTCTTTTTGTTTAAAATAACTCAAAGCTTCTTTAGACTATATATTGGGTATTTAGATCTGTATGGCTAGGTTTCCTTCCTCTTATCTATTTGCCTTTCTGGTACCTAAGGTACTAAAGCTTTTTTTTATTTTATTTTTTTTAATGCAACTTTAATTCCTGTATAATTTTATTTCTAGGTACCATATCGCAGAATGGTTCTGGCGTGTAGTGTTTAGATAGTATTTTTTTATTATTATTATTATTATTATTATTATTATTATTATTATTATTATTATTATTATTATTATTATTATTATTATTATTATTATTATTATTATTATTACTACTACTAGTATTACTATTGTTATAAATAATTTTATTTGATATGCAAATTACCATATAGCACGATAGTCTTAAGGGTAGTATATTATTATTATTATTTTGATTATTATTGTTATTATTTATTTATATATAAGTAACATTTTAAGCTGAATTATTTCGACACTTGATTGGGGAAATGGTAGTTTGATCTGTACCATTGGAGAGCCATGCATATAACTGTCCTGTTTTTAAATCTCCGAAACAGTTACATGGTAAACAGCTGATGATCCCCGTGTTAATATTAGATGCTTACGTTAAGGTCTCCTGTTTTTGTGTCATTGTCAGATACTTAATCCCCCTTTTTATTTTATTTACTTACTATTATATATTTTATTTATTTATGCATTTTCCAAAGAATGTCAAGTCTGCACTATTTTGGATTTAGTATGTTTCTGTGGGAATTTAAACTGCATTTTCCTTCTTTCTTTTTTCTTTTTGTATAAAATAACTTAAAGCTTCTTTAGACTATATATATGTGTGTGTGATTATTTTTATTTACACATACATGTACAAAATCTGCGACACTGGCATGTCGATGTTATCGATCAACAGCTATTACAAACTGAGATGTCATCAGGCAGAGTTAGATTCCGATCTTAACCCTAGAACATATTTGGAAAAAATGCCATATATATATATATATATATATATATATATATATATATATATGTAAGAGATAACACATGGTAGATATCTTTTGGTAGATCCTTTCAATAGTCCAAATCAGGATCTTAGTTTCGGAGGGGAATTGGCTGATGAATTTGCTATAGTTTGGATTTGTCTTCCAAGTACTTTCAGACCCACCCGGGTCCACTTTCAGGGGAATGTGGTTAATCAGGTACAGACCATGTGTTAGTATTATAGGTTTCGGGCGACAAGGTACTTGAGAGACACATCCAAACTATGGCAAATTCATCAGCCAATTCTCCTCCGAAACTAAGATCCTGATTCGGACTATTGAAAGGATCTACCAAAAGATATCTAGACATGTGTTATCTCTTACATTCAACAATATATATATATATATATATATATATATATATATATATATATATATATATATATATATAAATATATGTATATATATATATATATATATATATATATATATATATATATATATATATATATAACAAAAGGTATCTAGATATGATTTGTATTTTATATTCAACAATACTTGCTTGCAAGAGAAGATGCTGCATATATATATATATATATATATATATATATACCTATTGTAATAGCACTACTTTATGCAGGATTACGTTGTTTCTGATGCCCCGTATGAATAATTCATATCGGACTTGAAGGCTTTTGAGACAACATACGCTTACCTTGGTTTGTATTACGATGCATAGGTTCGTTCGCTGATATAGTGCAATTCCCTGACAACTGCCAGCTTTTCTTTTCCAAAAATCTACACCTTTTAAATATATAAGACCATAATATGCGTGTATCGATTGGTACGTAAATGTTATATATAGCCAGGAATAAATGCAATGTTTTAGAATATCTACACATCCACAATAATATCACGACTAAGTATGTTTTTATACAACTAAAACATTATGATGTACATTGTATATGATGAGAGCTGGTCACGTTATGCTGTGACGTCACGAACACAAAGTAGGAGATCGACTGAGTCTCTTTCGCCAGCAGGAATTATGTAAGGGGGATATCTTTGATGCTGTAAAGCACCCCCTGACTTGTGGAGTTCGAGATTTTTGTAGTGACAAACGAGGATTTGTTACGAAGGTTCAGGATAACGTCTAGCCTTGTCAGGGAGTTAATCAAAAATTGGAGAGTACATTTATGTTGTGTGTAATTTTATAACGATTTTATATGTGCTACGCGGTGTCAGAAAAAGGGAGACGATGTAATAATTATATAGAACTGTAATTTTGTAGATGCAATTCTTGCACAGCACACTCAGTACGAAGATACATCTTATTTGCAGGGAAATTTTTGAAGTATTTTTAGTAATAAATGTTGCTGTTTTGTTTTCTTTTATGTTAATAATTTTACGAGTATGTAAGTTAATTTGTTCAAATTAGTTTGTGGGCGAATTATATTTATTTTAATTTTGATACACCACATAAGTAAACATTTTTTAGTGTTTTATTGTATCAGTCATCTTTTATTGTATTAGTCATCTTTTATTGTATTTGTCATCTTTTATTCTATTAGTCATCTTTTATTGTATCAGTCATCTTTTATTGTATTTGTCATCTTTTATTGTATTAGTCATCTTTTATTTGGTTTGTAATGCAATCGATTAATCTTTTGAAATCATGAATCTACGAAATCTACGTTTTCAAAACTATACCTGTTTAATAGTTTGATCGGGGTAATCTGGTTGTAGAATCAATTTGATTCAAATTGAAACCGCAATGGAATTTAAAATATATATATTTTTAAATGTATTCATATAATGTTAAAATGTGGAATTTAATCGATAGTATTCACGGGATAAAAAAATTCCAAAAATTAAAGAAAATCAGAGAGTGGGTGGGTAGAGACGTATTCTACGTCAGACAAGTTTCATTATGTCGTCCGATATTTTTTATTGATATACAGGATGCCCAAAATGTGGTGTACTCAATCGTTGACTTCGTAATACTCATGGATGTAGTGTTCAATAACATTTTAACTCATGGATGTAGTGTTCAATAACATTTTAACTCATGGATGTAGTGTTCAATAACATTTTAACTCATCGATGTAGTGTTCAATAACATTTTAACACTCGTAAAAAGTTAAATTAAATTCAGAAAAATACATTTGTGTTGATAAGATTATTTATTGGAATTTAGAATTATTTAATATTCACTTTCATTCTTGAAAATATGCAAATAATTTCCAAACAAATTTGATAACGTACAACAATAAATTCGACAAGATATTAAATATATAATTTGGAATTGCAAGACATTGTATTTGGATTTTATTTTTTAAATCATCGATTGTCACTAGTTTTGCAGCATAACCCTTATCTTTGAGGTATTAATATAACAATTAAATATATTTGGGGAAAGGCGCAGCAAATTCTACGCTGCTTCTTCCGTTAACCCCATTTTATTTATGTGCTGAAGCCAGGTAAGCCCGTATATCACGATAGTAGTGAGGAGGAGCTATATCTTGCTGAAAATAAATGTCCTTGTCCCCGAACACATCTGCAATTCGTGGACTGAATTATTCTATATGTGAATATAAGTCAACTGAGCTACTAGCAGTTTAGTAAACTAAAACAAGGTTAGCGGTCCCCAATGGCGGCATCCAACACCCCACTGTAATACCTGGTAAGTCCAGATGGTATTCCATATTAAAGTGTAGATTTACTGAACCATTCAACCTGAAGTTGACCTCATTATTCCATAAGATTTTCTCTGGAAACATAGCATCCCTATGAGAATTTGTTCAGATACCATCAGCAAAATTGAACTCTCCGATCAGTATCATCTTCATTGAGAGCTATAATTTATGTTGTAACGTAATTTTTCAAATAAGTTCGTTTCAATCCGATGAAGACTCGATTTTGAGATTCCTGTTTCACGACTCAATTGTCTTACGGATTTTTTGAGAATCGGGAAATGCATTAAATGATTGTGTCTATTCGGACTGGTGGGTGTTCGTGGACTCCCAAATAACTTCATTATACATTTTTTTTAAATGTCAGTTATGCGGTTTCCATTGTGAAGTGGTCGTTTCGTCTGAAAAAAAACCTCAAAAAACAATATATTAGTAATTGTCTGTCAAATAGCGAATACACCGTTGATGTAAAAATTAATATTGATGTTTCATTTTTTAATCTAATATAATAAATATATATTAACATACCAATTTATTAACATAGACGTGTTTATATCCATGCGTTAAAATTACTAATATATTATATATAACTGAATTTTTCCTTTAATTCTATTCTTGAACCGTGCAACCAGTAATAAGGAACATCTTAATTTACCAACTTTTAATAAGAAAATAATTTTGGTTTGTTTTTATGTTTCTCTGTATAACGAATAGCTTTACATATTTTATAAAGCCAGGTCATAATTATAATCTATTTAATAAATTCCATTTATTGTTTGCTAGAAATAAAATAAATAAGCGATAACAATGTTTGTCGCGAAAAAACTCTAAAAGTGTTTTTCCTGCTTTTGTGTATAATATAAATTTAGTACCATCAACTCTGGCGCTACCAGATCAGGCTGGCTGAAGTTATTGACTTCCTGACTCAAAATGCACCAAACATTGAGGTGTTTTTTTTTTTTGCAAAACTCGATCATGTTCTGCAAAATCCAAAACCAAAACTAAAAATCCTTCTCTTTTTTCCCTCTCTCCCTGTTTCCCCCTGTTTTTAGCTAGAGAACATAGTCTAATATCAGATGGCTCGGTCTACATCTGCTTTAGATTTACCTAACAACACAACGTTAGTTACTTATAGTTTGATACCCTGTTCGACTAAGTCTCCTTAGTTTCGAGCGCTCAAATCAATGTATTTAGGGTTTTAACATTCATCACAGAGATTGGCATTGGTTTCGCGAGCTACACTGATGAAGCTGATAACAGTAGGCATAGTTTCTCTGGTGCAAATCCCCTTTCACAAACAGTCACTTTCCCGGCCAGCCGCCCGTGGGGATCAGCAAGCTTCACTTTTCGACCTATTCTTGTTAGCACTTCTCGGAGCTTTGTGTGACGGATATACGTGGTCCAGATGGAAACACTGATCACCTTCGGACTCAACCTCCGACTCCAAACCGAAGCGCAGTTACTGAAAACAAAAAGATACTTCCAACGGACAGATTGGAATCAATAAGAGATCTTATAACTTTTTCTATTACTGATGCACAGTACGACACTTAAATTTCGTTGACATTATATCTTCTCTTTCTATAAAATACCATTCTCACAGAAGAGAGTTGTTTGTGTTTTACCACTTTATCGTTATTATAATGGAAGGAACCTGGCTGATCTCCAAACTCTGCTTTCCTGCAGACAACAACATGATCGGCTTCATATTTAATTTGCACACATACTTGTCAAGCCATTTCTCCATTCCTTTTGTTGTTTCAAACCTCTCATATTATTGTTCATCATTCAATTTACAATCTTAGTAACCCATATTCTCGAGTGGCTTTTGTTCTTTGTAAATGCTGACTGATTAGTATAAACAAATTCTATCGATGCCAAAAGATTCGCTTTGTAAACAGGTGGGATATTAGTTGACACATAAGGTGTTCATATTAGCTGTAATGATGACAATGGAATTACTAATCATCGTAGCTGGTGCAGTGTTGTTGATATTATTCCTTTTGTCTCTATTTGTAGAAGTCGACTCTTATTTTTCTTTTCAGCTGTTATAATTGATGCAATTAGGAAAAAACAACAACTCCATTATTTGCGCTGGTATGCATATTATTCTCTTGTTGATGTATTTTACTTTTTACACTTGCATTAGTTTGTATAGCATAGCAAGTTAATCTAGAGTATTATATAGTCTTCTTCCTTTCATGATAAAACTTCCTCAGGTTAACTTAATCTTCTTACTTTGTCGTCTATTAGAAATTCCCTTTAAACTTCATGTGGAAAATGTTATTTCCAACACACCAATGTCAAAATGTGCATGTTCCAAAAGAGAGGAGCATGCGGGGGTAAAGCAATGTGACAATAACCCTCCCTCTATGATAATTCAATACCTAAGAAAGAAAATTATACACAAAGATGAAATATATAAATATATAAAATGCAAAAGTTTTAAATATTTTAAAACATAAAAACATACATTGACACTTTAAAACAATACATAACAATATCGGGGGTTCGAATATTTTTGTTGGTGTGCGGTTAGGTAGACATGCAACAATTACGATTTTAATGACTGTGTGACCAAAATTAAGTCAGCGAAATATTCTGCAGAAAATGAGTAGATATGACGCGAAAACGAGGATCTTAATAAACAAAGGACACTCACGAGCCGAGGAAGAAAAAAGAAATACAGGAAAAGAGAACGACACTCAGGGAATTCCTGTTGACAGATACGAAGAAAGGGGGAAGAAGTAAGACACATAGATTAATAAAATCGGAAAGAAAGAAGTGACAGGAGAATTAAAAAGCTGTAGAGAAAAGTACCCGTTTACTATTTCAAAATATACGGTAAAAAAGCAAGTGTAAACACTCACAGTAGACATAGACGCACACACAAAAGTGCTAACACAAAATAACTCACACATATGAAACATAGTAATTATTTAGACTGATAAAAAGAAATAAGAAGGAGACAAAAGGGAGAGAAAATGGAATGTGATTGTCACACACTCACACTAACACCCAGATGACGACTGCCACAATATTGTGAACTCCACGTGTGAACATTAAGCGCTGAAGCTGTTACGGCTCGTAAGATGTGTAAAGTGTCATGTCAAGGGATGGAAATGATCAATGTCAGCACAATAAGTATTATATAAATTTAACGTAAACTGATTGTCCACTTTATGACCATCTCTAAAAGAAACAATTTAAGTAAATTTGTTTTCATTTTCGTTCTATTTCACACACACATTTTTATTTTGGAACACACACATGAATTAACATTTCAAAAGAAAGAAACGAAAATTGTATGTTATTTTATTTTTCGCTCTAATAAATGAATTTGTTAGTTGTGTCGTACTTTATGTCAAATAAAAACAAAGAAACAAGAGAGAGAAATTGAAATGATTTTGTTGTATGATTTTGGTGTTGGCAAGCGATCAAGGCCAGTTGATGTCTTGTGTTTTTGTTTGTGAACTTGCTTTGGCGGGAAGAGGAGAGAGGGCGAGAAAAAATTGAGCAGGTGTTTTTTTAATGAAAAATAATTTAAAAAATAAATAAAATAAAACTACATGCAATCCATTATAGGAACACGTGTCAAACAGTTAATTAAAAAAATTAAAAAAAACGAAAGAAAAAAAGGGAATGGGATATTTTTTGTTGTTTTCCTGCGTGGTATACGAAGTAATTGCAAATAAATAGTAGAATAATTGTTGGGGAAAATTCTATTAAGTCGTTGAGAAGTGATATGATAATATGTAGTAGAAGATGGCCTGAGTTTGTCCGATATATACTGAGAGTTGCTAGCAATTATGAAGCAAGATGTGCTGGTCACTAATATCGGTTTGAGAAGCAAGCAGTCCCCACCTATACGGATACTGAGGAAATTATGAGTGACAAGACGCGGCATTGCTATTCGCGCGGAATGTTTCAAACCCTGGAAAAAGCGTATGCATTTAAATGTATGATATTAGCACGAAAATAGTTGTCTATTGTCAAAATTTCTTCGGAACACCCTCCCACTATGAATACTATAGTTAGGACCGTGTAAGAACATAGATTGTTTTAAATAATTGTATTCCGTGTTGTGACCGGCATCAGACCTGTGGTGATCGCACAAAAATAGTTAAAAATTAGACAACTATGTTTCAAAACGCATATCGGGGGCAGGAAGATGTCGAATCTTTGGGTTTGAAGAAGTAAGGTAGTTTAAATAAGACTTGTTTTCTTATTTTGATGCGGAGTGGTGTGATCATTTAGGACGATTCTCATAGCTGACATAGTTAAGCCAGCCAAGAATGGTCAGTGTTGAAATAATAGCAGTTTCTTGAGAGAAGGATAATAAAAAGGCATGCAAAGCTGGCTCGGTATATGATTGATCGAATCAGTGAGTTGGGAACTAGAAGTGATTGTTTTTGAGGCTATGTTGAAAAATGGAACAGTGTCGAAACGTCAGGTACGTATGTAGAAAAATGTCTAACAGATAATTAGAGGACTTACCTAAAACAAAATTATAGGTACTGTTAAATAAGATATTCCGTTTTTGCGCGGTTTATAGATATAAAAGGACATGAATGACAAATGGAAAGAAAAAGTCTAAACGGAAGAACGAGAATGTTAAAAGTAGAGACGTACGTAAAAGATTCCTTCAATGAATATATTTTTAAAGAATCAGAAAGAAAAGAGTGTTCGTACAAAGGCTAAGAAGTCAAAAGAGTAAGTGAATGACACCGATAGGAAGTTGTAGAACACATTATGTCTGGGCGAAGACCTCTTATTCTCTTTTATTTAGCCGGTGAGTTTTCAACCAGAGCAGACGTGTTTTGCGGCCATCCCTTAGTAGTGGTCAACGCACACAGTCTGCTGTAGTGAGACGAGCTATTCGGCTCTGTATCCCTCTCTCCCACATATGAAGGCAACTTGTTTGGGAATTAATGGTTCAGTGCAGGTTAGAATGACACAATATTTAGGGAAATTAATATATTTTTCCACGAGTGCGTATTTGTAGTTCAAGAGCCATGGCATTAAAGTCAATAAGGGTCAGACACACAGCAGAACAGCTCGAGTACACATGCCTCAATCGTTTGCGACGAAGGAGACGAGAGTTTTTAGCGGGCCAGACGTGAAAATGATGCGCTGAAACTTTAAGTTAAGTCTCGGATGAGACAAAGATGAGAAACCCGCCCTGTTATCCAGCCCCTGAAATAGACCTATACTTAAGTAATAAGTTGACATATCACGGAGACAATTAATTAAGATATTACGGACGTCTTCTCTTTACTTCTTATCCATAGTAGATGAATAAAATACAACTTGAAAATCTCAAACATGTCTGCACTGTCTTTTTTGTCAATTAAAAGAAAGTTTGTTCACCAGACACACTGATGAGACTCGGCCAAAGCGAAACATATCAATACTACAACGATCATAGTATGACGGTAGAAAGAGAAATAAACGCGGCTAGCGCGAGGAAAAGAAAAAAAGAAAGGATTCTACGCGGAAATCACAAAACGAAAGTGAAAACGAAGAAAAGTAACATGTAAATTTCGATTGTAACGAACATGTGGATGACAAAAAGAAAAAGAAAGAGACAAAAACATGACACACACCCACACACATAGATACACGTTACAAGATTTTAAAAATCGTTACACACCCACATTTGCACGCATTGTAAAACCACTTGAAAAGCAGTTTAAGAACTGTTTAGTAACGTTGCAATGAATCGAAACGTTACATTTTAACGAAATTATTTATGTTTGCGTCAACGTTCTTGTGTATAAACACACAGAAACACCATGGGTTAAAAACTAGAATAGCGACACGACATATAAAAGACTAATACACGCATTGCTAAAGTGAATATACGACAACAGGGATGCTAATAATAATAACAATAATAATACTACTTATTATTATCATTATTATAATTTTATTATTAGTAGTATTAGTATTATTGTTATTATTAGTAGTAGATACTTTCAAATGGAAAGCAATATTTGTCAAAATATAGATACAGAAAAGACCAGACTAATAAAACGTATATTAATATAGTTCACTAAATTCAACTGTGCAATGCCGATAAATTACATCGACTGGAAATCAAAGCATGATTCGCCGACACATAAAATGAAGTAAATAAATCTGATATACAATGTGTATGACAAGCACATTAAAAAAGACAGTACGTACAAATATTATTGTTCAACATATGAATCCACTAAATCAGAGAAATGTTGTTTATGAATGTATTTGTTTTAAATGGGAGATTGCATCTCTACTTATAATAATCAACTAGAAAAAGTTTATATATACGTAAAATAATCAACTAGAAAAAAACATATATAGGTCATAAAACAAAAATCCGTTCTAAAAGTTTCACATGTCGTTATCACCTCATATTTTAATTTCAAAACATTTAGACAGTGGAAATCATATTTATATGAATAATAGAGATATGTCGACTATAACTTTTAAACTTCTTAAATAAAGCTACAGTTTTACTGAAAGGACATACTTCTAGAAGCTATCTCTATAGACATTGAACAATGAAGCTTACATTATATCTTGAGGTTATATTTACGTAAAGAAAGACAGGATGCCAGTCGCATTGAGTGAACACGTTCAGCATTCCATTCATCGGAACACGTAAATAGCGGATTAATAAGCATGGTATTTCAGAATAGCATGGTATTTCAGAATAGTGTATGATATAATATGATAGACAATATGTGTTTAGGTAAGCATGATTTTGCGTATACTATTAGTGTTTAACAAAGACCCAGCTATACATGCAATACAGTAATGGTAAACACCATTCCCGCACAGAGCAGGGCCAATAGAATGGTTAAATGGATCCATTAGTCTCGCATCATTTCTACTTGCAAAGACTCCAGACACCTACACACAGTAAATGGGTGTTAAACAAATTAGTATCATTAAAATATAATTGATCGCACGAAATGAAAAATAATACCAACAAAAATAAATAAATAAAAAGTATGAATACACGTCACGATTCAATAAACAAATAACGTATTCGGTATATAATCTCCTTAAATAATGTGTTCAATACAATAACAAGTTCAAATAACCATTTTCAAGTTTGTATCGTAGAGAATTCACAGATTTTTTTAGCGGTTAAAAAAGGTTTCTATTAGTATTTAATATACTGATCTTATAATGTTCGCAACATGCCCAACAACGGCCAGGAATAGTAGACGGTGATTGGACAGTAATACATGTTAACGCATCATCATATATATATATATATATACAAATATATACCGAGACAAAAATAAAGACATAGCAATATCAACATACTTTTATCTCCATATAAAATACACACGTGCGCACAAACTGCGGACGGGGACACCACCTCTATTAATAGAGGGTAGCTTCGAATAATGCATTAGAAGCCGTTGACAATGAGGAAATGAATGATAAAAAAATATGAATGAAAACAAAAATAAGTACTGGCAGGCCGGCACGCAGGATTAAAAAGGCCCATCAAATTGTTAATACAGAAGGCGGGAAGATGTAAGTAATGGTGTGAACCTTCCTGCATCTGGAAATGGTGCTCCAGCCATGACAGAGGCCAACCAGGGTCAGCCATCAGTAATAGACAAACACTAATGGGACACTAAGAGAGGTTATTCCGTATATATTCAAGCGAAAGTTTCAACGATAATAATACGGATTTTATCGCTGTATCAATTTCATTCATAAGACCTATATAAGATACTTGCGTACCTATCCATCCCGAAAGTGAATAACGTAATTGATCTTTGAGAACTTCAGTAAATACACGTTATTTATGAGAAAATTGCATATCGCCTATTTGTATTATAGGTGAGGGTACCGGGAACACACACTGTAAATCTAACGTTTAAAAAACAGTAATATGGCCACGTTTACTTACAGCATTGCCTAAAATACATATCCTGTAATTCCTAATATGTTTATTAGTTTAGAAACTAACAAAGCACGTTAATAGTATTTACGCTCAGGTCCTCGCGCAGTGATCCTGTTAAAATTTATTGCATAATATAACTTACTATTTAATGTAAAGCGATCCATATTACTATTTATTTTGTTGTGTGTTGCTTATATTAAAATCATGTTTGAGAATAGTGTTTCGAAGTACGCCCCCTAAATGTAAATGTTACAGCAGAATAAGGTGTCCGCATTACAAACAGCGTTGCATAGAACATATATTATATAATTCATAATGATACGCGCACACGTTTAGGAGTGAATTCTATACATAGGAATGTATGTACTAAAATATATCCATGCACAATTTGATATTTGAATAGAAGGCTCCCCAGCATCTGGGGATCTCCACAGTGAATGAATGAAATTTAGTTGATTGTCGAGTTAGTAAAGTGAATTTACGTCGAGGGGGCACCAGAGTATCCAATTAATCGGAGCATAATCCATTTAAGCATTTGTAAAACAATGCTACATTGCGGCGATGGGACAGGGACTGGAGCTTGGTTGACAGTGAGAGACCTATTAAGTTGGCGACTCTTTTTTGGACCTTGTCAAGGAGGGAGAGACTAGTAGATGATGCACCGTGAGTATTGGCCACATTTAAAATAATATGTGGACTTTTTGCGATGAAAATACTATTTATAACCTGACCTTGACAGATTGGCCGATAACAGACACATCTACCGTACGACAGAGACATGTTTTTTTTGTGTGTAATGGTCGTTGGGTAAAAAAGGAAACCAAGACAAATAGCAAAACTGATCAAGTATTTGCAATGTCCAAATCTGAGATAGTCTTGATATATCGTACAGTCTTAGAGAATAGCATTGAGATGGAGGGTTATTTTAGTAGCAATGTTAATGTAACTTGATGCTCAATTTGGGTTCACTTTTTTCCAAGAATATAACTGTGTGTATTTAAGTTTCAGAGGTGTGTGTGTGTTTGTCAAGTATTGATGTTTTGGTTCGACCTTCTAAAACTAAGGAACGAACTGTCGAGAACGAAATGAAGAAATCCTCAAAAGCAAATGAAGCCATCGGTGCCAATATCGACAAATAACCAACAAAGATTAACGATAAATATAATCGCATTAGAGATATATAAAAGAAAATAGACATACACACATACAGTAAAACCCCTCACACATATGCATATGCATATGCATACATTTGACATAAACTGTCGCGTACGGGTGTATAATGATCAAACCATCTTCAGCTAATGACATTGAAAACCAAAATAGTTCAAAGAAATCAATCAAATGACGGAGAAATCTGAGTGAAAAATAGAGCGTGCACGACCATTATTAGAAACTGTTTCTATCATGCTATGTTAAAATCAATTGTTGTCATCGTCACCAACTAGAGAGTGTGGTGGAAGAAGACCTTATAGGGCAGTTCCAGCTTCAGCTGTATTGATTTACTCCTCTCAAGGAGTTAGGCAAAAGACCAGTTTTTATCTTACTCCCACAAGTAAGATGTGACCCAAGGTCGGGTCGGGAAAGTGGGGTTTTAAAATTGCCTGGGCAGTCCCGTCGGTCCCGTAAGCAATAAACGTACTCCTCCCCAAAGAGGGGAAGCGAATCCTGGGAGGGTGGACATCCTAGAACTGCACATGACAGACTCATAAATCGGCGTAAATCAAGCCCCGAAGGCCAAGACAATACCAGTCTACGGGGTGCAGTATCCATCGGAACAGATACTACACTTTGATCTTAGCCAAAAGGCCCCCCAAAAAGGTTGTACTTGAAAACTATTAGTTGTACTCACTATCAGTTCCCATACTAGTCAGCATCAGTGATTGCTCATTGATAATCACTGGTGGTGTTCCCTAGAGTCTTAGTGACAAGCCTCCCCAGATTTCCAGTACTCTCCACCTCTTTCGAAAACTATTGCAAATGACTTTGCGTTATCACAGACGCTTACCATCGATTTCTCGCTGGCAACGACCTTTGGTTTTCTCTTTGATTTGGATGGCGAATGTCTATGTGTGTATATATTTTTATATATTTGTGTGATAATAGCAAGCTCTCATTGATAATCTAACCATTGTAATACATCTCTCTCTAACTTAACCCTTATTTTTCTATTTTTAAATCCCATTTATATTTTTGTTTTTCTCCTAACCTTTAAACTGTCTTTCCCAATTGTAATCTTTTTTCAAACATTTTGTCCACCTAGGCTTTTCATTTTTATGAATTGCTCTTTAAAAACCTATTGTTGACAAATTAGCTGACCCGTCCCTGTTTATCTCTTATTAATCTTTAGATGCTAACCTCTAGTGTATCAATTTCATGACCACCCCTTTTGTTCACCGTAGTTAGGATCTCTGCCGCCTTTTCCTCTCCCCCACCGCCTTAGAAGAATGTGTCACCTACTTATTATATCCGCACATCACTTAATGTATTCTCATATGATCCGATCAGATCATTTTTCCCTTCATCCCATGTGTGTGCCTTCAAAATAAAATTATTTCTGTATATTTATTTTCTGAAGACGTTCTCCACGAACGAAACCTGTCAAAAAATCACTTGTTTTTGTTTTTCTCCTGCACTTTGACTTGTTTTCCGTCTGTCATCTTTTCACACATTTTGACCATCACGACACTCCATTTTCCTGAATAATCATGTACCTTACCCATATATATATATATATATATATATATATATATATATATATATATATATATATATATATATATATATATCTACGTACATATTTCTGTATATATATGTCATGTGTTCAGCTTCAATCTGCAATATATAAATACATATCCATTTTTGTTATCTAGCAAAAGTTGAGTTTAAAAATAGTTAAACTTACATTATGAAGTTTTAAAATTATCGGAATCTTATCTAAGTTTCAGAATCGACAACACAAATTTCGTGGTATGTAGTTTAAAAAAACTGATTTACAAATCTTACACTTAATATATCAAAAAACAATGATCCAGTGGTTGTTTTCTTAATATTAATAATTAAAATAAGAAGTCAATAGTTACCCCGTGAGAGTTGATATGTTCTTTTAGGATGCTCAAATAGATTTTATCCAAGAATCAAATTTAGCAAACACTACACAGCGACGAATATCTAGATTACATGGATGAACTTAGAATCTAAAGCTATTGTGGCCATATTTATGTCGATGTTGTGCCTATGTGAAAAGAAACTGATGGTTCTCCTCGAGACACGTATCGATCTTTGAGTTCCGTTTGCCAAGAGTGTATAAATAAATTTCGAGAAATACAAAACATCAAACACAACCGAATGCTGGTGCCAATATGCATAAGAAAAAAACCCTACTCTCACAGTATAGGACAATCTAAACGCATTAAACATACTAGCCAAGTATTTGAGACGAGCGGGCATATTTTTTATAGTTAATGTGAAGCATGAATTACATCTCTTATATTTTTCGTATAGGATCATAAAAATACATCACTACACCGACTTGCGCTTTTAATATCGCTATCCTTAAATCTCGATAATTTCGGGGCCTTTATTGTTGATATTTATTCCATGTTTCGTTTTGTAATCACACGATACCTGATTGTGACCGCCTTAATAAATAAACTTAGCAAACAAACTTGTGCTACCTACTATAGTCTACATTTTTTTCGTGACTTTTATTCAGATCAAACAAGACATTTTTTACAAATGAGTCACCGCTTATCAAGGCTGAACGTCTACTCGAGGATAATGCTTAATGACATTGTCGGGTGAACAGTGGGACAACACCGTGATGATTGGTAGCAATGGTTTAAACTGGACAGAATTTGATTACTTAAGAAGACGGTTCAACAAATATTTGTTTACATTGGACTTGTAAACAGCTATGTAGTATTCAGCTAGGAAGTAGCCCGCAGCGTTGTTTTCCACAGACGGGTTGTGATAGGAAAGAAACTTTGCTCATGGAAGTTCCGTCTAGTTTTTGAGTACTCAGAGAGAAAAATGGGAAATCTTGATGGTTGTAACATAACGTATTTTTGTTGTTGTGAATGGTTTACAGAGAGTAAACACAGATTGGATCTAGAGGAAGAAAAAGAAAAAGAAAAGCCAAAGAACATTATAACATTATTCTGGTAGGTAGGGTGGGATATCATATATGTTTTTAATTTATTATTTATTACGTTATTTAAGGTTTAAAATATTTTTTTCAGATACGTCCAATAATCTCTATCCGTCAGTAAGTCGGTCGGTAAGTCGATCACACTTAATTTTAATCTGTCAAGTTTCAAATACCATTTTCAAATACCATTTTCATCGCAAAACATGCAGACTATCAAAATCTTTACTGTGAGAAAGTGACGTTAGGAAAGTGCAGATGACATTTCCCACTAGATCTCGAAGTCTGTTGTGTACTCTATATAGGCACTTTTCAGATGTGGCAACAATACTTCATCTTTGGATGTATTTAACTCTTATACATGTGGATGATTTCGTCATGCGTTAGATACTTTCTAGACCATTATTCCAACTTACTCAGCAACGGGTTAATACACTCTTCCATTTCAAGTCTGAAGTGAATTCAGACCCAGACATATGTAAAGACGTAAAGGGAAGTTTGCAAAATAATTCGAGTCAGTTTAGACTTAAAAAAGATAAATAAAAAAGTCACTTCTTTTATCGGTTTAAGTCCTCAATGTTGTTCATATTTATTACTCAAAAGATGACCAAGCACTGCTCTCTCAGAACCGAACATGGTCGCATTCTAGTTCTATAAACCACATCATATATAGGCATGCTTTCAAATGTAGTAGCCATGCAAGTTAAAATTGAGTTTAAAAATGGGAAGTAAATTCAATTAAGTCTGATGACGTCATGATTCAGGTTCACAGTTTTAACTTTCAGCTTTTTCAACGTGAAGAAAGTAAATAGTGTAGTTATTCTAGAGAGTAGTTTTTCGATTTTTTGGCTGGTGACTATACTGCATTATTACCAATTAGATTTGGATGTAGACACACTACTGTATCACTTATTTCGGGAGTTTATATGTGAAGATCTCTATTATCATGCGATATAAATTATTATTTTTATTGGATTAAGTATTGTACAGGGCTTACAGAAATAAAGTTACAATTGGTTCACATCCTATCTGCTTTTCGACCTGTCCTTATTCTGTCTTTACTTTGATGCATAGTACATTCTATTTCTAATTTGACCTTTGAAAGAAGTGTAATCATGATATCAGTCTCTGTAACACAAAATGGTGGACCTACCCCCCGGTGTATTGGCTATATATCAGGTCATTAATAACGAAAACTCGTGTTATGTATTGAGTTAATAATCTTCAGGAATACTTGTAGACACCATGCAGATGTAAACCCATATCTGCTTGTTTTCTGAAATTCCGCATTCCTGCGATTTAAATGACCCGCATCTTGCTCGTCTCAACGATAACTGATAGAATAATGAGCCCAAAAAATATAGATGGCTATATTTGTGTTATTATATGGTCACAACTTAGAAAGGCAAAACACACTCGATATTCAGGGTTAATAATACCGCATGCTTCTCAGCCGAGAGATGTAAAAACTATATGGTCACAACTTATCTAGGCTAAGAACCACTCGAGTATAAGGATTAATGAAAGCCGAAAATGTTGAACACTTTTGATAACTTCTGGGCGGGTTATGATCAGCATCGGTTGACATTTTATCGGAAGACAAGCACATTAGAAGAAAGAGGTAAGCAATCTCTTGGTAATGTGTTCCGCGAGAGGAAAGCCGTTGAAAAGAAGCTTTGCCTATTGATATTCCGTCGGACACTAGACATTTAAAGGGAGAAAGTGAAGTCATTTTCCGTTATGTTAACAAGGCGTGTTCGTGCTGTGAATGTAGTACAAAGATTACATGGAAATGAAGATTGATAAGAGACAGCCTGGCGAATTTATTATCTGTGAAAAAAGGTTTGTAGAAAGGATAAAAGATCACTCTCACTAGATTTCTAAGTATATTTTGTACTTTGTTAAGAGAGAGTGTTCTGAGCGACACTTCTTTAGATGTGGTAACAGTACTCCATCTTAGGACATCTCTGACAGTGTCATCTACTAGCGAGTGTCATATCTATTATCAGAAATTAATGGAATGGACATGTTTCTCAGTGGTTGAGATATTTAAGCGAATTAACTATGGGTCATTGATGTCCTTGGATTGCAGTCTCTTCTTACAGGCGCTTTCTATTCTCTAATTTGACTGAAGTTACTGTTACCTCTGACTGTTAAATCCAAATTAATTAAGAGATTAATATCAATGAATATATCTAATTTTATAGGAACGGTTATTGTATTCTAACCATGGCTCTTTTCTCTCTCTCTAAGGCTTATTACTTTTTGAACAACATTTTATATAAGAAAAATATATTTTACTTTCTGCGTATCTCTCGACCTATCATTCGATCTCTGTTAATATTTATCCGTAGATCAATAGATGCACGCCTATCTGTTCTTTCGGTATTTCTTTCTATATATCGATTATATCTTAAGGCAACTTCTTTAGTTTTATCTTAACAGCCACCGCAAGATTAACGCACCTGTTTTATGGAATGTGTGATCGAATGTGTTTATATTCTTCAGGCGAATGCTATCAACATTCCATCGGTTTTCTTGAATAAATATGAACGCCAAAATCGATATGTGTTACTTATATATACAGATACACACACACACACACACACACATATATATATATATATATATATATATATATATAAAAAATTAAAAAAAATGAAACTAAAAGTATACTTTCAGAGGATAGCACCGATAGTGAAATAGTTTAAGCTCAATGTACGAGATAGAGCAATTATAAAGATGAAAAGAAGGAAGAAAAGTAATTATTTTACATATATATATATATATATATATATATATATATATATAAAGATTGATGAATAAAGAGGGATAACATGTACGAATGACACATCTATTTCAACTTCGATTGTTCAATACAATGTATATTTTTTTAAATTTTGAATTTTTGCTTTTCCACTGCCAACTTATCCATCTATGTAATTCCTCTGATGATAAGTGTTTAATTTTTGAAATGCCTTGGCTTAAGGAAAGAATAATAAACATATTTCTTTTACCGAGTACACCTTTCATTGAACAATCGAAGTTGAAATAAATTTGTCATTCGTACATGTGTATCCTTCTTCTTTCATCTATCTTCATATATATATATATATATATATATATATATATATATATATATATATATATATATATATATATATGGACATACATATATATTTTTGACATGCACACATATGTGTTTATAATCAAATGTATACATATGTATGCACATAAATATTTTAATATATGCATCGATATATATTTGCATATAGATATATGTATATATACTATATATATATATATATATATATATATATATATACATATGAGTGTGAGTGTGTGTGTGGGTGTGTGTCTGTGTGTGTCTGTGTGTGTCTGTGTACTAGCTAGTTTAACTGGGTTTGCCCGCCTTAATAGATTACACAGCATGAAGTAAAAACATGATGTCTAATGTATCTGGCTATATTTAAATATATAAAGACGCACATGAGTAGAAAGGGAAAATTTACCCAGCAATCAAAACCTTATGAATTGCATTAGATTCCACTGCCTAATTATATTTAAAATGGACAAAGACAACATTTAATGCTTCATTTAAATGACCCATTGACCATATCTATGTTTCCTGTTATGTGAAATTGACTACTAATAACAGTTTCATTCAACAGGACAGAGTCAATTAGAGGCCCGGATGTCAAAGATATTCAATACACATTTGTATATTTTAAACATACCTGGCTGCAGAAACATTGCTTGTAATTCCTTCAAACACATATGAAGAAAGTATAGTAAGCGTTATCTTCCTATTAAGTTCTCTTAAAAATATCAGCATGTACGGGTCCAGATATTTAGTAAAACTTGGACAACATTTTGAAAGGTGTGTACACGACACAGCAATAACTCAAAGCAACATCAAGATAAACAATAAACAGGAAACAAATAAAATTTAAACAAAACACTAAAAAGTAAACATCAAATTAACAATTAAACAACAGTAAAATAAAAAGATGAACAAGAATGTATTAAAAAGTAAACAACGGGAAAATCAAAAATAAACAATTACAACTTGAAAGTAAATGTTGCAAAACAAAATTATATGTCTTTTATGCTCCAATAATCAACGATTTGTTTAAAGGGTTCCGGAATGAGCGATTAATTCGCTGAATGTGTGACTACGGTAGATGACTGAAGTCGGGGAATAACTTCAGTTTCATCGGAGGGGACGTGATCTATTTCCAGCTTGACGTAATAACTATCGTCACATGAAGTGGGTGTTCGCTTCTAAATCCCCGCGAAATGTGTAATTATGTGCCTGTGTTAGTCTCTATGTCTGTATCTTACTCTATTAGTTAAATAGAATGACACTAGCTACCAGAACAGTAGCAGAAACTCGCTATAAAGCGAGCTGATAGCAGGTGATATTTTTGTTTGGGAGAAACAGCTTACCTTGTGGGCTGGTATATATATTTCCTCGGCTGTTTTATTGATACAGATCAAAATATATATTCCTCTCTATTGATTGTATGTAAGATTCAGCGAATGTCTATCATTCTTATATGAATGAAGTCTCCATTTTAAATTAGACTTGTGTTATTACATTAGCTCAAAGAAAGAGATCACACGTCTTTATATTTGCAAAGAGAATGTATATTGAGCTCATATAGGCGACATCACATAGCAACATACATACGTGATTAAAATGTAAACGATCTTGAATTAAAAACTACACTACAATTTAACATGTGAAAAGAACAAATTATAAACTAAACAACAAATTAAAAATATGCATCAAATAAAATGTAACAACAATTAAAAAGTGCACCACTTAAAACATGATTTCATTAGAAAACTACTATTCAGACGTAAGAGAGACTGCCACTAGTTTCATGTACATTAAATGGTTAATGATGGCGTCGTTTTGAATTTATATAAGATGTTTGGTTAAACAAAAATATAGTAGTATAACCATTTTATGTCAGATTTACATAAAAAAATGAACCCACGGTTAAAATTTGAAAACATTCTTATGTTATTTTTCTCTTATTTAGATTAATGAAATAAGGTTTATTTAATTGGAAAATTCAACCTAGGCTTTTTAATCGGAATAAATAGATCCTCGTCATTTTAGAGTAATACATGCTAACAAGCTAAAACATTTGTAGAATTGGGTATATTCGGACTACTGTGTTCATCGTGGATGTTTTTATCACAACGTTTCGGCCGATGTAACATCCGACCTTCTTCAGGTGTACCTTGTCGAACTCGGGAATCTTTCTGTCGAATTTGGGAATCTGGACGGAATTTCGACGTAACTTTTTATTAGATTTATGGGGGTTGTATGCTATCGTTCCATCTGCCATGAAGAAGACTTCAGTAGTTTGCAATTATTCGTATCGCCCGCACTGAGGATTGAACCTTCAACTTTCGGGTCTGCAAGTGTATATAAAATATTCGTAATATTTTTATTGGTCCCCAGATTTATAAAATCGGGGACTTATGTTTTGAGGCATGTCCGTCCGTCCGTCCGTGCGGATTTTTCTCCGCAACCTCCCATTGAATTTCTCTGAAATTTTGCATGAAGTTGTAACTTTAGTCAGGTTAGAAAGTAACATTCACCGATTTTTTTAAAAAGGCCCCGAAATGGCAAAAAATGACATTCTTTGCCCCATAACTTTTCATCCATCCATTCAATTTCTCTGAAACTTGGCCAAATTGTGGAGGCAATTGTTCCTTATAGAAAATCTGGTTCGCGCCCCCAAGGGGTCAAAAGCCCCCAAAATGACAAGAAATGACCCTTTTCTCCAATAACGTTTGATCAATCCATTCAATTTTTCTGAAACCTGGCCAAAATGTAGAGGCAATTGTTCTGCATATAAAATGAGCATCCTTGACCTCAGAAACATTCTGGTTCGCGCCCCCAGGGGGTCAAAGGGGGGTCAAAAATGCCCCAAATTGCCCAAATTTATTGCATTATGGCTTGTATTATTTTGATTTGTTGGTCTGCTATGGTTACCTTAGTTGTTAATTTCATAAGATATTTGTTGGTGTGACCTGCACTCAGGTTAGATGTTACGGAGGCCGAAACGTGAAGAAAATAACGGACAAAATGCGAATAATAGTCCGAATAGTCAAAATGATACAAATTATCAATCTGCATCTAAAAAAATTCTAAATATAATTTCGAAAATCGTAATTAAAAAAAAGACCCAAATAAAAACTTAGAACGGTGATCACTTATCTATAAGAAATCAGGGTAGAGTTATCACAGACTTCCTAATAAGCAAATAATTACGGAGTTATGACGAACGCAAACACGGGTGTTCATTCAAAAAATATAAAAATCTCCAGATAAAAATCAGAGTTAAAGACAAATTACTATTTTTCTTTTATATTTAAAACTAGCGGAACTCGTCGCCCGGCGTTGCACGGGAGAAAGTACTACCTATTGCATGGCGTCGAATGAAAAAAAAACAGCCTATAGTTACCGTGTTGGCGAATGATTTGAATTTTAAAAAAAAAGTGGCCGTGTAGAATGGGATTGAACGCTGAAACAGTCGAATATGAAACCTGCCTTCTTAACCACTGCGCCACAGTTTCGACTTAACGATATATGTGAAAATAGGCCAAGTCATAGGTAGAATGAGAAAGAACGTAATCTGATATTCGCGGAAAATCATCGGAGTGAACGGGAGCAGTCATTAAGTCTTTGCGTATTGCTTTATATTATGTAGTAAATTAATACCAGGCAAATAATAAATAAGGACGGACTGTTTTGTGAAAAGTAAACTGCGTTTATTAGTTCCCGGTGTCGATGAATGTAGTTACAGTACATAATTGTTAGGGAGAAATGTTTTTGCTACCACCTATATGGAGTTGGTTTTCTGGAGAGCCGTGGATGGCGGGCCAAATGTAATATTTAGTGTTAGCTGGGAGAAAAGAATAACAAATGTACTAAATCACGCTCGAGTGAATAAGTGTAATGTAATGGTGAGTTTAGTAGCCTGTGATGCATGTGGTTATTTTCCTATTCTCCGAGAAGGTACAGGGGAAACATCGTCCTTACTTTATATCTTAGAGAAGGAAAGAAGAAGATGGCAGTTCTATTCACAGTTATTTTTTGTTACAGTCTTATTTTCTCTAATTAAATTATTTTCGTAAATTGTATACCTTTCAGAGTTGGCCCTCAAGGGTTTCCACTACTGGTCTCCACTTATCCCAGAACTATGTAATTCGCAAGATATAGCCTCTACGGTGTGGATGGCTATCCGTGCTTGGCGAGGAGTTACATCGTTCCAATTATATGCATAGAGATAGACAGGCGGATTTGTAGGAGTAAACTTTGATCGGAACTCCTGCTATTAAACAGGTAGCAGTAGTTGGATTTTCACTCATCAATAAACTAAGTATTTTGTTCCGAGCACCGTTTCGATTCGCAAATAATGATATGTATTTGCAAATGGGAAATAATAACTCGTTACATGAGTAAAGTACCATCGATATTGTGCATGTGTGACATAAGCCATTAGAAAGACCATCTTGACTGTTTCATTATAAATTGACGGACGATCCACGAAGAAGAGTTTTAATTATTTTTAATAAGATTCAGCAAGTATTTGAAGAAGATTCGATAGAGTAACACAAATTGAAAAGTGGTGCAACCGATTCAAAAATGGCCGCACATCTACGGAGAGTGACCAGCGTTCATGCAGGCCCCAAAGTGGTCGGAGTGCAGCCGTTGCTAAAAGAGTGTGACAAGAAAATAATGCGGAGATGAACACCATTCCAAAAAATCACTTTCAGAGGAGTTTTCGGCAGTAGATGGATCGGTGAGAAAAGTGTGTGAAAACACAAAGGGGCCTACTTTGAAGAAGGGTCTAAACCCCGTAACGTATTTGAAATATTTTTCTGGCTTTAAGGGGGATACGTTTTAGACAGGCCTCGTATATATATATATATATATATATATATATATATATATTATATATATATATATATATGTGTGTGTGTGTGTGTGTGTGTGTGTGTATGATTTAATGCATCACTGAGATCACAAAGACATATCCATATGAAATATAATATAAATCAGTATATATATATATATATATATATATATATATATATATATATATATAAAAGTACTTCATGTATCCACATAAAATATTATAAAGAGATATCAGTTTTTATGTGTCAGTTTTCAGTATTTATTTCAACAGTGCTCGATACGTAAGTAGAGCTAGGTAGTAAGCAATGAAAATATATATGGCAATCAAGCTACACAGAGGCTTTCGTGTTTGATCCCCGAGGGGAATAGTCAGGCTAAATTTAGCGTGACGATTCCCCCGGGGATGAAACACGGGAGCCTCTGTGTAGCTTAATTTCTATATATATTTTCATTGCTTAGTATATATATATATATATATATATACGTATATATATATATATATGTTATGCATATATGAATAAAGATATGTTTGTATCTATTAATTTTGCAGTCAAACCATCAGTGTTTAAGCTCAATAGATACTCATTTATAATTCCAAGGCATTTATAAGTTGACGGTAGAAGATTAAACAATTTCCAGCGATGATAACTTTACTTTCGCGTAAAGAAATTCATTTTCACAATTGAAAATTGCTCTCTTATATGGAAAGTAAAGATATCGTCGCAAGAATCTGATTTTTTTTAATTGTCACACACATATATATATATATATATATATATATATATATAATAACATTGAAAATATAAGCCATGAACAATGCAAAATTAATTTTTTATATACATTAATCTCATTAATTTCGGAATATAATTCCATCATCAGAGGTTACCAGTATTGTGAAATATTACGTCACCTGCACGGGCAAGCCACGCTCTTCGTTCGACACCGGAATTTCAATTATAACCGCCAACACCACCAGCGCGGTGAGACGTTTATCAAGTAACAAATAAATCAGTTTTGTTATACTTGTTTTTTGATAAAAGTTTGTTTTTTAAATGACTCAATACACGTCACCGCTGATGATGGAATTTTTTTCCGAAATTAATAAGATTAATGTAAAAAATAATTAATCTTGCATTGTTAATGGCTTATATTTTCAATTTTATTAACAAATCCAGCAATGCTTTAAATGAACGACCAACCCATATTACTATATATATATATATATATATATATATATATATATATATATATATATATATATACATTATAATAAGTATAACATATAGTTTGGTAATAATAATACTTTTACATGTAGCTGTTGTTTGGGTACACTTTCTATGTCTCTATCAATGTTAGACATTTCGTTTCAGCTTCAATAAAACAATAGAATGCGCTCGAGGATTTATTTTTCTAAAAATTACATTTTACGAAAACAAAAGATAAAACAATTGCGTTAACTGGAAGTACGGAGTAAGAATGATATCAACAATAGTAAATGAAGACGGCGAATGGAATTCTTTTGAAAGTGTCGTAACAATGGATGGATAGGTTTCCGCCTGAAAGACAATTATGCCTGCTTTATTAAGTCAAATTATACAAAATTTACATTTTAGTATATATATATATATATATATATATATATATATATATATATATTTGTTATTGTTTATTTATCTATGGACGTATACGTTTCGTCTCTTTTCAATCGAGACTCATCAGCATAGAAGTATGACTATTCACTACCGGTCATACGATTCGAAACCCTGGATTACAAGTATTTTTCAACCCCAATCCAACTATTGCTAACCGATCGTCCAATTCTGAATAGCTTATAAAAAATGATAATTTTAACACATTTAAAGCGGCGAAACATACAGGAATTCTACATGCAGGCATTCTATATATATATATATATATATATATATATATATATATATATATATATATATATATATATATATATCACTTTTTTATTTAACAGACATGTGCATCATCTGCGACACTGGCATGTCGATCTTATCGATAAATAGCTGTTAAAATAAGGATCTCATCAGGAGAAAGAATATATAATCATTTTCGTTAGGTCATATCTGGAAAACATATGACCTAAGGGAAGAATCAGAATATCATTATCTCTGAGAAGACCTCAGTTGTTCACAGCTGTTGGTCGATAACATCAACCTGCCATTGTTGCAGATGATATACATATATGTATAAATAAAACAATTATTTCACATAACAGCTTTAGTTGATATTTAACAGTCATGAAAAGCCCGGTTAAAATTCTTTGGATTTTTATCCTGTGGATGTTTACTTAGCCTGGAATACTATATATATATATATATATATATATATATATATATATATATATATATATATAGGCATGCCCCTCGTTCAGTCTTATATATATATATATATATATATATATATATATATATATATATATAAAGATAGAAGAAATAAGAGTGACAAACATGTTCGAATGTCCAAATTTATTTCAAATTTCGATTGTTCCATGCAAGGTGTATTTTTTAATAAACCAGTGTTTATTGTTCTTTCCTTAAGCCAAGGCTTTTCAAAGCTCGAAATCTTATCATCAGAGTAGGAATACAGATAGATAAGTTGGCTGTAGGGAAAGCCAAAGTTCAAATATTTTAAAAATATTAAATTATTATTAAAAATGGGGTTAAAAAGGTTCGTGTAAAAAGGATATGTGGTTTGTCCAGATGGTAATTGTCCGTTGAAGGAGTGCCCGTTGAGGAGATTTATGAGACGACGAAAAAAAGAAAATTTTCAGTAGGAGCATTATGGAGAAGGTGTTCAAAAAGAAATAAATCCAAAAGTGAAATGTTGAGATCTTAAACGTAGATGGAGCGCACTTAAATGGAATTGGAGTAAGAAATCCGGCCATTTTTTGCAACTTCCTGGGCCATGGTGGAAAAACGGGAGGAATAATTGGACAGATATGCTACGAGCGAATCCAAGTAAAACTAAGTTAAAAAGCTATGCTACATTATGAAGTGGTTGGGTGAGTTGAGCAAGGCACAGTAGCAGCTGGTAGGAAAAAGCAGGGTGGATGGTGGAGGAGGGGTTCAAGTGATAAACGGCTTGGTAGGTGGGTGCGGGCGAGATTAGTCAAAAGTTGATATATATATATATATATATATATATATATATATATATATATATATATATATAGGCATGCCCCCCGTTCAGTCTTGAGATACAATAAATACTATCTGTAAGGGTGCATGCGCGTGTAATTGTGAAGCAAGGGTTGTGAAATCCCTAACCACACACCCCCTGAGTCAACCCTACTTGATTCCAGTGGCATCCAGCTTATCTGCGATGTGTAAAATTCTACCATCCGTTTCATTTATATAGCACAACAAATGACATCTATAAACTAGAAGTGTATACACATGATATGTGGGAATATATTTTTATTTTATTTTAACATTATTGGGGGGATAGCATGCGGTTCCAGGAAATGTTTACGTTTACAAAACAACTATACATAATCATAAGTTCATAAGGTTAGGAATTTACCCCGAACATATCTATATTATTGACACTTATGCGCGCGCATAATTCAGTTCAAATGTTAAAGTATAATATAACTCAAAAATTGCATAAGTTTTAAAATTACGTTTTTTAAAGTTCTTTTTGTTGTTGTGGATGTAAGTGTTTGGTGGCAGATATCCTGAATTCTAATGTTTACAAAAAATGATGTGTCCACGGTACTCAACGTGTCAGTTTTTAATGTAGGAGTGAATGATGTACACAGGAATATAGGAATACTAAAAGAATACATAGGAATATATGAATATTAAAAGAATATCTACGATTTCTCGAGACCTCCAGTTGGAGAGAAACGTAATATACATACGTATATATTTCGGAAGAATATCGTTCTGTGTTTATCCGTGTTCACATTAACACGGATACGGAACATGGCGGTAATATTAATTCAGTGTGGCTGTAATTTTACGTCCTAAAAATCAAGACATAATAATAGTAAAACTTATGTCTACAATCCATGTTCCAAATTCTGATCAAAATTTATCACATGATTGTTATCATAAGAAATGTCTCAAAGGTAAGGCGTAAGCTTAAGGTGTCTTAATAAGAAACTGAAATTCGAGGCATCTTTCTTAATTTGTGTCGAATTGATATGGATAAAATGTAATGCAACATTGAAAATAACTTTTCAAATGATCCCCCTAAAAACCCTCTAAACTATTCAAAAGTAACTGTTATGTGGGAACTTTTTTAACATAGTTCACCCCAAACGAGGCAGGACGCCACTGTAGACGTAACGAGTAATTTTTTTTTTTGGGGGGGGGGGATCAACCTAAATTGGGAGCTGTGCAGCGAGATGTCTGTTCCAGAGTCCAGCATCTCGAGGAAATAAGCTTTTGGAGTAGAAAGCTCTTCTGCATCTGGGGACCTCCACAGTAAATGGATGGGATTTGGCAGATTGTCTGGTTGGTCTAGTGAATTTACGTCGCGGGGGCACCAGAGCAGCAAGCTCATCAAAGCACAATCCATTAAAGTACTTGTAAAACAGGCACAAGGAAGCAACATTGCGGCGATGGGGCAGAGGCTGACGCTTGGTTGATAGTGAGGGACCTGTTTAGTTGGCGACTCTTTTTTGTACCTTGTCTACGAGAGAGAGAGAGACTAGCGGATTATGCCCCAGCCCGGATGTGGCAATAATACTCCATGCATGGGCAGGTGGTGGATTTGTAGAGATATTAATTGATTGATGTCTAATACCTATTGTAAACATATCACACACATCGGAGTGTTTACGATAGGATTCCACACTTTTTAAACCCTTGCAATAAAATTAAATAAAATTTAAAATCTCCCATATCACCCACCTTTACACTAAGATGCTGTTTTCCAAAATGCATAATTATTTGTTTATGTATTAAGAAATATATCTTGTCCAATGAAATATATGTATATAAATACATACGCATAATTAACGTTTCACATATGCACCTCATTGAGAGAGAGTATTATTATTATTATTATTATTAGTAGTAGTAGTAGTAGTAATAGTAGTAGCAATAATAAGTAACATCTTAATTAGATACACTTAAAAACGAGTGTGCCCAACAGACCCCTAAACACCACAAAATGAGTGTGAAAGGTCATCCAGGCATTTGTGCGAGAGGAGTTCAGCCAATGGCTAAGTAAAATATTATCCCATGAATAATAACAAGAAATCTGCTGTGTTAGTTATTTATAGTTTACATAACTTAGTTATTAAGAAAAATCGCAAATATAAGTCCGCGCATATTTATGAAGATTTCTTGCGGAAATAAAACATGGGCGTCTCTCTGTATCCTACTTTCCATAGATACATTTTACTACTACTATATTTTTCAATATGTATTTATATTTGAATCATCTATATAATAAAGTAAAGGAGATTTCCCCCTATTTCATTTGACAGTATACTTTTAGAACCACAATATTTGTTTTCTAATCTGTTCCGACAGCCACTAAGACCAATTCTTCATGCGTGTTGTCAGAAAATATGCGTTCATTTCGTACTTACATTTTCTCTGAGTTAGCTGTTTCTCCAAACTAAGTCTTAAACAAAGAAGGATGCAGCCATTTTCACTAGAATCATAATATCTACTCCACCACCCTCAGTAATCCGATTGTTCATGGCATAATAATACTATAGACAGTATTTGTGTTTAATTTGTTTCACTACAATTTTACTCTATCAACTACTATACATTTTCAAGATGAACAATGACTACCTTTTTCTTTCTCCTACATTGCAGTTTATGGAATATAAGAATAGAGGTTTAGTAATTCTAACATACTCACATCATTCTAAATACGTATACATATTGACTACCTTCTTTTTACATGTGTTTTGTATTTTGACATCAGACGATTCATGGTACATTAAAATTCTAACATCACCATGGCACTACAAAGAAATTCAGCCAATACAAAAAAATGTTAGAACTCGGATTCTATTCGAGAATAGCAGATTACGCATTAGTTTTTATTTAACATTATTTTCGTTTCTAAGTAAAACATGTTTTTAAGTTAAAATTAAGTCTTCTGAGCGTAATGTCAATACTCATTTCACTGAAAATAATTTACGTGACTAAAATAGCAATAGTATGAACACACACAAAGTAGATGGACACGCGTTAACATTTTTCTTTCGGTTAAAATTGTATTTCTCTTGAGTCAGCAAATATTTAGTTGTCTCTATTAGTTACAAAAACAAAAATACCAGATTTGCTAAAAACATTATAGTGACAACAAATATTACGAAATACGGATTTTTTTTAGATGCGGATTGTAATTTATATTATACATTTCCGACAACTATTCTCATCTTTGTTCTACTTAATATAACTAAAAATTTGATGTGTAGAAATTATGTTCTCTATTAAATATTTGTGATATAAGGTTGTTTACTCACACACAATTATTCCATAAAAAGAAAAAAAAAACAATAAGGCTTGAAACAATTGTCAGAGAAAGAAAGAGAGAGTCAACAGATGACGATTAGAACGGAAGTGACGCCGCCGTTACTGACATAGCGTTGCGTCGAACGATAGCCAGGGAGATGCGTTGGAACAACCAGGCTGACTCACGGGGCTCGTGCCTAGACGTTGAAATCCTCCGTCCAATGTCCTGAAACAATTTAACAGTCTCGGGGCCAAGCACACCCGACGTTTCCACTGAAATTGGTTGGAAGACGAAACGGTCAGTGAGTTAGCTATATTTTCCGCGCTTCCTTGTTTCTGCGAGCAGAGCCACCGTGCCGGGCTTCACCGCGGATTCCGCAATCCTTGCTGGTTAAAAGGAGTCAGAATAAGTGGCGTCCCAGATCAGCGGCTTTCCGCCTCGTAAAGCAAACACAGTCATCCCGTCAGGCCTGCGACCGTCGCCCCTGTTCAGGCCGACTGTTTCAAGGACTGATGCAAAACCTGCCGAGTCAGGACCTCGCCTGACTACGTCGTTAAGGGCGGAGTGGCGAGGCAGGCGGCCGGCCGGCACTAAATCGACAAAAGAAGGGATGCAGGGCAAACTCGTCAGCGACCTGCCCACAGCGACACCGGTGTGGGTGGCACAAACGGAGTCCCAGCCGTTGTGAGACGGTGATCCGAAAAGTGTCATTGTCCAAGAGGGTTCCAAGTGTCGCCGAAGGGATGGCACTGAGCCAAGCACCGCTGTAAGGTGAAGCCGACGCTCTCAGGCAGGCAACTCTATGCTGGTTACTGCTACGGATGAGTTCGGCAAACATTGTTTGTGCTTATATTCACAACGTTACGTCTAAGAAGGTTGGGAGTAACAACGGCTGAAACGTATGAATATAACAACCCAGATAAAAATAGTAAACATATGCGCAAAAATATCGCTTGTGTACGTTTTCAGCGTTTTCACTTTATTTTGTTTGTTAATTCTTAATTAACACCGTTTCGTTGTTAAAGTTGTGTTCGTTAATTAACATACCTTATCTTATTTTAAATTAAAAATCAATATCACAAACTTATTCATAAATGATGATAAACTTTTCAAGATGTAATGGGAATAATTTTTTAAAAATACAGACTCTGTAACTATTATTTATAAAATGTCGTTCGTTTTTAGCGCCCCCACTTCTTTTTTTCGTTAAAAGATTATTTACGAGGTCAAGTGTATTTATTTCGTAAGCATTTGTAAGGTCATCTGTAAACGCGCCACTTTTCGATTAGCTTTTTTGTTACAATTACTTTTTTGATCTGTTATTAATGATGTTTCAATATTTACTTTATTTTAAATCAAATTAACATGTTATATTTTCCCTGGGCGTTGCTGGGACACAGACCCTTCTAGTATTTTACTATTACATACAAACAACGTATAACGAAATGCTAGTGAAGCATGTGTAAGAGTAGCAATTTGTTTTCAAGTAATTGTATTAACTGTATTAGTTACAATGAGTATTGTGCTTTGATATTTTTTGGGACAGAATGAAGTTCATATGTAAAAAAACAACAAACCAATAGAAACTAGTAAATTTAATGTGGAATGTTGTTTTATATGCTTTCATTTTGAGGGTTCATACTGCATAATAATGTTGGCTCCATTTTGTTTAAAGCTAAGTGAAACCAAATATAGCCTACCTTATAACGCCTTACGCCTAAGATATGTGTGTTACAATTCATATTGATTTTTAAATAGGGTAGAAGTTAATCAAGTAGATATGCATATATAAACATAAAAATGGGCCACCAGGTTTATATATATATATATATATATATATATATATATATATATATATATATATATATATATATATATAAGAGCTGTGTGTTACACTTCATAATGATCTTTAAATAGGTCAGAAGTTAATCATGTAGATATGCATATATAAACATATAAACGTACCACTAACTTATATATATATATATATATATATATATATATATATATATATATATATATATATATATATATATATATATATATATATATATATATATATTCAAATTTAGGTAACCATGTTTCTTCTAATTCATTCCATATTACCCGGGCAATACTAATTATATTGTATGCGTCATATTTAAAATGGTGATTTTTTACGTTTCACGTGACGTTCAATTAAAGTGTTTTTTATAAAAGCGTTTTATTTTAAATTTTAGCTAATATTTATTCATAATTATTTGTGCGCTCAAACAGTTTTCGCCTGTCGGTATTTTAATTAAGGCCTTAATGAATAAAAACTGCTTGATTTCCAACTGCTTAATAAGTGAACGCAATCTTGTGATTAATTTCAATCTCGCCTATTAATGGATATTTTGAAAATCCTACTTCGCTTAAGAATGTCATAAACTTTTGATTTCATGAAATTACCAACTCTTGAGGTGTTTTCGTTTGCATTCGTAATAAAAGTCGGATAGTAAAATGGATACAAGCTGGAGATCACATGCACTCCGTCGAAACCATGATGACAGTGTCATGTTTAATTGCTTTTGTGTTTGCAATTAGGACAACGCTTATCAAGACCAATATCGACCCAATGAAAATGTTAATGACGTGGAATGGTTGGCCGGTGAAAGATGAAGAACACTATGGGAGTATTGGAATTGATCAGTGTAATGTACTAAGGTCAAGTACTTCAATAGATTCTGTTCTGGTGCCCCTACGACGTAAATTGACTAGACCAACTCGACAATCTGCCAAATCCCATCCGTTCACTGTGGAGGTCCCCAGATGCTGAATAGCTTTCTACTACAAAAGCTTCTTTCCTCGGCGTGTAGAATTCTGGAACTCCCTCCCTGCTCTCTTTTTTCCTGACGGTACTGACATGCAGAAATGTAAAAGTAATGTAAACAGACATCTCGCTGCACAGCTCCCTATTTAGGTTGACCCCCCCCCCCAAAAAAAAAACAAAAAAAAAAGAAACAAATAAACTCTCACCATTTTTCTCAGTAGCACCTTACGTCTACAGTGGCGTACTGCCTTGTTTGGGGTGAACTATGTTTTAAAAAAAAGAAAAATTATTTATGAGATCATGTATGACAATTATTTGTTGACATTACAGAGACGCAAATACTTTGTTAAAAAGCTATTTTCATAGACATTGGACCTGACGTTAAGGACCTGAAAGAAGAAAATTGAAAGTATGTTTTCCGTTGTGGTACTGAAGCGATATTTTGCTGTGGATGTCTTACCAGGACGAACCGGCAATTGGAGTTGAGTCGATTACATTTAATAGAGGAATAAGGATTCGTTAGAGTAGTAAGAACAGGCAAGAGATAGAGAGAGAGAGAGAGAGAGAGAGAGAGAGAGAGAGAGAGAGAGAGAGTGAGAGAAAGTAAATAAAGATTGACTTGGAAAGAGAGAGAGAGAGAGGGGTAGAGAGAGAGAGAGAAAGAGAGTGAGAGAAAGTAAATAAAGATTGACTTGGAAAGAGAGAGAGAGAGGTAGAGAGAGAGAGAGAGAGTCTAGCAATAAAGAAATAATCATATATTAAGGTAGAGAGAGTGAGAGAAAATGAAGATAGACAGAGACAACCAATTCTCTTCTGTAATAACGTTGGTGTAGGGAAGAGATGAGATAATCCCCACTTAATAACGAAGTCAATTTTGTACTCTATTAGTGCAGGAAAAGGGAGCTCTGAACAGCACCTCACCAGATGTGTCAGAAGTATTCCATTTTTAGATAAGCGTGACACAATCATACTTCTGCCTTAACCCTGTCTTTTGTTTGCTCTTGCAAATCGATGGTCTTTCTCTACTCGATTGTAAATTTCATGGAAAGTGTTCAACTAAGTTGGTTACACTATGTCAAATATTCAGGGCAATGACGTTTTTTGCTATCCCCACTGCAAAAAAACTTCCTATATTTTATGTGTGGTTAAAAAGATATATTAAAAGAAAAATTATTTAGGGAACAATTATATTAATATAATAAGGAATTGGGGAAAAATGAGATCTAAGGCAGATAACTCAGTAAAAAAGTGTTGATGATATTCTAATTTGTTATTTTTTATTTTTATTATTTAATATTGAATATTAAATATTTTTTATATTTTTATTCTTTATTTATATATTTTTATTCTTTATTTATTTATTCATCCATAGCTTAACAGTTAATATCATCTTATTGTTTTTTTAAATTTAATACATATTTTGGAAAAAAAACATTTTCCAAATTAATATTTTCATAAAATTAATAGAGTTAAGGCTGTTGCATCATTCCCAACAAATTAGCGAAACGAAACTCTGTGCACTTAACTGAAATTGGTATTCTTATACATCACTTTAAATGCACGTTCGACAGGTTTCTTGAACCGTACACTAAAAAATTGTAACTGCCTCATTCGAACGCTATCTGACCACATCATCATTATATTCGTTTAACGGCACACACGTGAGTCCAATTGAGAGAGTGTTACATTATATTATTTTATCATTTCTTCACCAATTACTTTCTATGCTGATGAAGATCAGAGGTTTAACCTTCTGTGCTCGAAACCATTGGTCCGTATGTTGTATTAATTTTTTTGTATTATTAATATATATATATATATATATATATATATATATATATATATATATATATATATATATGTATCAAGTTAATCTAGCAAAAGATATAAGAGGCAACTGATATCTTTTAATTAGTAAAACATCCAGATAAAGACTGAAGCTCAATATACTGGATAGAGCATTAATAGCATGATATGAAATGAAATAATAAAATAAGGTGCGAATCAAATTTTATTAGAATTCAATCATTTAGAAGATTTATGAAATTAATAATTACGAAGTTATTAAAGTAATAAGAATTTAATAAATAATAGTTTATTTCAAGATTTAATTTCATCGAAGTAAGAAGTTTAAGAAATTTAATTTAAGATTTAATTTTTCCTAATTAAAAAATAGTAAAAATATTTAGAAATTTAGAAAGAGATATATTTGATGTGTTATGTACTTTTATGTATTTTTGTATATATTTTTATATATTTATAAAGTGTAATGTCATCACCTGCAGTAACGTCACTGCGGTAATGGTCCTCTGAGGAGAAGAATTATCTTTGAAAACTCATGAATTAAGGACGTTGAGATACTTTGCCTGAATTTTGAATTTTGAACCTTATTTTATTATTTCATTTCATATCATGCTATATATACATGTATATATATATATATGTACAGAGAAATATTGATATATATATATATAGATATATATATATGTGTACATATATATATATTTATATATATATACATATATATACATATATATACATATATATACATGCATATATATACATATACAGACATATATATTTATATATATATATGTACATATATATATACATACACATATATACATATATACATATATATACATATATATACATATATACCTATATATACATACATATATACATATATACATATATATATATACATATATATATACATATATATATACATATATATACATATATATACATATATATATATACATATATATATATATATATATATATATATATATATATATATGTATATATATGTTTATATATAAGTAGGTGTGTTCGGCAGACAGAACAGCTACTTTAAAAGGCGTAGACAGTTTACCCTGTATCTATTATATTAGGGAAAGTCGTAATACTGTCTGTCTGTTCCCGCGTAAAACAAAAACCCTCGAAATACGATATATAATCAAACTCTGCATTACCATTGTTATTGTAATATGCATTGACTTTGGAGTAACCAGGTACCATGTAAGTTAATCGGAGAGATTAGGCAGAAAACACTTGTTGATATTGATTCTGAATCTAGGTCAAAGAGTCAGTCAATTCCTGATGACTTTTTTTCTATTGTAAATTTTTTTAATTTATTTCTTTTCTTTTTACTATATTGAACTAGTTGTGTTAAAGATCGTTATACAGAAAAAGAGAGAGGGGAAAAAAGAGAATTCGTGGGAAAGGTGTGTTAAGGATTTGCGTGGTTCAGGATCTGACGAAGGAAAAGCAGAAGTTGTAACATAAAGATGTCAAGCACAGTTTGCATTGTAATATGGTGTTATCCATGCTACCGGAAAACGGCGTGTATCCTTGCTAGGCCAATATAAGTTTTCAACCTAAACATGAACAATCAATGATAAAAAGAAATGCACATGCTCTACAATATTTACACCATTCATGGACATCTGTCAACATGTCACTGACTGATATTCCCCTAGCTTACCTTTATAGAAAAAGATCTGAAGACGATGTAACCAAATTAAAACATGCCGTCAAACGTCATCGTATCTCTTATTTTCTTGTAGATGATTTGTATGAATTTTATTGAGATAATAAAATAAATGTTTCTTTTGGTTGCAAACAGACAGTTACCGACGGTCAGCAAATGCTTCAAAAATGCAACAAACTAAAATGAGGAACGAATCCACTTTCGAGTGTTTTACACATTTATTTACCAAAGTTTTGCTGAAACGTAGAAAATGCCGATCATTTTGCTTTTATCGCTTTTTTCCTGTTGTTTTTACGGAGGCCAATTTAATCGTTCAATGTTTCCTTGTCTCCTTACATTCTGTTTGCTTCTCATTTAGTTAGAATTAATCAACGTTTCTTGCTTGTGTTCTTTTTACGTTGTCGGCTTTTATTATCAGTTGTGCCTTCGGTCGCAATTCATTGTTTTATAGATGTATTTCAACAGCTTTCGAAAACGCTCCCTCCGATAGAGTTCCGTCAAGCGGTCTGTCGTGCTGTCACGTTTTTGTTTGAATTACTACGTTCTTTGTAAGATTAAATTCAAGTTAATTATATGAAATCTTATTATATAGTTTGGATCAACATTCATTATAAGTTTTTTCATAGAAAATATCTCAAATTTACGGGGTCTTAAAATTTGACGGGTTATAATGAGACATCGATATTTAGGGGGTCTCTCTTAATGGTGTTGAATTATTATTGGTCACAATCAATGCAAATCTGAAATATTTTATTTTTTTAATTCGAAGTGATGACATATTATTCTCCCTAAAACCTTTAAAGGAACAATAATTTGATGAAAGTTGTAATCTATATTTTCATTTTTCGAACAGTAAACTATTTTTTCATTTCTATTTAAAACATAAATCTCATCTAATTCTATATAATAATAATACCATTCTTTCAATTGAGCCCTACGGCTTTGTATATTGGCTTGGTGTTTCATGTTGGTGAAGGTTGTAATGCACTGGCCTTATAAATGTTACCCTTTACCCTGTCAGAGAATGGTGCCTATTTGTCCCATGTTTAAGGTCAAATACCTGTGCATTATTACACGCGGATTAAATGTTCATAATGTTGATAAATTTTCTTTTTTACTTATTCCATAAAGTTAATTAACTAAGCCTTTTTAGTGTGTATGTCAACATAAAGAACACTATCTCGATTTTCAAAACACCCATGTTATATATATATATATGCTTATAACGTATATATGTATATATATGTATATATGCTTATAACGTATATATATATATATATGTATATATATGTATGTATATGCTTATAAGGCTATAATCAAAATCATATTTTTCATTATCTGCTTGTTCACATCAACAACCATGACATATGCTGGACACTTTCTGACAAATCAGAATTAATATTTTATATTATTTTTCTGTATTGCTTTCTTTATCCCGAGGAAGTCTTTCAATAAAGACGAAACGTTGATGAATACATAAACCACATAGCTTTTGGCTTTCCTTTTTTCAGTTTACATCTCTCTCTCTCCCTCTCTCTCTCTCTCTCTCTCTCTTAATATATATATATATATATATATATATATATATATATATATATATATTATAATATAAAATGAAGTAATAAAATAAGGTGTCAATCAAATTTTATTAGAATTCAAAGTTCAAGCAAAGTATCTTTAAGTCCTAAGCTCATGAGTTTTCTTAAGGATACTTTGCTTGAACTTTGAATTCTAATAAAATTTGATTGACACCTTATTTTATTACTTCATTTTATATTATAATATTAATGCTCTATCCAGTATATTGAGCTTCAGTTTTTATCCGGATGTTTCACTAATTATAAGATATTACTTGACGCTTATATCTTTTGTTGGATTGCTTCATATATATATATATATATATATATATATATATATATATATATATATATATATATATATATATATATATATATATATATATATATATATATATTTATATATATATATATATATATGTATATATATATATATATATATACATATATATATGTGTGTGTATGTATATGTGTTTATGTCTACTGTACATAAGAAGCCATAAAAAACAATTATGCGAGTATTTTAAATCAAAATTTACGACTGTCACTGCCATTTTTATCGTCGAAAACACTTTACTATCAAATAATCTTGCTACTTCATATCGATTTAATAAATAATAAAAAGCTGCCATCTTGTTTTTAAAGGATATCAGGAGAAGCCAAGGAAATCAATAACAATATTCATTTTTCATTCCTGTTAAAATTGAGCCAAAATAATTCTTATATTAAATCTACTAATGAATGAATGAATTGAATAGAACACGTTACGTTCATAGCTAAAAGCAAAACTCTAAAGGATAGTAGGCATTGTTTTTGAATTTGTTTAATTCCGATTAAGCAGAAACTTTTTCGAATAAAACACGTGATAGGTCAACTTATTTGTATACATCATACATGTCCGATAACTATTGTTTTAGACGCGTGCAATGTTAATGTAAATGAAATTGCAAATAAAAAAATTAAAAATAATTTTCATGTGCCGATTTTATAAGAAGTTCGTTAAACAAATTATTAAAAACAATTGAAAAATGTTGTCCATTGAAAAAAGTTTAAAATAACAGACAGTTAAATCTATTATTTAATTTTTTTACGGAAAATAAATACAATTTCAGAATTAAAATGTGTGAAGAAAGACTTTAAATTCATAGATACTTTCATTTTAATACACACATATATATATATATATATATATATATATATATATATATATACATATATATATATTCATATATATATATATAAATATACATATATATATATAAGTTACTTCACTTAGTTATTTAAAATGATTACCATATGAAGCACACACATACTATGAACTTTTGATAATTGTTATCCTACTCTCTAATTACTGCTATTTGTTATTGTAAATTTGTTCGTTTATATATTTGTTTGTATATATATAAATATTTATTTCATAATCAATCAAATATGCTTCAAAGAGTCGTCAATTCCTTGCAAGAAAGAATGGAGCTATGCATGCAGAATGATGGTGACAATTTTGATAATTTGCTGTCATTTAAAACTCCCATGAATGAATGTGTTGAATAAACTTTCTGTTTTGTATTACCGTTTTTTTTACTTTAGAATTTCAAAAATAAATAGCTAAGTGGCTTATGAATCACCCAGTATATATATATATATATATATATATTATATATGTATATATAGATGCTATTCTTTAGTTTGACCTTCTATCGATACCATCGGTTCACAGAACTACAGGAAACTCAGCCCACGTGGTTAGAGATTCCAAATATGATCGATTCTTCAATCGATGTATTCAGAACAATAACTGAAGATTTATTTTACATGTTGCCTTTAGTACTGAGATTCCAGTTTTCCCAACAAAATGATTCAATTTTACACGTAATGAATTTATTCATTTATATATATATATATATATATATATATATATATATATATATATATATATTTAAATGAATTGTTAGTGGTTCAAAGTTTTATTAAGGTAAGAAATATAGACGTTCGTGTCATTTTTTACGGGGAGGGGGGCTTAGTGGAATGAAATGTGATTAGGTCAGTCATCCAAACGAAAATAAATACTTTTTTCCGAAATAAAACCAAATACGGTGACTAAATGTCTGATTTCCATTCGTTTACCTTGGTTAGGCACAGTAAGTGAGAAATTCGCCAAGCAAATCAGCTCAGCAGTTGAACATTGTTATTTTTCTTCGATTGTGCGTTTTGAGGTTTCTTACAAAACCTTTGCTGGCGTCTTCTCGTAAATCACGTTTTACCCCTTACCATAAAAATAATGTAATTTATCATTTTAAATGTATTTGCAGTGATGACTACGTTGGTAGGACGACGTTAAGATCAGGAATGGAACTTTCCGGTCAACGGACGTTAAAAATAACAGATACGCGTATCGATTACAGACCATTTACTTAAAAACCCGCCGTGCGCTGAGAATTTTAGTATGGACTCCTTGACCATTCTCAGTCATTATACTATCTCAAAATCTTGGAGACGATCCACGTTCGTCTTAAACGTCCCTGTATTAGGACTAGATGTGACCAGTCTCTAAGATTCATCCTCCATTGTACATATACCATAACGCTATTTATATTCTGTATTCTGTATATTCATCCGCTTTTTTAAATCCCTCGATATAGCCTTTGTTTAGAGAGGGCGGGCCGGTCGGCTGGCGTTTTTTTTATTTGATTAACTTTTAATCATGAACGATAAACTTATGTTTCCTTTCATGCTCGCGATAATAAAATGTTGTACTCCCCCAAAAAACATGAAATATATATATATATATATATATATATATATATATATATATATATATATATATATAAAGATAAGAGAGATAAAGGTGTACGAATGACAAATCTATTTCAACTTTTTTAATGCAAGGTGTACTCGGTATAAACATGTTTATTTTTCTTTCCTTGAGCCAAGACTTTTCAAAGAGTACAATTTTATCATAAAAGGAATTACATAGATGGATAAGTTTTCAATGGAAAAACCAAAAGTCAAAATTTGAAAAATATTAAGTAATGGAGAGTAAGAGTATGCGTGTACAGATATGGAATCTGTCTAGTTGATGAGTGTCCGTAGATAAGGTGTCCGGTGAAAAGAGGTTTAAAGATGGGAAAAAGAGGTTTCGTGATGTTCAAAATGATGTAAATCCCATAGAAAGATGTTTAGTTCAATCGTAGATGGAACGCACTTATTCGGATGTAATTTGGAGAATCAAGGCTATTTTAAAATACTTCCGTGGACCGAGAATGAAAGTAGTTTTTCAGAAGTTGAGTTAGCAATGTATATATTAAACGCAGACAGTCGGCAATTTAAGTAGTGACTTCGATCGAGTCTAAGAAATATACATTAGGTTTGTTTTTTATTGTTTGGGCGATATATATATATATATATATATATATATATATATATATATATATATATATATATATATATATATATATATATATATTCACACGGAAACATGATGCGTCAGCTATAAAAGTTCCAAACAAAAATCCCAGGGGTAAGCTATATTTTAGCATGAACTTTGTTTGATTAAACCATGAAAACAAAAAAAGCATTTTAGAAATAAACTTTTCTGAACTTCGCTTTAATATAATAAGAAACAGAAAGTGTTTTATTCCAGATATAATCATCGAAAATATTACAAAGTATGGATTTCAACAAGAAAATACTTCGTATATTATATATGTTGACCTATTCAATCAGTTGACCACACATGTCCGCTTTACAATTATACTTATAAGCTGTTTTTCAAACTCCGATTAATTAGCAATGTCTATATTTGAATTATTTTTGTATTTTTGCTTTGTTTCGTCGAAGAAATTATGACCGCACGACCCGTTGAGAAACGCGTTAATTAGATTTGTTCGTAAACAAATGGAAAATGTAAAAGCAATTAAGGAAAATGGAAATTTACTTTAGGATAAGACAATAACGAATGTGAACAAAAAATCATCACGGAATTTACAATTCGGAAAACATTTCCTTTTCTTTGTCAGTAAATGGCAATTACTTAATTCTTTAATTAATCAACTGAATTATCTCCCCTTATGAATTATTTAATTAATCAACTGAATTATCTCCCCCTATGAATTCAGCTATTGTCAATATTGTTTGAAGACGTTATTTCTTAATGCATATATACAGGGTTGGCAATAAGTCTAATCAAAGATACTTACTTAACTACACATGAAAATAACAAATACCAAAGCAAATATTTATTGATTATATAGTAACCAACATGAATATTTAAGTTAAACTCCTATAAGCGTTGGAAACTTTTTCACTTGTTTCCTGACAAAGGCATCACAACCAGTCGTAGACGATTCATCTAAACAGTCGTTGATGATTCATCTCGAATAATGGAGGTGTATTCATGTATTCATAGTGTTTATAAACTAATAGCCATGCAAAATGTGTGTACCAACAATGCTCCCGATGTTATGGCTCTAAAATAAGTGTGTTCATCGAATGGTACACAATGAATTGTTAACGATGCTTGATAGTTCAACGGTAAATAACAATTTGTATGCCGTAAAATGAAATAAAATTCGACTATATAAGCAATAAGAAGTTTGTGTAGTGAAATTTTAGTTTCAAATGCATACGAGTAATTACATCATGCAATATTTATAGCCAATTCTATATTATCTAAAAAGCTAACATCATTTGTGTTCGCTTGATGTAAAATAGCTATTTACGCCCGTTGGAATGAAGCTTATTTTGACTAACATAATGGAAATAATATCTTTTTTTAAACAGAATGCATTTTATTTTTATGTTAAAAGTTAACCTATTTTGTATGCATGATTTATTTGTAAAGAACATTGTATATTTATCTCTGGCATTCATAACAGATCGAGCCCTAGTATATATATATATATATATATATATATATATATATATATATATATATATATATATATATATATATATATATATATGAAATATGAGACTAGAAGTATACTTTTAGAGAATTGAATCTATAGTGAAATAATTTAAGCTCAATATACGAGAGCGAGCGAGAGAGAGAGAGAGAGAGAGACATTATGAAGATAAATGAGGAACCCTTATATATATATATATATATATATATATATATATATATATATATATATATATATATATAAAGATAAATGAAAGAAGAGAGCTAAAGATGTGAGAATGACAAATGTATTTCAACTTCGATTTTTTAATGCAAGGTGTACTCGATAAAAAATCATTTTTCTTTCCTTAAGCTAAGGCTTTTCAAAGATTAAACGCTTATCATCAGAGGAATTACAAAGATGGATAAGTTGGCAGAGAAATAGCTAAAATTAAAAAATGTTAAAAATGAAGAAACGATATATGTGTATGTGGTAAGTGGGAGAGAACCCTAGCAGAGTGCTCGATTTCTAAGAATAAATCCAAAAGTAAGAGCGTAATATTTATTTATATATATAATTCGCTCTCTCTCTATATATGATTGTAAAACCAACTTTCAACACAGAAAATAAAAATGTAGGCTTTTAGAACCAATATTTATAAAAAAATATTATAATAATTTTCAAAGGTATGTAAGTAAGAAAGTTGAATTTGTTATTAGAGTTTCCTAAGAATTGTAAAGTCAGGAATGACAGTTCAAATGCTTTCAAATTCATAGTGAAATTATTATATTGTTACAATTAAAAAAGATTAACATTGCTACCTTGTTTATAAATAAATCGGATTTCATTTTGCAAGTAAATTATTTTAAAATAGAATTTATAAAATTCGTGTTATTTAATTACTAGAAAATAATCGACTAACAGGAAATAAAACTAACAATTCAATATATTATCAGCGATGGGAGAAATACAGAAACAGAAACAAACATGTTGCCTTAGAATTTTATTCATTTCCATATGTAAATAATTCAAACATATTTTAAGACATTATATTTTGTTGTATTAAAGTCAGAACGAATTGCGTTAGACTGTCTTCATCTCGTTTGGTTTGAAACAGACTGCCTTGATCCATTACTTTGTCGCCATCATTTTGAAGTTTCTAGGATTCCCTAGATGTTTGACGTGCTTTTATTTACACTTCTGTCTCAAGTCGTTCGGCTATGACCAGTGAGGATAGAATATGATGAAAATAACATCACTTTTCTGCGACTATTCAGCTTATTTGAAACCGTGTAACTGTTTTCTGTTTCACAAGTCTAAGAATGTCAGGATTCCGTGCTAAAGGCGTGGATTCCATCAAAATAGAGAAACCCACAGTAAACCATTCAGACTTGGAATAATGCCCCATGACGGACGGGTAAAATTAATTCCTCGAACAAAAGAGTTTTGCACCATTTTAGGTCCCCTTAATAGTTAAAATCAAACTATGATGCTACAAAGCTAATGTCCAGAATACTTCTTCGAATTCCGCTCAAACTCAATTCAATTCTTTTGATTCTAGGAAATGTTTAGAATTTAAGGTAGAAGTTTAAAGGGTCTTTAGAAAAGATTGACATTCTAAGAATCGTGTTTAGTTGGTGTCTGCGGAATACTGATACAATTTCATGAACAGCTGATATATCTACAATTTAAAATGTAAAATAATTGTATGATATCATGCTCCTTAAAACCCTTTTAAGATACCCCAAGTGTAATATCCCTTTTAAAATTTTCACAAAAATCGCAGTTATTGGAATTTTCACGAAGAGCTTCCGCACCATTTTTAACCATTTTGCATGAGATTAAATAAACTGAGTATAGCCCATATTACGAGCCTTAAGGTTTAACAGCTGAGTTATGAATTATGATCGGTTAATTAGGTTAGTAGAAAAACATGTACATACATCTTGTTATTTCTACTTGTTTGTTTATTTGTGTGTTTCCGAACTCATCCCAGGGTTTTGTTGATAGAACCTCATATTAACATTCTTAAACTACATCAACCTTGCTCTATGAATAAATATATTTCATTTTAATAAAAAGGAGGCACAATGTTTGTCCTCGGTTAATATGCATACACTTGAATGTATATTTTATTGTAGTCTATGTCTTACACGAAAATTATAAAAACAAAAAATATATATATATATATATATATATATATATGTATAAGAGGTTCAGGGTTTTGCTTAATGCCCGAAGTGAGCCAGTGTGTCGAAAAGGGTTTCATGCTAGACATTAATTACGTGCATCCTTAAGCCCCCTCACAAAATTGAATATTATAAAATGAAAACTATTAGAATAAAATGTAACATGGCGTAACGAAGATAACGCTAAAATACATCCAATCCCCTGAAAACGTTGAGTCTTACTTTATATATATATATATATATATATATATATATATATATATTCCTGTAAACATTGTTAAAAATAACAGAATTCGTCTGTTTACTTATACCTTTTTGTATTTCATCAGTATTTCTGATGGTCTTTTTGTATTAACATAAATAAAAATGAATAAATGTTCCATGGGTTTCACAGGGTTAACGAATGTTTTCGATTCTTTGTCGAATCATCCTCACGTGTCAAAAACAAATGAATATTGTTGAAGGACTTTCTCTTTCTGTGTTTTTTTTTTCTTAATGAGGCGAGCGAGTTTGTAGTTTTCGGGTGTTCATTTAAAGATTGCCGCTCCGAGTGTTGTTTCATCGGTCATCGCTCGAACGCTTTCGATCTCCCGATCATCATCAGGAGGTTGTGTCTTATCGTTTGTCTTGGTGATGTCAGCCTTTTTATATATATTTTTTTAATTATTGAGCTGGAGAAAGGAGATAATTTGAAAAGACGGCGGAGAAAACACATATAGAACGTGTTTCGCATTGTTCTAAGAAATCGTTCACAATTTAAATTCAGCGACGCTGGATAGCATCACATAATATATATATATATATATATATATATATATATATATATATATAGGGTTTCGAATCGTACGACCGGTAGTGAATAGTCATATCTCTATGCTGATGAGTCCTGATTGAAAAGGGACGAAACGTATACGTACATAGATAATAAACAACAACAAATATTTTATATTTGTCGCTCCTCGTAAAATAAGTAGAGCACTCTAAATGGTAGTACAAACACAGCATGACGTCACTTGCTTTATATGCATCATTCCCTCTTTAATAGAAGTAGAATGCCTCGACATCAAGCCGCTTTTATATGTGTTAAAAAATACTTGTAATCCAGGGTTTCGAATCGTACGACCGGTAGTGAATAGTCATATCTCTATGCTGATGAGTCCTGATTGAAAAGGGACGAAACGTATACGTACATAGATAATAAACAACAACAAATATTTTATATATATATATATATATATATACATATATATATATGTGATGTTATAAATTCATGTTATAGTGTTTGCATGTAGATGGCTTCAAGAATTTATTTTTTATTTAATTGGTTTCGGAATGCATATTTTGTATTTTAATGCAAAAAAGACTATCAAAAATAAATTAAAAAAGAATGAAAAGTTTAATTAAAAAGACGAATTTTGTTATTTTTAACAATGTTTGCATATATATATATATATATATATATATATATGTGTGTGTGTGTGTGTGTAGAAGCATGAAAAGGAATTAGAAAAGCAAAAGTCAAATCGTATTTCTATTCAGTTGCTCAGAGCAAGGTATATTCCGCAAAAAGGCAATTTATTAAAGTTAAATTTTTCCTTTGCCTTTTTGCGGAATATACCTTGCTCTGAGCAACTGAATAGAAATACGATGTGACTTTTGCTTTTCTAATTCCTTTTCAGCCTTCTACATATCTATCTGCTCTATCCTGGATATTGAGCTGTATACTTTTCACAATAGGTTTTACCTTTCCTAAAAGTTCGCTTTTAGATCACCACTTTATATATATATATATATATATATATATATATATATATATATATATATATATATATATACATATATATATACATATATATGTATACATATATATATATATATATATATATATATATATATATATATATATATATATATATATATATATATATATGAGTGTTTATAACTAAAACTAAAACTTTGGATCGGTTTTCTTGAAAACAGGAAGAAATGCGTTTTCTTAATATGGCGAATTTTGTCTGAGTCACCCCTCTAAGCACTAAGGACTTGGGTTGAATCGTCGCCTTTGGATTTTTATACAGATTCTTCTGGATTTACCAATTACATTTGAACCCCATACAACTTGTAATATCCGTGTTTTGTAACTTTCATCTACATTGAAACACACCCACTTGAACGTTTAAAACCTTTTAAAGAATTTTTTTTTTTAACTTTAAAAAAAAAAACTTTAAAAAAACCCAACTTTTTTCAAATTTTGAATATTGACTGTTCTTATCTGTCAACTTATCAATCACTACTTTCTCTGATGATAAGATTTTAATCTTTGAAAAGCCTGGCTTAAGGAATAAAATTGGAAGAGAAGACGAATAAATATTTTTATTTACTAAATGCTCCTTGTTCTGAACAACTGAAGATATTGATCTGTTTCCATTTGCAGGTCTGATTATTTTTCATTGACTCACTATATATATATATATATATATATATATATATATATATATATATATATATATATATATATATATATATACTGAACGACTTGGGGACTTAAGTTTTTTATTTTTTTATCTTGTTATTTTATTTTATTTTTTCATAATATAGTTTTAATGGTTGAGAAACTACCAAGACTATATATATATATATATATATATATATATATCGGAAGCTAATCATTATTAATGCAGGCATTGTTGAAGACTATAGAACTTTCTCTTTTTGTGTTTTTTTCTTAAGGAGGCGAGCGAGTTTGTAGTTTTCGGGTGTTAATTTAAAAATTGCCGCTCCGAGTGTTGTTTCATCGGTCGTCGCTCGAGCGCTTTCGATCTCTCGATCGTCATCAGGAGGTTGTGTCTCATTTTTTGTTGTGGTGCTGTCAGCCTTTTTATATATATTTTTTTAATTATATCTCATGGAGAGGGCGTTAGTGCCAGTATTAATTTCTATTTTGTAAATGTTGATTTACAGTTTGTTGATGTATCGGACTTCGAGGATATTAAGTCTGTCTGTACAATTATTTTCCTTAATTATTTTGTTGTGGTCAGCCAGAGAAAGCTGTGTCGTCTACGATACATCAATGTACCAAGACGTAGCAAGTGTATTAACGCCGAGATTCGAAACCTTAACGGCCGATCACATCTAAATGCGATCAGGTATTGCGTTCGTACCTATCCCCCTTACATGCAATCTTTCCTCTGACCGTAAAAAAAATAATTATAGCGCTTTATTTACAGATACTCTGTTTATATGAATTGTACCACGCTAGCAATTAAATAAGGAATTTATTCGTTACATAACACTATTGTTTAATCTGAAGTCGAACCGTTATATCCGCTACCAAAGATGTCAGCCACTTTTATCTAAACATATATGGTAAGCTCTAGATAATTAACTTTTCACTACTGAATTATCTGAATACATTTTGTATCAAATGATTTGATCGTTTCAGGATATGTATTGCATTTCGTATCTCCCGGGTAAAGCTGGGTAGTTGCACTAGTTTTGCATTTAAAGAATTATTACGATTGATAAGAGAGTTATATCTGACAAGAACTTAAGAGGAACATATGTATGCAGTGTTCACAATAAATTCAGCGCAGGTACAAAGAAGGAAGGCATAAACGGAAGGAATCATATTGAAATGGAACAATGGAAAGAAAGGGAATTATTCACGGGAAATTCCTACCTTGCATTTTGAATGCCGATCAATACTGAACAGTGGATAGGAAGCTGATGGCTCAAACATGCAACAAAGGATGCTTTATTCCTGCTGCTCTCAACCAAAACATATTTATACGAAACTACCGGAAAAAAGTAATAAAACAAGAACGTTTATTCTTAACATGCGTCCATGTGACAGACCGACAGAAATACTATTTTAACTAAAGCGTGACTGACTGATAGACAATGCCTTTTTAGCGGGATGCCAGGACGCATCTTTAATCTAAACTGTAGAGTTTATCATGAAAGGCATGATCAGTGCACTGTAATATCGCAGTCTTCTCTATACAAACATTAACAGAATGAAAAACTATAGATTATATGTGTGTCACCTGACTAAACCAACCAATCAGGGATCAATGTTCGTATATATAAGCATAACCGACCCATGGCTGTGGTGGGGGCCGGAGTGAATGCTGTCATGCAAACCAAATCATTCGATCTACATTTAAATCTAAAACTATATTCCCTCAAGTTATATATAATAATAATGTTGCATATTATATAGAACACTGAAATGAAGCCCGTTCCCTACAACTTGTAAAAAGTAACATCATGATAATATATTTCTGAATTTTTGGATGAGGAGTGATAATTTGTATGATTTAAGTAATTCGGACTACTCTTCATATCTTAAGTGTTACTCTCACAACGTATCGGCCGCTGTAACCTCCGACCTTCTTCAGGTGTATCATTTCGACTCGGGAATATTTCGAAATTCCATCCAGATTCCCGAGTTCGATAGAAATATTCCCGAGTTCGAAAAGATACACCTGAAGAAGGCCGGAGATTGCAGCGATCGAAACCTTGTGATAATAACACTCAAGATGAGAACAGTAGTTCGAATATTCCAAATTATACATCATAATAATAGTTCTGATCTTAAATTCTATCAACGTATCTACTTTAATAAAAATGTAGGAAAGACGACATAATTCACAGACACATATTCATCGATTTTACATACAGATTAACTATGTATTATAATCTGTATTATTTAATGATGTGGAGTAAGCTGGTACCCCTTCCTGAGATTTGAGAATGAGATGCTCCAAGGGCGATGAAAGGGAGGCAACTCTCACGACCACATGAGGAGGCAAGTCATTCAAGTCACCGTTTGAACCGTGTACGACTCTCGACATATTTCTATTATATGTTACCGACCTTTTTCAAAAGAGGTCTTATTAGACCTCTTTTAGAAAAAGTCCTAATATTGAGATTCTTCGGACAAATATTTTAATCTTGCTTGTTATATTCAAAAAGTGTCGTCCAATCTAAGCTCTTATCTACTTCAGGTGAATATGCTCTCACTTGGGAACCTCTAAGTCGAACTTGGTAATATTATATCGTGTTCACGAACAACATGGATTAAGGCAACCCTGTTCTACTTTAGATATCCGAACGGTTATCTATGAACCTATATATCGCATACGGGATGAATTAGTTGAACGGTTATGCTAGATGTCTCCAAGACTGTGTTAAAATCAGGAAAATCAACAAGCATGATTTCACCGGACGAATACTTCATACATCATATTTTTTCTGAGCAAAAAGTTTGGTCAGCAAGATGTTTGTTCACATTACATTTAAATTTCTGCATGTTAGTACACTCGGAGAAAACAAGAAGAAAGGATGGAATTCCGAATGCAAGCGGTGTAATTAAACGAGATTAGAGTTGAATATTTCCCAACTTCTAGTGACTGCAGTGAATGGATTGCATATTTACGTTGACAGTGTACAAGTGCAGTCAATTGATCGCAACACATTTCGTGGAAGTACTTGTAAATCAATCACAGGGATGCAACACTGCGGTGATGTGACAGAGGATGTTGCTTAGCAACAATTGCGAGCCTTATTAGTAGGTTAGAAATTTATTTGTACCCGGTACTAGTGGTTGAGACAACATCCCATATGTGTCAACAATACTTCATTTACGGGCGAACAGTTGCTATATATATATATATATATATATATATATATATATATATATATATATATATATATATATATATATATATATTACTTTTATGTACGTATAAAATAAATAAAAATATATATTAACGAATATACGTCCTATAAAGTTAAGGGCGACTAATAATACAATTTTCTGCATCTTAATCACTTAGGAAGTGAGACATTCTAAATATAACTAAGCAAAAAAACAACAAACGCTGCAATCACCAATAAAAATAATTACATAAAAATACATTAAAAATGTAGGTTATATAAATCGTACATATTTGGAGACAGGGCATCTTGGTCCGATGGTTAAACGCTGGACTATAGACATCAATATCGAAGGTTCGATCCTTGTCTAAGTTATTTATGTTGATGATGGCTGTGAGTCAGAAACACGTTTCAATGGATCAATTGTATGTACCTAAAAACATAAATTCAATATATATATATATATATATATATATATATATATATATATATATATATATATATATATATATATATATATGGGGTCTGATCAACTCTGCTGGGAAGCCATGAAATTAAATACAGTCTTGTTTTTAAATTCCCGAAACAGTTTTTCATGGTAAACAACTGATGATCCCTTAAAATAGTGTTAGAAACAAACTAATATAATAACTGTAAAAAATAAATTGACTTACATGAGTGTTTTTTCCACTGAAAGACTTGGGACTATAAGTTTTTTAGGTTTTGAAAAAAAAATAATTTAATATAGTTTTGATGGTTGAGAAACTTCCGAGACTATATATATATATATATTCTTTGTGGTACAACACTTTCAAATTGGTATATACGGACCATATTTATGTTTAAACATGATCAAATTAAAAGATAAGCGAATGAAAAGGCAAGCTGGTCGGTTTCGAACCTCGCTCAATAGAGCTAGACCGAGGTTTAGATTAAGAGAAAAGAAATTCTATGTGTATCATAGCGAGGGAAAGGGTGGAGAAAAATTGAATCAAATAGAAACTACATTAAGTCCGACAGGATTTTCTATTTGTTTACAAAGAGAACGTCTCAAAGACTTAATGTAAATAGTTTCTAGAATCTTCAGATAGATAAAACGGTGGACTCTCGCGAATTGTGGTTATAAATGTGTGTTACAATTGTTACAAGAAATAGCTTTGTCTAGTAAACATTAACTGTAACCATACATTTTTTTTGTCCAATTCTTACTGGAGGACATTTTTCAAAAATGTACTTGTTACTTGTATTATGTGGGATTTTGATTTGCCACCATGCAGGAAATATAGTGTGGTGTTATCAACAAATATATCCATCTCAGACACGATTGCATAATGAGGTGGTTTCGGAAGATCAGGAATAATATAAGTCAAAGTATCGATTCTTGGAGAACATGCGCATTGATGTTGTGTTGTTAGTAAGTATCTTTTCCGTTATCATTTACAATCCTATCAGGCATTACCTCCTTATGTTTGTGTAAACGTGAGGATAGTGTATTATCTGCCACGTGCTCATGCTTCTAGCTTCCCAGGCGTCACTTCCTTCTTTCATGGGGTAGTTATAGTGCAGTATCTGTTCTGCTGTCATGAGATCATTCTCTAGAGCATGCATTCATCCTTGAAGGTAATGTAGTATATGTTCATTCGTGATTTTAAGATGCACCCAGGAATACACTCCTCCTTTAGCAGACTGTGTTGTGTATGTCCGTTCGTCCTTATTTTATCCTCCAAGCCAAATAAAATTATTTGAATAGAGGTGTCATATACTTGCTTGTAGAAATGAGAAACTCGTTGTCTCACCCATTGAGTTATGATGTTTGAATCAGGAGAAATACGTTTGAAAAGTATGATAAATTTAAATGAAATAAAAATACAATATCCCCAAAATAGTCTTTCCGTTCGCTACATCCTCATCTGTGACCCGTTTTTCGCTTTTTATCTCAAGCTCTCGGTTAAATAGAATGAATACAGTAGTGATATTGCCTTTGGTTTCTGATGAAATATTTTAATCTTCCGTTTTATTGTTAGTTGTATTACTTTTGACAAGATCTTTCCATTAAGGTTAAAATTAGAACATTGTTTGCTCCGCTTAAAAATAAAATTAACCAGCGATGTACCTCCTAGTTTGTTGTTGATTTTTACTGATTATCTAGGGCTTTATTCTACTGATATTCCTTCTGGTGTGCGACTTTTCTCTCAATGACCCTACACTCTGACTCTAGACTTGAATTCCCTTTATTTATCTAAACGGAATGTTTCACTATTCGGATTTTGAAGACATTCTGCTATTCACCCTAATTTTACTCAACTTTTATGATTTCAAAAATGTACTCGTTTGGACATGTTTATATTATTTTCATGTGAATATAATTATCTTTGCTAAAAAACTCTATATATTTATATATATTTTTTTAATTTTCACATGTAAACTAAACAGTAATATAATGTTACTGTTTTATTTCTATGTTTTCCTCATATAATAAAAGCATATTTTTTTCGAAAATCACTGGGTTAAGGAAAAAGTTTATTTAGTTTCCTTGTTTGAGCTATCTGATTATTTAATTAACATAATAAATGTTCCAATGTTTATTCTCATCATTCATTTCCTTATATTATTGTTCTATCTTGTATATTGAGCGTTGGCTTTTCAAGATAAAATATGTTTAATTTGTATCCTTATCGTCTGTACATTATAGGTAGACAGATATAGAGTGTAAAATACAAGTACAACAGTTTCAAACAAAACATATTTAGATTACAACTCATTCACATATAGAAACACTCACGCACACACACAAGTTTAAAAGCCCTATACACATATACATGTTTGTACAAACACTCCTACAAAAAGACTTCACATATACCTATATATAAAATATAATTTAAGTCGATTTTATAAAACTATGAATGTGGTACCTTTATTACCCTGTTATTATTTATAAAATTTACAAGAATTACTTTAAACTTTTTTAATAATATTTTGATAAGTAAAGTAAAATATATCCACACTTTACAAAAGCAAAATGTGAAAGAAATATGAATGTATAGATATTCCCGGGCAATTACGAGTCGGTGCAGCTAGTAGACGTACACAATTGTAAAACAAAATCCATGAGACATAAACATATACACACACACACACACACACAAACACACACACACCCACACACACACACTCACACACTAATTTAGAAACACACTCATTTTCTTTTACAAACACTCCTACATAACTACACACCTGAAAAAGTAAATTCCATAAATGATCAATGTTTTCTCTTTAACTGCAAAACTAAAAGAAAACAGAACTTCGTTAAAATTTGTAATTAGTGAACCACTAATCTCGAATTCCCGACTGACCTGATTCCATTGTCAAAATCACTCGCGATGATTTAATTATTTTAGTTTTAATTAGTTTTCGTCCGTTTTAATGGAGTCTTTTTAATGTTCAATTTCGCAATGTTATATTTTTTGTTTTGTCACCAAAATACAAAACAATATTTCTCACTCTTCATTCGTTTTAAGTTAATCAACCTGCGCTTTCATCGGTTAATAGCGCACTTACTATCGAGACCGCACCTAGATAAATAACAACCAAATAAAACTTTGCTTTAGTTTGGTTCTGGCTTTTATACGGCATATGAACCATTTTAGGATCATTTCAGGCCGAAACAAAATATTGGAAAATATTAATTGACTTTCTCTTTTTTTTGGGGGGGGGGGGGGGGCTTTACAATATACCAAAGAGCAAATACATAACATTATTTAGATGGATTCAATGAAAATAGTTTATACGGCATATTAACGATTTTAGGATCATTTCAGGCCGAAACAAAATATTGGAAAATATTAATTGACTCTCTCTTTTTTTTTGGGGGGGGGGAGGGCTTTAAAATAAACCAAAGAGCAAATACATAACATTATTTAGTTGGATTCAATGAAAATATTTTATATGCCAGTCGTACTGTATACCAGTTTTTTTTTCTCGACACAAAATGTATGTTGTAAACAATTCACACTTGATTGAACTACAGTAACTAATTACCTTCGAAATTCCGTCTAGATTCCCGAGTTCGACAGAAATATTACCTAGTTCGAAAAGATACCCCTAAAATAGGTTACAGCGGCCAAAACGTTGTGATAATAACACTCAAGATGAGAACAGTAGTCTAAATATTCCAAATTAAATATCATAATAATAGTGTGGATCTTAAATATTATCAACACATCGTGTTTAATAAAAACAAAAATATGGAGAAAATACACTTAAAGAAGGCCGGAGTTTACAACGGCTGAAACATTGTGATGATAACACTCAAGATAAAAACAGTAGTTTGAATAATCAAAATTATAAAAAGTATATGCGCAATGTCGACATTCGTCAACTACATTTCCTTTTTTAGATTCGAACATTCTGTTGTTCTTACCCATGCATGCATTGGAGTGGTGATCGTGACACAGAAACTGCATGTATGCATATAAATATATATTATAACCGTTATTAAAAGAAAACATAAACTTCATATTTTTTATTGTAAATAGAAGTTTTTTTAACATAAAATGTGATAACAATAAGCGTCATATCTGTTTTCCAAGATGAACATCATTGACTTTCATGTTTAACTTTTAAAGGAAATTCCCAAAGCGAATCGATGCTGAGTTGGCTGGTTTTCTTTTTACCCACTTTACCCGGTCATTACGTAATTGGCCTAGGGCTTACAAAAAGCTTTACTTTGTTTTCTTTAATGACTCTATTGTTCTATAATGTGGAAGTCTCCGATAGAAATGCGCATACAATTGTCCGTACATAAAACATACATTATGGCTTGAAATCGTTTTAGGTTGGTCGACTTTCTCAGCACCCACGCATACCCAAACCCTTTCACTCTTTCTACGTTCCCCCACTCTCTCTATCTCTCTGTCTGTCTGTCTCTCTTTCTCCCTTTCTCTCTCTCTGTCTCCCTCTCTCTCTCTCTCTCTCTCTCTCTCTCTCTCTCTCTCTCTCTCTATATATATATATATATATATATATATATATATATATATATATATATATATATATATTGTTACATCGGCCGTTCTCACACAGGAGAAACAACACCGGTTATCACTATAAATAGTGCGAGTCACCAGAGACACAGAGAAGACAAAGCACAGTGTTGTAACTGTCTAGCCAAGTGCTAGTCACTTTCTTACTTTGTTAATACACTTGTTAAACCAACCCTCGACTTGACTTCCTTTATTTATTATTTACTGTTGGACAACTTCACAACATATATATATATATATATATATATATATACATATATTATAAGTAGTAAGTTATAAAAATCTACTTATGGCAATTAAGCTACACAGAGGCTTCCGCGTTTTATCCCCGGGAGGAATCAACAGGCTAAAATGCATGGAGTCAGTTATGCTGGGTGGTTTTATATACACATCTAGCTAGTTAACTAATCGGATTCTTTGTTGTTCTCTCAGCCAATCGTTCGCTTCTCACAAACAACGGTTCGGTTAGTTGTACTTCCAATTTCGTATTCTATTGTTTTGTTTACTATAGGATGGTTCCTGAAATAATAATCATATATATATATATATATATATATATATATATATATATATATATATATATATATATATATATATATATATATATTTATTTATATATATATACACTTAGGAGCATCTCTTCATTGATGCACGTTTGATAAAACAACAGAGACAATTCCTGTTTGTATCTTTTTTATCCATCTTTTTATCTTGACGGATAAATTATCTAACCATTATACATACATTACTAATTTCTTGTACCACCGAAGTCCCTTAATAAAACTTTATATATCCAGGTTGACGGAGTTTCGATAGGAACGGCCCTGGACATGGCCACCGAGAGTTGACAAGGCCAAGAAACTAACTTCCTGCACCACTCTGACGTTACTGCATTGCGTGTCAAAACAAGGACCGTAGTAATAACAATAAGAAGGCATTTCGACTTCTCCATTCAATAAATAATCCATCAAAATTCAGGAAATCAACCAATTTTAATGAAATTTTCAGTATTTATTAATTAATGATCACGGAATATAATAAATTCATTACTTTATTATAAAGCTTGGTGCAAATCTATTATTTCTTGTAAACAAAAAACACCTTTACTAAAGTTATTCAAAATATCAAAACATGTTGACCATACGATATTGTAAATATTTAAAACAAAGCATTAGAATACTTTAAAAATTGCATGTAAAAAAAGAAAAGAAAAGAACACGATTCGATTCATCTTGAAACTGATCTTTATTCAATATAAATTTAATGAAAATAATAATTCACGATCAAATACTGCAAAAAACTGAATTATGAATTACCATTATTTAAACTTCTAACCCAATCAACCGTAAGTAATTCAGACTTTGAAATTTGTTTACAAATTATACCAAAAAAAGTTCAATGTTAACTGTTCGTTTAATAATGGAATCACCAACTCCTATCTTGCTATTAAGAGATAGGTACGTGCAAAATCAAAGGCCGATCCCCAAAATGTAAGAATATTTTGACACTCCCTTCACTTAAAAATTCACCAAAATTAATTTGTACACACTTACATAAGAAACTTATTTTAAGCTAAACAAAACAAAAAAACAGTATCAAATAACATCCGACTAATTCATTGGTTGAGAAATGACCGGCCATTAGTCATGATCAAGAAATAACAATGAATCTCATATGTTAAATCGCTAAACACTACTTAAATATATAAACACACTCAAAGAAAAAAATCAGTGCACTTAGCTTGCTAATTCCTTGCAGGATGAAACATGGACACCTCTGTGTAGATTAATTTCCATATATATATATATATATATATATATATATATATATATATATATATATATATTCATACTGATACTACCGAGATCTGCACTGGTATTGAGCACTGTTTAAGTAAATACTGGCAATCTATACACAATATATTATATATCTTATTATATTATGTACATAAAATAACAATATATATATATATATATATATTATATATATTCGAGAAGGATGAAACATATACGTATCTTTATAATTAATTGTCGCCCCCTATCTAGGCCGGACACTGTAGTGAGCAGTATTTATAGAGCCGTCAAAATCATATCTTTAATGCATTTTTTTTTTAAAGTTGAACCCCCATGACATCGGATGCTTACAATAGGTTTAAAACCCCAACCGTTTTTGTGGTTGTTTATTATGGCCGTATGGGTTAAGACGTCGGAAGTTCAGTTATAAACATGACCTTTTAAGGGGTGTATAATCCTGAGACCGGCTCTAATAATTATCTGTACACTGACGATTCTGGAAGGGTGAAACGTATCCGTATGTAGATAAATACATATTAATAATTATATATATATATATATATATATATATATATATATATATATATATATATATTCATCATCTTCACCGTTTTCATGTCTTCTTTAACGATAAAAGGCAACAAACACCTGTAGAAAAAAAACGTTTCCACGGCAACTTAAATACATGTCATAAACAAACAAAAAAAGATATATTTACTACATTCCCAAAAATAGAACAATGCGCACAATAATGTTTTGTCATAAAACACAATTCTCACATACACCAAGAACCTTCGCACAATCATGGCATATCTCATCAGCATGAACATCTTCAACAGAATAATCATCATTATCATGAATTATATTTACGTAAATTTTCTTCAGTTTTTTTCTTTATATTTATACTGTTTGTTCTCGTTCTTTTTTTCTCCAACGTTCACTTCTTCTCATTCTTCAGTATCGTAACCTTCTTACCCTAACTCTAACCGTAACCCTAACCTCAATCCTTACCCTAAACCTAACTCTTACACTAACCCTCTCTCTAACCGAACCCTTACACTAACCCTTACCCTTACACTAACCCTAACTCTAACACTAACCCACACCCTAATTCTAATCCTTACCCTAACTCCAACACTACCCCTAACTCGAACCTTAAATCTAAACCCTTACCCTAATCCAAACCCTAACTACAATCCTACCCTGTACCTAACCCTTACACTAACCCTTTCCCTAACCCTAACGGGAACCCTAACCCTTACCCTTACACTAACCCTTACCCGAACCCTTACACTAACCCTAACTCTAACGCTAACCATCACCCTAATCCTAATCCTTACTCTAACCCTAACCCTAACCCTATCCCAAACCCTATAATCCTTAGTCACTATTTACCTAGTCTAAAGGCTACTTGAGGATAAAGTCGCATGTGATTCTCAGTTCGATGATGAATGCTGTCAGATGATTGGATATAATGGGTGACATAATTTGATTATTTAAGAAAATGCTTGACAAGTAGTTGCTGATAATAGCGTTGAAGACGCTCATGTAAGCTATGAAGCAATCACGTGTCAGTGTAGTCAACAAATAAAAAAGGTTCTTTCGTTTTAGTAACATTAATGAAGAAAGGAAAGTTTTATTTACAGTTGTGGTAATGTAACATTTTTTTGCTCTGAATATTTTATAGGATGATTCAGAAATTAAAAATAAGTCGACACCTTTGGATTGTACTGCTTTTCTATTCTTCTTTTCACTTTCTTCTCGTTATATGTATTCCTAAATACGTACTCCTACTAATATGTGTTACAGTGCTTCAACATTCCCCATGCTTACCTAATTTTCCCGTTTCTCGCGATCCATGTTTCTTTTTTCATAGAATAAACGATAGAATTGTGAATAAATGCAGAACAAAAGAACACAAGAAGAAAAGCCACATAATTAGATTTAATAAATACATTTATTTAATTCTATGAAACCTTATTTATAAGCGTTAAAAGATGCTCTTTCTTTAAAACAATTACTAACTTGAAATTTTGAAGGCACCGTTTTTTTTTTGGGGGGGTAGGGTTTTTTCCATGACCACCCTCCCCTAAATAATCAATGCTTGCAAAAAAAATTAAAGTGCTTGGTACATGTTTAAATTAATGATTTTAAAAGATAATTCCTCATAGTTTAATGTCATTTTGTTTTCTGAAAAAAAAAACCATGTATGTATATATATATATATATATATATATATATATATATATATATATATATATATACTTCTATCCTCTCATGTTAGTGGGTAAAAAAAACTGTTAGATCAAACCATTTCAAGTGTTGAGAGAAAAGGAGAAAGCAAATAGCATGTTCGACACCTCATCCGCTGTTTGAAATGAATTTATTTCGACTAGTTGGTTTACAGTTCTATATTTTAAAAATATATTCACAATGTGTTAATCGATTTAACCGACGATACTCTTGTAATAAAAACTGGAAGCCGAACATAACTAAAGGATAAGTTTTATTTAACTATTCGTTGCTTACTGCCAGAAATAGTATTCAATATAACCTCTTAATATATTACGTGAATGTAGCACATTCCATCATTAATCAAAACGGTGAGACGGGCATCAATTACTTCTGATACTACAACTCTTCAGGTGCACCTTTAAGAACTTCGAAATCTTCTACTCGAAGTTGAGATTATTTTTATGGAACATGGAGCTACGTGATTTAAAACTGAACACTTTATTTCACCCACGGGGTTTGACTGTCTTCATAAGGTAACTATGATAGAGTAAAAGTTTTTTTTGTGTGAAATTCTTTGTTATTATCGCATGTGGTAAACATTACAAAAGCTAAGCTGCTAAAGACAATCTGTTTTAGCTTAATCTTAAGCAATGATTCTAACCAATAAGCCATACATCTTGGCAGACTAAAATCTAATCTTCTCTAGATGGGCAATGTTACTATACATCACTTTGTATAATCAAGTATTACTCATAGTGTTACTATGTATTTATATAACAGGTATATATAATTAATTATAACTAACAGGCTTACTACGTATCTATATACTATGTATATATAATTAATGATTACTCATAGTGTTACTACGTATCTATATACTATGTAATTAATACTCATGTTGTTACTATGTATCTATATATTATGTATATATAACTAAGTATTACGCATAGTGTTACTAGGTTTCTATATACTATGTATATATATAATTATGTATTACTTATAGTGATGCTATTTTTCTATATACTATATATATATATATATATATATATATACTTAAGTTTTACTTATAGCGTTACTATGTATCTATATATTATGTATATATACTTACTCATAGTTTTACTGTATATATATATATATATATATACATAATTTAGTATTACTATGTATATGTATACAATCTGTATATAATTAAGTATTACTAATAGTGTTACTATGTATCTATATACTATATATATATATATATATATATATATATATATATAATTAAGTAATAATTAATGTGTTACATCTATCTATATACTATGTATATATACTTAAATTTTACTAATAGTGTTACTATGTATTCATATACTATGTATATATAAGTAAGTATCACCCATAGTGTTACTATGTATCCATATACTATGTATATATAAGTAAGTATCACCCATAGTGTTACTATGTATCTATATACTATGTATATATAATTAATTATTATTCATAGTGCTGTATTCGTACATGTGTTCTAATCTACTATTAAAAAAAATGTATTTCTTTTTCTTTCCAGATTATTCAATCTATATCTGAAAATTCCGAATATATTTTTATTGTAATGCAGAAGAACATTCTACAAACTCCAGCAAAATAAACTTTTCAAACAAACAAACTTATTTAAGTAAATCGCAACACAAGTGTCTCAGTGTGAGTCATCATCCAATACAAGATAACATTGCACCAGAACAATGTATATGTCGCTTTCTTGCTCTAAAAACTCAATGTTCGCAATTTTTTTGTAATAAAACACAATTCTACAATGCACAAATGAAATTCACAGGCATAATAGAATATTCAATCATCATCATCATCAGCATTTTTGTGTATTTCTGTCTCTGTTCTTTGTTTCCATATGTTTCTTTTTCTCTGCCATCGTAATAGTTATGTCGTCTGGTGCGGTATCTTCTAAAGGACACCTATACACACAAACTTTCATAATTTACTGGTGGTATGTGTGGACATTACCAGGTTGTTCAATAAACGGCCTCCAGCCGCATGAAAACCGGGCCAATACATGTTTGTTCTCTCTCAGACGTATTTGCTTTTGGAGAGTAAGTCTTATCTATAGAAGAGGCAAAAAATATATAGTTTACAGATGAATTAGAAAAATGAGACATTGTTTAGCGTTGGTTCTATTTCCTTATTGTCTGCTTTTGCTTCATGTTCGAGTAAAAACGAAGGGAGTGGTAGCGGGGGTGATAGTGATGAGGAAGAAGAAGAAGAAGAAGAAGAAGAAGAAGAAGAAGAAGAAGAAGAAGAAGAAGAAGAAGAAAAAGAAGAAGAAGAAGAAGAAGACAACCAGATAATATAAGTTGCGGAAACAGCAACGACAAGAAAAAAAAATCATAAAACAGAAGAGAACATATGATGAAGTAACTTTTTTTTATTTATCTACCTCCCACAAGGTAAGATGTGACACAAGGGTCGGGAAAGTTGGATTAGATAAGCCAGCGCTCGAGAGGTGAGTACTCTGGCCATTTAAAAATTGCCTGGAGAGCCCCGTCGGCATTCTCCGGTAGAGGCGTCTCAGACAGTAAGCAATAAACTTACTCCTCCCCAAAGTAGAGGGACAAAGCCTGGGAGGGTGCACCTCCTAGAACTGGACCGCAACCACCAATAGACCGACGTAAATCCAGACCCATAGGCCCGCACAATACCGGTTTATTAGGTGGGGTAAAAGTACATAATAATAATAATTAATAATAATACTAATATTAATACTAATACTAATAATACGAATAATGATGATGATGATAGTGATGATGATGATAATAATAATAATAATAATAAAGATGACGAAAAAGGGCGATAAAGAAGAAGATAATGACGATAAGAAAGATGGTCAAGAAAAAGAAGAAAAAGAAGAAGACGACGAAGAAGTATGAGAAGAAGACGACGAAAAAATATACGACAAATACGAACAATAAGAAGAAAAGAATATAACAAATAGGAGGCGATAATGCATCGGATGACGACGGTGACGAGGAAGAAGAAGTAGAATAAGTTGATGATATGACGACGATGAAGCGAAACAAAATGGTGCCATGCTATGACAAAGCAAAACAAAAAGTAGACGAAACTAAAAAAGTTAATATAGAAAATACTATAGGGGTAATAAAAGAAAAATGGTCGGAAAAATTTATAGAAGATATAACTTTTTAATCACTTTATGTCCCCTATACGAACATTAAAATCTAGATAGAATTCTAATACACCTTATGTTTAGAATCCTGTATCTAATTTGGATCAGGCTATTCATTACATAATTGTGATCCTTGAAAAATGCCTAAAATTAAACACTTACGCTAAAGGGGGCTTAACATGAGATTAAAGTTCAAAGAGTCTTGTTTAATTAGTATATAAATGCTATAGATCAAATTTCATGCTAATCATAGATATTTGCATTTTCATGTGCCCCTGAAGTCCCTTTAAATACTAAAAAAAAATGAAATTTAAGAGACTATTTAATTATTTATACATGATATTAATAGTAATATTAATATATCAAAAAAATGTGAGGCATCTGAATTTACACGAAGGGTTTCTACCCCCATTTGCCATAAACTATGTAAAACTAAATATAGCCCATATTACCCAACTTTACCCCGAACAGCTCTGTTCCACAATTGATAATGATTAGTTGATTATTTTAGTAGTGAATCAAGTGGATACGCCTATATTAATACCATATTCATACTTAACTATATATAAATTGATATAATACAAAGGGGATGAATAAATATTAAAAGAAAAACAACTGAATTATAAATAGTAATTGAGAATATAGGAACTATAATAGTAAAGTGGACAAGAATGGGCTAAATATGAGATTCAACTCATGCAAAATATAATGAAACAATGAAAGCATAATTGCAGTATATTCGACCCTATCAGTGTCATCTTAATCGAATTTGTAAATTCACATTTCACATTAAGTTGTTTTGTAAAAACTGAATCATCTTATTTCTAACATATTCACTATCATTATCTCACAGAGTCACGTTGTTGAAGAGGGTGACATTCGCTTGGAGTCTATAGTAATACAATATCGCCAACGGTTTTCATGGTCAAGAATCTCTAGCACGTAGTGGCAATGGATATATTGAGAGAAAGACAGGATTTGGAGTGTTTTATGAAAAAAGTATTTGATCGATAATTGAAGGGTGTTGAAGAGTTTCAGTGGTTGATTGTGAGACCTGTGTGCTGGGTTCGCGTTCTCTCGGTGCTACTGCGTTCCTTACACTAACATATTTAGGGGAGTTAAATATACTTAACTATTCTAGTGTATTAGTGAGAGTGAGTGAGTAGCACCGAGAGAACGCGAACCCAGCACACTTATCTCACAATCAACCACTTAAACCTTTCAGCGCCCTTCAATTATCGATTAAATATTTTTTCATAAAAAACTCCAAATCCTGTATTTCCATCAACTTATTCATTGCCATTATGTGCTAGAGATTTTTGACAAGATATACCGTTGGCGACACTGTATTACTATAGACTCCCAGCGAATGCCAACCTTGTTCAGTGTCTCACGAGACTGAAAAGGAGCATTTAAGAATAAGGTTCCTTTGCATATTTTGTTCTACTCCTGTACACACGCAAAACATGTATACAACAACTGGATATGCTAAGACAATTATGTTTACTTATATAGGTTTGTAAGTTTGATGTATTACATAGAATACTACGTTTTGTATTCGTGTTTCAATTGAAACAAAAAATCATTCAAAATAAAAAAATTAAAAATTACATATAATTTTATTTTTATTGTTAGAATATTGAATACTTACATCAGGAGGGCGCATATTTTTTCGTTTTCTAAAACATGCGTTTTTTATGTTTACACTGATGCGTTCTTGTTTGATTCCGCTCTTGTTTACGTCTTTGGGCCGATTTCTTTTTACATAGAACTGACTTTTTCCCTGCCTCTCTCTTATTCTTAAATTGATCCACGCATCTATAAGGAACTTTGTCCGTTGGTCGTTCAGACTGCCACAATTCGAAACGTGCCTATTGAATTGGTTTATCTAAACTATCTCCGTCTAAGTTTATTTCTTACTCTTCTCCCTCTTGTTTAGCGGATTCATTTTCGGATGGCACATTTTTCTCATCTCTGTAATATAAAACGCATGCGTTTCCATTTATATCGTTTTATTTCCATAGATAGACGCAGTAGTTTTATGTATCGTCTTTAAGAAGAAGATATTAAAAATAATAGGTAAGAAATGCTTAATATGTGTATTGGCTCTTCAGCAAATGCGACTGGACGTTGTGATCGGTCTTTACCATTCCGTAATTGTGTAAACCTTATTCTGCACGTCATTTCATTTAAGCCATAAGCTGATGTTTCTTTTTCTATCATCAGTTCTTTACTACCGTTTGACTATTTCATCTTTTCATAACAATCCACGTCTGTTCACAAACTATGGTCCCTATAAATTAGCTTCATAGTACCAGCAAGTATTTTCTGACCTCTCCGCTCACACTGCTGTCTATAAGTTCAATAGAGTATGATTAATTGACCAAAGCATACCTTAAAGCTACACATTACAACGTACAGCGCTATTCGTTTATCGGTATTTACAACGAATTATACAGACCGCACGTGCAGTCAAAGTTTTGTGTGACTCCTATTTGTTTGCTAAACACTACTTAATCATATTTATTTCATATTGATGTATAATACATTAACTAACGTATGACATATTTATATTAGAGAGAAATTCGTTTCTAATATTCTGTTACTTCCTTATACATAAAAACACCAGCTTACACTATTACTTTGAAGACATCTATTATGTAATAAATGGAATTCGAACTTTCTCTGAGTCTGTTTGTTCCGGTAGAATGTGAGAAACTACAGAAGATACACATGCACACTTTAAGTCTCCGGATTTAGCGTGGACACTAGGAGGATATATAAAAATAATATCGTAATATTTATACGCCGATAATCAAGTGTGTACGGATTGTGCAGGGGGAGGGTGTCAGAAAGTACTATTTCGATAATAATTGATTTTATTTTATTTCTCATGTGTCGTAAGCTTACTTTTTTCTGATAATTATTTGTTTTTTTTTTCCTCAAGAATCAACATGTCAGAAATTAAAAGAAGGGGGGTGTTGACCAAGAATAATGAATATACTGAGAGATAGATAGATAGATAGATAGATAGATAGATAGATAGATAGATAGATAGATAGAGAGGACAAGAGAAATATTAAGAGAAAGAGAGAAAAGTAATACATAAAAAGATGAAAGAGATATTAACAGGGAGATACGATTTCGAGATAAAACGTGCGGAAAGTATATACAATTTGAGATATAAAGAGAGATTGTTAGAGAAATATAAATAAGAAAATATATAAAGAGTAAAAGAGAGAGCTATACACAGTATATTTTAGATGTAAATAGGTATATGTAGAGATAGAAAAAGATAAAGAAAGAGATTGCCATAGAGAATGAGATACATACATATATACATATATATATATATATTTATATTTATATATATTTATATATTTATATTTATATATATATATATATTAATTATGACAATATATGTATTAACATATACTATAATTGCTTTTTAAGTCGCAGTCTCTTTAAACTATTTAGCTCGATGATCGTCAATCAGTACCAACAGAGCATATATATATATAACCATTTTTTGTTATTTTGTTTTTTCAAATTTCTAAAAAAAATAACATTTCTGTGAGATTCATATCTGCGGTCCGTTACTTTTGAAGTGAGCCGAACGATATTTTCATACATATATATATATATATTTATTTATTTATTTATATATATATATATATATATATATATATATATATATATATTAATTATGACGATATATGTATTAACATATTATATACTATAAGTGCTTTTTAATTCGCAGTCTCTTTAAACTATTTAGCTCGATGATCGTCAATCAGTAACAACAGAGCATATATAAGTAATCCAGGCTCCTTTTATACTTCAATAACCATGTTTTTGTTATTTTGTTTTTTCAAATTTCTAAAAAAAATAACATTTCTGTGAGATTTATATCTGCGGTCCGTTTCTTTTGAGGTGAGCCGAACAATATTTTCATATCAATAGCGTCTCTTCAAAACTACCAAAATCAGCAGAAAAATCCACAAAGAAGAAAACTACTTTAATTGAAATGTCTTGAAGAAAAAAACTGCACCAAACAGTGGTTCATTGTTGGCGAAAACAAAGAAAAAAACAAAGACAAGAGCAAATTCCCACGTGGGGAAAAACGACGTCCTGGCGAGTTTTTTTCTCACATGTGAGTTTGCTATTGGAAACTGTGTTAGCGAGAAAGATATAATTATTAAGTAAGGTACAAGGCGTGAAAAATATGTAAAAAGAGTGAGATCAAAAGAGTTAGAAACATATGAAGTAAAGAATCGACTGTCTTTTTTTAAATTCCGGTATGCTTTACTAACAACACTGAATATCTCTCACACAGATTTAATAAGCCTCCATCTTTTGGATGAGCTCTATGGTAAGTGAAATGTCTAACTATCATTAGCTTATACCGGATTGCTCTTTGTGTAAACAAATAGAGCTCCCTATGAATTGATAATGTTTATCATTGAGATTACGCTTACTATCAGCAGTTGCTGGGTAATTAGAAATGCCGTCTGTCGTCTAGTCTCTATCCCGACTTGAGGCACTAGCTTATCTAACCACACTGAAGATCTAAGATAGCGAAAATGTAATTTTCATTTTGAACTACACATCACCACCTGGATTGTTTTTAATTGATTCTTTAACTTTTTTCTTGAAATTAATTTAGACTTGAATGAACTGTATACGTTTAACAAAAAAGTGTGTGTTTGTTCGATATATTTGATGTTTTATATGTATCCTTATGTATTTTTTAATAATTTTTTTAAATATTTTCAAAGCTTAATTTTATTACCTGCAGTAATGTCATTGCGGTAATGGCCCTGTGAGAAGAAGGTTTTCTTTGAAAACTCAGGAGTTAAGGACACAATATCACTCCTTGTTTTTGAGCTTTAATACAATCTGATTTATTTCTCATTTTAATATGGCATTCAAATAATATTATTGTAGTCTACTGGTAGTCTATTGGCTAAAGATATTATTTATATATTTAAAGTATTATCTCACTCTCTTTCTCTCTCTCTCTATATATATATATGAAATAAATATATATATATATATATATATATATATATATATATATATTTATGGGTTCTTACAAAAATATATATTTAAGTACATACTATTTATAATATCCGGAAATGTTCCAAGTTGCAAGCTCAATGACATTCTATTAGCAGCTTCAAAGCATATATATTTTATAGTTGCATTCCAATGCCCATAGGAACAATCCATCCATAACCATAACTTTCATCTGTTTTTTTTCAATTTCTTTATCGTTATATATCGGCTAACAGCAACACTTATAACTTACATCTGGTGTTTCAATTCCTTTATCGATGAATATCATTAATTCCTCTTCGTCTCACAAACAATTTAGTTTTTTATTATTTAATTTTTTATGTTTTTTTTTTCACAATTCAAAAACGTTCGAAAGCAATGTCTTACAAGACGGTAAGAAAGGTTCGAAGGATCCTATCAGGTTAAGGGAATAGGATTTTCTTTTTTCTCGGGGGTGGGGGTTTGTCACCATTTTTTGTCAGTCCGACTTGTCGTTACCCTAGTCAAGAGCTAATATTAATCGGTCCTTATCTTCATTTCTCATCTATGTGGAATTATGTGTTTTTTCTATTACTATTGAATACACTATTTCTCTGATGATCAACGAGGTTAAGATAGAAGACTATGTATTTCTCTTGATTTTGCTGTGAAACGCGCGTAAGATGTAAAAAACGTATTATCTTACTTGTACCATGCGTTTATTTGTTTAATGGTCGTTAAATGCCCGATCTTCAGGAATCAGAGCATAGGATAGTCACACAAGATTTGTGATTATAAGAAAGCGTCGTTCATTTAGCGTAAAGTTATTTCGTCTAATTCCAGTGGATGGGCGCTAATCAGCTTTACTTGTAATTAGCTGTTACCTTGCTTGTTTCTATTTAGTTTATCGTTATTGGTTCTGTAGTTGGGTGTATTTAATGACCATGTAACATTATCGTCGCTTTTATGTACAGATGTTACTAAAGGTGTAATCTATATTTCTGTACCTTTTCGGTTAATTGTTATCGAGTGTGTTTTATTAAAATTATTCGTTGATATTCTATTTTATTCTATTTTAGTCCTCCCAGTAGCTGAGTTATTTTCGTAATACGTGTTTATTTGGTTTCGGTGGTTGGTTTTGTATCTGCATTAAAAACAAAATTAAATATTTGTTCAAAGAAAGAGCTGATATTTACTATTGTTCTGTCATAGTCATAGATTTGAATTTCGTACTTTTTACTATTGCAATCCGGTTTATTTTGTATAATCCGTTTCTTTGTTCATGTATATTTTCTTTTAATACTGATCCTTCCCTTCTATTTATTTCGACTGGCTTTTGTACATTTTTACTCCCTCTTTCTGTATTCATTTCATTCATAACATTCCATTATTCCATCTTTTGATGACAGAATCCTAATCATATCCTATGAAATACATGCGTTTCTAATATTTCCGTTTTATTCTCATACATTGAAACCGAAGCCTTGTGTATTACTTTTAAGAAAAAAACAAATACAAATAGCAGAAACGAATGACTAATATTTATTATCAGCATTCGAAAAATATTAAACATTTCTTTCTACGAGGGCGCATATGTTTGCTAATATTTAATAAGATTCGTTTTATTTATGTTTCTTTTATATTCCTTCTCAACCCAGTTTTCTTTACTTGTAAGCGTCCTTTTTTTTTATTCCGATCCCGCCTTTCTTTCTCCTTACTACCGAGTGTTCTTTGTCCTTTCCTCCTTTCCCTTTCTTTCTCTCTTCTTACGCTTCCATTATTCATGTGCAGATAACAGGCCTAGTTAGTGCGCAGACAATATAGCCCTACCTTTCAAAGGAACGCAACATATCAAAGAGAAGTATGCACAATGCAAAAAGCAAACCAGGTAAAAAAAATAAGATGAAAAAGGAAAAGAGAAAAAAAAAGAGTCGAGCATTTCCTTGGCATTGTTCTTACACTTCGACAATGCCAGCGTCTTTCCTGGCTCGTCGAGTACCACGTGTCCCTAGGGCATCTAGAGAATAAATGACAGCAAAGTACGGGTGGTGTAGTCGGCATCATTCACATTGTCTTCTTTGGAAATACACTAGTGAACTATCAAAATATATCTTATATCATATGTAAATGATATACATCAAAATATATACATATCTATATACTGTTTAAAATGTATGCTGTGTTTGGAGTGTGTCTGTTCGTATGCAAATAGAAACATGTGATTAGTTTTAAAAATGGATAGGCAGAGTACACATGACTAAAGCAGTAGTTCTTACGATATTAACATCCAAGTTAGAATTTTACGTAAGTCTAACATGTTTTTTTAACTAGAGAAGTATTTTATAAATTTAAAGAAATTAACATAGCATAGCAGTATAAATATGAATATTTTCTTAAACTAAGTGAACTTGTCATGTTTGATAATCTTCAAAAACGTAGACATAAAGGGTAGGCGGCATGAGTTCAAAGTCGATTATTAATTGCGTAAAACCATACATTCTGACGGCTTTTGAAAATAAAACCATACATGGATATAATCATAGTAGTTATTTATTGCTTAATGCAAATACTTAATAGCGTATTTTTCTCCAACGAAATTTGAGAAATCTAACCTTAACCCTAAACCCTAACCTTAACGTTAAACCTTAACCCTAAACCCTAACCGTAACCTTAACACTAAGTTCCTATTAAGCGGTTAAGTAAAGTAAAGATTGAAATTTACATACGTATGTATCGTAGGAATGAAACGGGTATAAAGTAGTATATTCTATAAAATCACAAAGTTTATGGATTTCAGATTGAAATTTACATACGTGTGTATCGTAGGTATGAAACGGGTATAAAGTAGTATATTCTATAAAATCACAAAGTTTATGGATTTCAGATTGAAATTTACATACGTATGTATCGTAGGAATGAAACGGGTATAAAGTAGTATATTCTATTAAATCTCAAAGTTTATAGATTTAAGATTGAAATTTACATACGTATGTATCGTAGGAATGAAACGGGTATAAAGTAGTATATTCTATTAAATCTCAAAGTTTATAGATTTAAGATTGAAATTTACATACGTATGTATCGTAGGAATGAAACGGGTATAAAGTAGTATATTCTATTAAATCTCAAAGTTTATAGATTTAAGATTGAAATTTACATACGTATGTATCGTAGGAATGAAACGGGTATAAAGTAGTATATTCTATTAAATCTCAAAGTTATAAAATTTAAGATTGAAATTTACATACGTATGTATCGTAGGAATGAAACGGGGATAAAGTAGTATATTCTATTAAATCTCAAAGTTTATAGATTTAAGATTGAAATTTACATACGTATGTATCGTAGGAATGAAACGGGTATAAAGTAGTATATTCTATTAAATCACAAAGTTTATAGATTTAAGATTGAAATTTACATACGTATGTATCGTAGGAATGAAACGAGTATAAAGTAGTATATTCTATTAAATCACAAAGTTTATAGATTTAAGATTGAAATTTACATACGTATGTATCGTAGGAATGAAACGGGTATAAAGTAGTATATTCTATTAAATCTCAAAGTTTATAGATTTAAGATTGAAATTTACATACGTATGTATCGTAGGAATGAAACGGGTATAAAGTAGTATATTCTATTAAATCACAAAGTTTATAGATTTAAGATTGAAATTTACATACGTATGGATCGTAGGAATGAAACGGGTATTAAGTAGTATATTCTATTAAATCACAAAGTTTATAGATTTAAGATTGAAATTTACATACGTATGTATCGTAGGAATGAAACGGGTATAAAGTAGTATATTCTATTAAATCACAAAGTTTATAGATTTAAGGTTGAAATTTACATACGTATGTATCGTAGGAATGAAACGGATATAAAGTAGTATATTCTATTAAATCACAAAGTTTATAGATTTAAGATTGAAATGTACATACGTATGTATCGTAGGAATGAAACGTGTATAAAGTAGTATATTCTATTAAATCTCAAAGTTTATAGATTTAAGATTGAAATTTACATACGTATGTATCGTGAGTCTAACATGTTTTTTTAACTAGAGAAGTATCTTATAAATTTAAAGAAATTAACATAGCATAGCACTATAAATATGAATATTTTCTTAAACTAAGTGAACTTGTCATGTTTGATAATCTTCAAAAACGTAGACATAAGGGGTAGTCGGCATGAGTTCAAAGTCGATTATTAATTGCGTAAAATCATACATTCTGACGGCTTTTGAAAATAAAACCATACATGGATATAATCATAGTAGTTATTTATTGCTTTATGCAAATACTTAGTAGCGTATTTTTCTCCAACGAAATTTGAGAAATCTAACCTTAACCCTAAACCCTAACCTTAACGCTAAACCTTAACCCTAAACCCTAACCCTAACCACAACTCTAAGTTTCTATTAAGCGGTTAAGTAAGGTATAGATTGAGATTTACATACGTATGTATCGTAGGAATGAAACGGCTATAAAGTAGTATATTCTATTAAATCACAAAGTTTATAGATTTAAGATTGAAATTTACATACGTATGTATCGTAGGAATGAAACGGCTATAAAGTAGTATATTCTATTAAATCACAAAGTTTATAGATTTAAGATTGAAATTTACATACGTATGTATCGTAGGAATGAAACGGCTATAAAGTAGTATATTCTATTAAATCACAAAGTTTATAGATTTAAGATTGAAATTTACATACGTATGTATCGTAGGAATAAAACGGGTATAAAGTAGTATATTCTATTGAATCTCAAAGTTTATAGATTTAAGATTGAAATTTACATACGTATGTATCGTAGGAATGAAACGGGTATAAATTAGTATATTCTATTAAACTTCAAAGTTTATAGATTTAAGATTGAAATTTACATACGTATGTCTCGTAGGAATGAAACGGGTATAAAGTAGTATATTCTATTAAATCTCAAAGTTTATAGATTTAAGATTGAAATTTACATACGTATGTATCGTAGGAATGAAACGGGTATAAAGTAGTATACTATTAAATCACAAAGTTTATAGATTTAAGGTTGAAATTTACATACGTATGTATCGTAGGAATGAAACGGGTATAAAGTAGTATATTCTATTAAATCTCAAAGTTTATAGATTTAAAATTGAAATTTACATACGTATGTATCGTAGGAATGAAACGGGTATAAAGTAGTATATTCTATTAAATCACAAAGTTTATAGATTTAAGATTGAAATTTACATACGTATGTATCGTAGGAATGAAACGGGTATAAAGTAGTATATTCTATTAAATCACAAAGTTTATAGATTTAAGGTTGAAATTTACATACGTATGTATCGTAGGAATGAAACGGCTATAAAGTAGTATATTCTATTAAATCACAAAGTTTATAGATTTAAGATTGAAATTTACATACGTATGTATCGTAGGAATGAAACGGGTATAAAGTAGTATATTCTATTAAATCTCAAAGTTTATAGATTTAAGATTGAAATTTACATACGTATGTATCGTAGGAATGAAAGGGGTATAATGTTGTATATTCTATTAAATCTCAAAGTTTATAGATTTAAGATTGAAATTTACATACGTATGTATCGTAGGAATGAAACGGGTATAAAATAGTATATTCTATTAAATCACAAAGTTTATAGATTTAAGATTGAAATTTACATACGTATGTATCGTAGGAATGAAAGGGGTATAATGTTGTATATTCTATTAAATCTCAAAGTTTATAGATTTAAGATTGAAATTTACATACGTATGTATCGTGAGTCTAACATGTTTTTTTAACTAGAGAAGTATCTTATAAATTTAAAGAAATTAACATAGCATAGCACTATAAATATGAATATTTTCTTAAACTAAGTGAACTTGTCATGTTTGATAATCTTCAAAAACGTAGACATAAGGGGTAGTCGGCATGAGTTCAAAGTCGATTATTAATTGCGTAAAATCATACATTCTGACGGCTTTTGAAAATAAAACCATACATGGATATAATCATAGTAGTTATTTATTGCTTTATGCAAATACTTAGTAGCGTATTTTTCTCCAACGAAATTTGAGAAATCTAACCTTAACCCTAAACCCTAACCTTAACGCTAAACCTTAACCCTAAACCCTAACCCTAACCACAACTCTAAGTTTCTATTAAGCGGTTAAGTAAGGTATAGATTGAGATTTACATACGTATGTATCGTAGGAATGAAACGGCTATAAAGTAGTATATTCTATTAAATCACAAAGTTTATAGATTTAAGATTGAAATTTACATACGTATGTATCGTAGGAATGAAACGGCTATAAAGTAGTATATTCTATTAAATCACAAAGTTTATAGATTTAAGATTGAAATTTACATACGTATGTATCGTAGGAATGAAACGGCTATAAAGTAGTATATTCTATTAAATCACAAAGTTTATAGATTTAAGATTGAAATTTACATACGTATGTATCGTAGGAATAAAACGGGTATAAAGTAGTATATTCTATTGAATCTCAAAGTTTATAGATTTAAGATTGAAATTTACATACGTATGTATCGTAGGAATGAAACGGGTATAAATTAGTATATTCTATTAAACTTCAAAGTTTATAGATTTAAGATTGAAATTTACATACGTATGTCTCGTAGGAATGAAACGGGTATAAAGTAGTATATTCTATTAAATCTCAAAGTTTATAGATTTAAGATTGAAATTTACATACGTATGTATCGTAGGAATGAAACGGGTATAAAGTAGTATACTATTAAATCACAAAGTTTATAGATTTAAGGTTGAAATTTACATACGTATGTATCGTAGGAATGAAACGGGTATAAAGTAGTATATTCTATTAAATCTCAAAGTTTATAGATTTAAAATTGAAATTTACATACGTATGTATCGTAGGAATGAAACGGGTATAAAGTAGTATATTCTATTAAATCACAAAGTTTATAGATTTAAGATTGAAATTTACATACGTATGTATCGTAGGAATGAAACGGGTATAAAGTAGTATATTCTATTAAATCACAAAGTTTATAGATTTAAGGTTGAAATTTACATACGTATGTATCGTAGGAATGAAACGGCTATAAAGTAGTATATTCTATTAAATCACAAAGTTTATAGATTTAAGATTGAAATTTACATACGTATGTATCGTAGGAATGAAACGGGTATAAAGTAGTATATTCTATTAAATCTCAAAGTTTATAGATTTAAGATTGAAATTTACATACGTATGTATCGTAGGAATGAAAGGGGTATAATGTTGTATATTCTATTAAATCTCAAAGTTTATAGATTTAAGATTGAAATTTACATACGTATGTATCGTAGGAATGAAACGGGTATAAAATAGTATATTCTATTAAATCACAAAGTTTATAGATTTAAGATTGAAATTTACATACGTATGTATCGTAGGAATGAAAGGGGTATAATGTTGTATATTCTATTAAATCTCAAAGTTTATAGATTTAAGATTGAAATTTACATACGTATGTATCGTAGGAATGAAACGGGTATAAAATAGTATATTCTATTAAATCACAAAGTTTATAGATTTAAGATTGAAATTTACATACGTATGTATCGTAGGTATAAAACGGGTATAAAGTAGTATATTCTATTAAATCTCAAAGTTTATAGATTTAAGATTGAATTTTACATACGTATGTATCGTAAGAATGAAACGGGTATAAAGTAGTATATTCTATTAAATCTCAAAGTTTATAGATTTAAGATTGAAATTTACATACGTATGTATCGTAGGAATGAAACGGGTATAAAGTAGTATATTCCATTAAATCACAAAGTTTATAGATTTAAGATTGAAATTTACATACGTATGTATCGTAGGAATGAAACGGGTATAAAGTAGTATATTCTATTAAATCACAAAGTTTATAGATTTAAGATTGAAATTTACATACGTATGTATCGTAGAAATGAAACGGGTATAAAGTAGTATATTCTATTAAATCTCAAAGTTTATAGATTTAAGATTGAAATTTACATACGTATGTATCGTAGGAATGAAACGGGTATAAAGTAGTATATTCTATTAAATCTCAAAGTTTATAGATTTAAGATTGAAATTTACATACGTATGTATCGTAGGAATGAAACGGGTATAAAGTAGTATATTCTATTAAATCTCAAAGTTTATAGATTTAAGATTGAAATTTACATACGTATGTATCGTAGGAATGAAACGGGTATAAAGTAGTATATTCTATTAAATCTCAAAGTTATAAAATTTAAGATTGAAATTTACATACGTATGTATCGTAGGAATGAAACGGGGATAAAGTAGTATATTCTATTAAATCTCAAAGTTTATAGATTTAAGATTGAAATTTACATACGTATGTATCGTAGGAATGAAACGGGTATAAAGTAGTATATTCTATTAAATCACAAAGTTTATAGATTTAAGATTGAAATTTACATACGTATGTATCGTAGGAATGAAACGAGTATAAAGTAGTATATTCTATTAAATCACAAAGTTTATAGATTTAAGATTGAAATTTACATACGTATGTATCGTAGGAATGAAACGGGTATAAAGTAGTATATTCTATTAAATCTCAAAGTTTATAGATTTAAGATTGAAATTTACATACGTATGTATCGTAGGAATGAAACGGGTATAAAGTAGTATATTCTATTAAATCACAAAGTTTATAGATTTAAGATTGAAATTTACATACGTATGGATCGTAGGAATGAAACGGGTATTAAGTAGTATATTCTATTAAATCACAAAGTTTATAGATTTTAGATTGAAATTTACATACGTATGTATCGTAGGAATGAAACGGGTATAAAGTAGTATATTCTATTAAATCACAAAGTTTATAGATTTAAGGTTGAAATTTACATACGTATGTATCGTAGGAATGAAACGGATATAAAGTAGTATATTCTATTAAATCACAAAGTTTATAGATTTAAGATTGAAATGTACATACGTATGTATCGTAGGAATGAAACGGGTATAAAGTAGTATATTCTATTAAATCTCAAAGTTTATAGATTTAAGATTGAAATTTACATACGTATGTATCGTGAGTCTAACATGTTTTTTTAACTAGAGAAGTATCTTATAAATTTAAAGAAATTAACATAGCATAGCACTATAAATATGAATATTTTCTTAAACTAAGTGAACTTGTCATGTTTGATAATCTTCAAAAACGTAGACATAAAGGGTAGTCGGCATGAGTTCAAAGTCGATTATTAATTGCGTAAAATCATACATTCTGACGGCTTTTGAAAATAAAACCATACATGGATATAATCATAGTAGTTATTTATTGCTTTATGCAAATACTTAGTAGCGTATTTTTCTCCAACGAAATTTGAGAAATCTAACCTTAACCCTAAACCCTAACCTTAACGCTAAACCTTAACCCTAAACCCTAACCCTAACCACAACTCTAAGTTTCTATTAAGCGGTTAAGTAAGGTATAGATTGAGATTTACATACGTATGTATCGTAGGAATGAAACGGCTATAAAGTAGTATATTCTATTAAATCACAAAGTTTATAGATTTAAGATTGAAATTTACATACGTATGTATCGTAGGAATGAAACGGCTATAAAGTAGTATATTCTATTAAATCACAAAGTTTATAGATTTAAGATTGAAATTTACATACGTATGTATCGTAGGAATGAAACGGCTATAAAGTAGTATATTCTATTAAATCACAAAGTTTATAGATTTAAGATTGAAATTTACATACGTATGTATCGTAGGAATAAAACGGGTATAAAGTAGTATATTCTATTGAATCTCAAAGTTTATAGATTTAAGATTGAAATTTACATACGTATGTATCGTAGGAATGAAACGGGTATAAATTAGTATATTCTATTAAACTTCAAAGTTTATAGATTTAAGATTGAAATTTACATACGTATGTCTCGTAGGAATGAAACGGGTATAAAGTAGTATATTCTATTAAATCTCAAAGTTTATAGATTTAAGATTGAAATTTACATACGTATGTATCGTAGGAATGAAACGGGTATAAAGTAGTATACTATTAAATCACAAAGTTTATAGATTTAAGGTTGAAATTTACATACGTATGTATCGTAGGAATGAAACGGGTATAAAGTAGTATATTCTATTAAATCTCAAAGTTTATAGATTTAAAATTGAAATTTACATACGTATGTATCGTAGGAATGAAACGGGTATAAAGTAGTATATTCTATTAAATCACAAAGTTTATAGATTTAAGATTGAAATTTACATACGTATGTATCGTAGGAATGAAACGGGTATAAAGTAGTATATTCTATTAAATCACAAAGTTTATAGATTTAAGGTTGAAATTTACATACGTATGTATCGTAGGAATGAAACGGCTATAAAGTAGTATATTCTATTAAATCACAAAGTTTATAGATTTAAGATTGAAATTTACATACGTATGTATCGTAGGAATGAAACGGGTATAAAGTAGTATATTCTATTAAATCTCAAAGTTTATAGATTTAAGATTGAAATTTACATACGTATGTATCGTAGGAATGAAAGGGGTATAATGTTGTATATTCTATTAAATCTCAAAGTTTATAGATTTAAGATTGAAATTTACATACGTATGTATCGTAGGAATGAAACGGGTATAAAATAGTATATTCTATTAAATCACAAAGTTTATAGATTTAAGATTGAAATTTACATACGTATGTATCGTAGGAATGAAAGGGGTATAATGTTGTATATTCTATTAAATCTCAAAGTTTATAGATTTAAGATTGAAATTTACATACGTATGTATCGTAGGAATGAAACGGGTATAAAATAGTATATTCTATTAAATCACAAAGTTTATAGATTTAAGATTGAAATTTACATACGTATGTATCGTAGGAATGAAACGGGTATAAAGTAGTATATTCTATTAAATCTCAAAGTTTATAGATTTAAGATTGAAATTTACATACGTATGTATCGTAGGAATGAAACGGGTATAAAGTAGTATATTCTATTAAATCACAAAGTTTATAGATTTAAGATTGAAATTTACATACGTATGTATCGTAGGAATGAAAGGGGTATAATGTTGTATATTCTATTAAATCTCAAAGTTTATAGATTTAAGATTGAAATTTACATACGTATGTATCGTAGGAATGAAACCGGTATGATGTAGTATATTCTATTAAATCTCAAAGTTTATAGATTTAAGATTGAAATTTACATACGTATGTATCGTAGGAATGAAACGGGGATAAAGTAGTATATTCTATTAAATCTCAAAGTTTATAGATTTAAAATCGCATGTAAATTGCAGAAACCTGATTCCTATGAGAGGTTCTTTACACAGCTTTTGAAATATTCTTCATTAAATAGATTGGCACAAAGAAAACATATCGAATGAAAGGCTTCATAATTACTTTTAATGATGCTGATAAAATGTACTTAGCTTAACACTTTACTTGAGCTATTCGTCATTACTGATCACCAGAAGTGTATTTTGTAAGTGTGTAATAGTTGGCATCAATAGAAAACGAACTCAAACAATTAATTGTATCAACTAATGTGACGCCCCTCTCGCGCTCAGTTATGTTCTTATGTATTTGAACTCATCTAAAAGCGGTGATCTTTTACCAGACACTATTCAAACAATTAGATTGAACACGTAAGTATTTTTATATAGGTATAACAATATTTAAAACAGTGAATTTTCTTTTGCAGAATGAAGCAATTTATATAGTATTCATAAAAAAATGAATAAGTTACATTGGAATAGCATTTTTCTTTCACACTTTCCGATCCAATGATTAAGACATGTTGCTTAACAAATACAACTAATTGTCCTCCCGAACAACAGATTTAGAAGGATATACACTCGATGTTTGATAACTTAAATTCTATTTTAATTACTTCTAACATTCAATCATTAAATTCTGAGCTATTAACTTTTATTGCGATTGATATATGTACGCTGGTATATGTATGTATAGCTATGGGTTCGGTTTTGTTTAGTTGTTTTGTTTTACGGCATATCAACTCTTTTCGTGTTATTTAATACCGAATCCGATCAGTTGTTGTGCTTCTAGTTATACGTTCAACCATTTATTCATTATGTTTGGTCGGGTGAAAGTGGAAAGAACTGAGAGGGGGAATAGGATCGGAGAGAAAAGGGGGAAGGTAGAGGGGAGGGGAATTGTTTTATGTTTTGGGCTTTGCAGTTCCGGATGGGATTGGCAAAGAGTAAAAGAAAACAATAAAACATCGGTGTCAGGTGCAATTTCGGATCAGGAAGCCTATATTTTCAGACTGCCTGATCTAGTTACACCAGTATTGTTATGGGCCCATATGATATATATATATATATATATATATATATATATATATATATATATATATATATATATATATATATATATATTCATATAAAGATAAATGAAAGACGAAAAATAAATATTTACGAATGACAAATCTATTTCGACTTCGAGTGTTCAATGCAAGGTGTACTCGGTAAAAGCATGTTTATTTTTCTTTCCTTACGCCAGGCTTTTCAAAGATTAAAATCTTATCATCAGAGGAATTACATAGATGGATAAGTTGGCAGTGGAAAAGCCAAAATTCGAAATTTGAAAATAATATAAAGTAATAAAGAGTGAGAGTTTGCGTGTAAAAATATATGGAGTCTGCCAGTTGGTGAGTGTCCGTTCATTTATCTGTATAATTGCTCTATCTCGTATATTGAGCTTAAACTATTTCACTATAGGTTCTCTCCTCTAAAAGTATACTTTTATTTTCATATTTTATTTCATATATTTATATATATATAAATATATGTGTATACATATATATATATATATATATATATATATATATATAAATATATATTTAATGTAAGTTTAGATCAATACAATTTGCACATTTTTCTAAGAATTCAAAACAAACTATTAATTAGGCGTACGATACATTATATATATATATATATATATATATATATATATATATATATATATATATATATATATAGTCTTGGAAGTTTCCTAAAAATTAAAACTAAAGAAAGAAAAGAAAAGAAAAAAAAGAACATTTTAGTCCCAAGTCATTCAGTAGAAAATCACTATCCATGTAAGTCAATTTACTTTTAGCAGTTACTATATTAGTTTGCATCGAAGAATTTACGCTAGTCTTAACATTATTTAATGGGTCATCAGTTGTTTACTATGAAAAACTGTTTCGGGAATATAAAAACAAAACAGTATTTTATTTCATGGCTTCCCAGCAGAGTTGATCAGACCCTACTTCCCTTAAAAGGCACATATATATATATATATATATATATATATATATATATATATATATATAATTTTCTAGCAAATTTGTTTTCTATATATTGTTTTCTAGGAAATCCAACTTCATTTAATATCAGATTACATTAATGTAAATATTTAATAACACAATCTATATAAAATTTTGTCAGTTATAATTACAGTATTAAATAATTTAACCCATGCTCCACAGATATCAGATCATATCGGTCTTGGTTGTCTGTTATTATTTTGAAAGAAAACATAGGTATAATAATTATATTGGAGGAATTATTAATTTAAGAATACTTTTGATGTGTTTTGGTAGAGAATTGAGAATATCTAATAGAGGTGTCTTGCAATTGTGCATTTGTTCATTGTAGTTAATATATGGCTGAACTTAAACATTTTTATTAATTCAATATTTCAGAGTGATTTCTGATTGAGAGAAAATCTAAACTAAAACCTGATTATATGATTTTATTCGTCCGTTGATTTTCATCAGAGCTAATATAATAAGATCGATGAAACCCGGGTACAGTGTATAGTTTTTTTGATAAAATACTTTATAATGGTTTTTGTAGAAACTACGATCGAGCACTCTCTTATAATATATGCAATACATGTACATATACACATATATATATATATATATATATATATATATATATATATTTATATATATATATATATATATATATATATATATATATATATATTTGTTTTAAAATATTGTATATATATAAATATATTAATTTTCAAAATTTAATGTTACCGGTAATATTTACATTACCGATATTTACTTTCTAATAAAACGAATTGATCTTTGAAAATCTATGGATGAAGGATACCCTGATTGCTCTTTGTTTTTGAACTTCTTATCTTTTAATAAATCTTGTATTTGCATTTATATTTTCATCACTCATGTTCTGAAGTATATACATATATATAGTCTAAAGAAGCTTTGAGTCATTTTAAACAAAAGAAAAAAAGGAAAATGCAGTTTAAATTCCCAGAGACACTAACTAAATCAAAGATATTGCAGACTTAGCATTCGTTAGAAAATTCATTAAAAAAAGAATGAAAAGGGGATTCAAGTATCTAACAGTGAAACAAAAAGAGGGAACCTTAACTTTATATATATATATATATATATATATATATATATATATATATATATATATATATACAATTAAATACAGAAAGAGGTAAATACAGAAGGGGAGAGTATACAAGGTGTATAGTGATCTTAATGATCATTCACTGCTTATGTCATTACGATAACGAATATATAGTCCGTAATGGGAGCATTTACAACAAGAACAAAAATAGTAATATTGTATTTTTGAAATAATTTATTGAAACTAGAACAACATAACAGGGATTTACTAGTGTGGATTTTGGTGAGTGAAAAGGGGATGAAAATTAATTTTAACACAGTTTCATGGGGTCAACTCCAGACTTGAAATAAGTGGGGCATGTAAGAAGTTGTGGTTTTGAAAGGGACACGTAGAGAACAAAATGGCGTTTATTGAATCTGATTTGACAGTTTACTGGGGAAAGGTTACTGGAAGATTAAATGTGTCCAACGATCTTTTTATGGAAGTTGATTTACGACGTCGGGGTTGTTAATCGAACCACTGTAGTTTTGGTAGTTAAAATGAGGATAAACTGAAAGATATATTCATAGAATCTATTAATACACAGATTATAAGATTTATATATGAAGAAACTGGAAGAGAGTTTTTTGTTTATTTATTTAATCTTTTCTTTTTTTTCTAATTTATAAGACCTTCTTTCGGCATCCATGACAGAAAAATCAATTGGAATACATAATTCTGACTGTTGGTGTGTTTTTTACTAGCATCCTGTTCTTTCGCCTAGGAATCTGCTCATGCAAAGATACAGACTAACCCACTTTCAATGAAATGATATATGTACATTAATCTCTATATTTGTATCAATAGCCATGTTTATTTGGGGCATTAGTCTATTCCGTTGATAGTGTATGCTGACAACGTTTAGAAAAATGGATTTAAATAACATGGTAATTAATAGTTTCTTGACGGCGTTTTCCACATCCTCGTTTGAAGAACAACTACTCTCCATGACCTTTGACCACTATCCTCTCTCTCTACTCACCCTCTTCTCTCTCATATATATATATATATATATATATATATATATATATATATATATATATATATATATATATATATATATATATATATAAAGAGAGAGAGAGAGAGAAAGATGGAGATATTGCTCTGATGATTAGCAATATTTACTAAAGATTATATGTTGCTCGTGACTTTGCTGTTGAAACGCGCGTAAGATATAAAAAATGTATCACATGTTGGAAATGTTGTAAGTGAGACGAAGAAAAAATACAAGCATTCACCGAAATATGAAAACAAAGATATTGTAAGAATAAATGCAAATAATGTTTTGGGTATTGGGAGCATGTACTTAAATATATTTTTTGTAAATATTTACAAATATAAGAATATATATATATATATATATATATATATATATATATATATTAATGAAAGAAGGAGAAACTAAATTATCAGTAAAGTCATCAACGTTTCGTCTTCATCAAGAAACGACTTGCTCAGGATGGTTTAAGAGAATCAAAAAGTTATAAACACAAGTAGATTACTTGGAAATAGAATGTAAAAAATATTAAGTTTCTCCTTCTTTCATTCACATTACGTTTAGAATACTGTTTCCATTTTTATCATATATATATATATATATATATATATATAAATTCTACAATATGAACAACTAAAAAACAAACAAGTTAGGGTTACTAAAAATATATATATATATATATATATATATATATATATTAATTAAAGAGAGATAATCTACTTAAAGGCATATCGAACCCCTCTCTGTGCTGAATTCTTGGATCGGATCTGTTCTGATTTCGAGTTGAATTTTAATTTTAAGTATATATATATATATAAACAATACTTTACACACTTTTCTTAGTCTATATGTTTTTATAACTCGTGGTGCGCACGCCCGGTCAACGTTTCTCGATTACCATAAAAAAAATCGAGACAACACGAAACTCACTGCGAAAGTTAGCAACGTCGCCCGGGCCTCTTAGTAAATTTAGCGTTCATTTACATGCAGAATAATTAACATTTTAACAATGGTCTTTAAGCCTTTAAACTGCCTTTAAACTTATACTGTCCTTTACATGTTTCAAATTGTTCTTACGTTTTAAATAAATATTAAGTTACCTTACAGATGTTTGCCTCACTGTTGGTCGCGGGTTTGCTCGCACACTCATCTCTGTTGCTGGCTCGTGATCGTAGTGGTGTACCTGTCTTGTGGTTAAACTCTGTTTTCATACACGGAGACAAAGACGTTCGAAGACAAGACTTTTGGAGAGAGATTCCATTCGTTTATTTCACACTTCAATCGGAGAGATTCCCATTCGTCGGTTCGTTCACTCAAACTCTCTTCTTCTTTCATACTGCTTTGCGGAAATGTGACGAATGCAATCCGCTATTTTCTTGTCCCGCCCTTGCGATCTTATTCTGTGTCTTAGCCCATATCTGGCGATGTCACCCCAACTCTGTGCATTGCAGAGCTCAGTTTATGGACGTCTGTCCATCTAGTTCCTCCATGGTGAACTGTGGGCTAATTTCTCACCAGAGATCTGTGACGTCAGAGCCCTTTGGCCCTTCAACGAATGTCATAACAGAACTCAATATCGCTTTTTGTCTAACCTTTTTGATCCGAGCGTTTCATTTCGATCAGCATACATCCAGTATGTTATGATTCCCAGAATGAATCATTTTGTTTCTTTGTCCCAAATTATCAATGCACCTAAATTGCACTTCATCCTATTTCTTTCACCCAGTTCATAATCCATACTAGCTACATTACCCGTTTTCAAAATACAGGGCCCGTCATAATGTAACATTCGTATATGTCGATGTTGTTTTGATTAGAAGTAAATAAACGATAAATCATAGCGTTTTCATTTAAATTCACACGAGATTTAAAACACCACGTCTTATTTCAAATTTACACCTTACGTTCATGCTTTTCTACCCGACCGTCTGTTTGTATTGGTATTTATTACTGAGGATTCTTTACGTTCGACTTTAAATGGAGCCGTTCCAGATTCACAAGCCTGTGCTCGTCTGATTACTTTTCACGATTCGTCGATTTTTGAAGATCTTCCAGGAGGAAGAGCGCCATTTCTAGTTTACACCTTTTTCAAAGTGTCGCCCAGAAAGCGTGTTAAAGTGATTTGTATATTTACTAAGGTTCATTTCTCAGTCATGCGTCGTTTGACACAAAATGACCACGTATAAATTGTCTCTCTTTAAACTATAGATGCACACAGTTTGTGAAGACGTTCAAGAAGCCGTTTGTCATTTTCAGATTAGAAACTCTTGTGCAACCGACAAGACTTTTAATTTTCCGTTGAAAAATAGCCAAGAAATTCTCGTAAATATTTCTTGACGATATTCTCTTATATTATGTATTGTTGTTATTAAACTAAAACTATGATTCAATAGTGAATCTTTCGCGTTCTCTCTTTCTGCAAACAAAGTACTATGCACATAGCAAAAGACAAATGTACAGAAATCAACTTCTATGCGTAATCTAATAATGGTTGTATTAATGTTGTATCCTACGGTTCACGCCGGATATCTATAACAGTAAAGACGGCGTTTTACTTTTTATTATTTAATAAATAAAGAGATCTGTGCAGCTCTGTTGTCTGATAAAATTAAAGCCTTGAATAAACAACTGACCGTACACCGGCATCCAGTATAATTTATGAATCGAATGTTTAACTCTTTGTAAGAATGAATTATTGTGTAGTTTATTTATTCAATTTATAAAAAAATAACTATGAATATTTAAACATTTGTATCATTTCATTACTCTTGCGATAATGTATGTACTTTGAGGCGCGGTTATTTTGTACTTTTTTAAAATTTAGAGTTGTAAATACTCGTGGTTACACACAAACACTGGAAGGGAGTTACTATTACATATGATTACATTTATTATTAAATAAATTCAACTTTCTAAATAATATGTTAAAGAACATCAGCATTTAATAAAAAGTGGAAGTTTATTTTCGGCTTAAAAATGAGTCAAATCTGAAATTAAACGTATAAATAAAATAAACATTTTCACGTAGCGATTATTTCATAACTAAGAACAAACGTCTACACATCATCGTTCGTACGTGTACATTAAATACTTTTTCTGTATAGGATTTTTATTCCAAGTAAAATTCAATGAAAAGTCGCAATTCTTTGAAAAGAATCCGAAATGCATTATAGTGGATTTAATATACTAAAATGAGTTATAGTGATCGAATGTGATCACTGAATTTTCTTTATGAATAAATAACTATTAGTATAAAGAATTAAAATAGCACGAAATAATTCATTAAAATTGCTGATTTGTTTTTTGAAAACCAAATGCATTCAAGGTGATTTAATTTAAAATGTAAATTTTCATTTGTAATTAATATATTTTATATGAATTTATGGACCGAAATGCATTCTTGTGAATATAATTAAAGCAGAAAATAGTTTTTGGTAAAGAAATTAATTTTCACAAGAAATAAATCAGTAAAATGGCTGACTGATTTCATAAGAAAAAGGAAATCTGCTATATTGACAAAAATATATTAATTAAGTCACGTAATGCATAGAGGGATCGTATTCTGACAACGTAATATATAGTACACTACTTAAACAGGGACGGGATGTCTGCACAATTGAATCAGAATGAACAGATACTACACTGCCCCCCCCCGAAGAATGGTGAAGTGCCCTTGAGTATGGTATCATAATTCTACTGCGAAAATATTAAGTGACATGCATTAAACGGAAACTACCTAAATATATACCTATATTCATTTGTTTTGTTTAAAAAATAGTAATCAGATAATGAAATTTATTTTGTCGTTAGCGAAACATTCAATGTCTGTGTAAATATCATGAACCCTCGCATACGTATTATTTCTCGAGGAATTGTCTTATGGACAGTAAATTAGAAAGTGAATGATCGGATAGTGTCTAGTTATTATAATAATAATAATAATAATAATAATAATAATAATAATAATAATAATAATAATAATAATAATAATAATAGGGTCGAAGAGGGAAAGCGCAAACCAGACCTCCACTGGAAGAGCGCGGACAGCTCTGGAACCTTGGGGAGGCTTGTTGCCACCCGGGCCCTAGACAAGACCAATGGCCCTTATCACCGTGAAATCGGTGGTAGGTGGCTGTTGCGATACCGCAAGGTCATCAGCGGTGATGAACGAAAAGAGGTGGAGCATACTGGAAGTCTGAGGAGACTTGTTGTCACTCAGACCCCAGGAAATATCACAGGTTGTTTACAGTGGATTATAACTGACGATGACCAGTGTAATAACTCCTAGTGAGTAAATAATAATAATAATAATAATAATAATAATAATAATAATGATGATGATGATGATGATGATGATGATGATGATGATGATGAGGAGGATTTCCTTCATTCCTCCAATGAATTACACCGGCTTCAGCTGATACCACACAAAAGCTCTCCAGTTCCCTTTTCCTTCATCCCCCCAAAAATATTTAATAGAAAAAGAAATGAAATAAATAAAATGTGCCGGCCTAGGCTGACATCAGACAAAATATTTGTAGAGGGCCGAGGAGGATGAAAAGACCGAGGAAGGACAGCACAAACCAGACCTTAACTGGAAGAGTGGAGAGAGTGCTGGGACCTTGGGAAGGCTTACTGCCACCAAACTCCCAGAGAAAACCAATAGTCTTTACCATAGCTAAATAAATGGTAAGAGGCTGCTGAGATACCGCAAGGTTATTTGCGGTGGTCATCGAAAAGAGGTGGATAATACTGGAAATCTAGTGGCGTTTGTTGTCACTCATACTCTAAGGAATACCACCGGTTGTTGTCAATGAGCAATCACTGAAGGTTACCTGTCTGAGAATTCCTAGTGAGTACAAATGATGATGATGATTATGATGATAATAATAATAATAATAATAATAATAATAATAATAATCATAATAATAATAATAATAATCATAATAATAATAATAATAATAATAATAATAATAATAATAATAATAATAATAAGGAGAAAGAGGAGGCAGAGGTGGAAGTATTTATATATCAGTGAAATCATCAATAGATAAGCACATAGATCACATCTAAGCGATGAAATAAGCACGAATACTAAAATCGATTTTTCTTGTCCGATATTAACATTGGACGACTGGCGTTTATGTACATTGAATGTTTAAATAGGGTTCATCTAAATGAACTTCATCATTTCGTGGTGAAGTTCGTTTATTTTGGGACAGAAGAGCGAAAAGAATACACACAAACATTACAAAAGCGAAAAATATCGTTGTAGATGTAGGGATTTGACGTGATTTCTTGATTTATTTAATTTATAGTTTTATTTAGTTTGTTATTATAATTGGTTTTGGGCATCCTTTATATTTTGTTTATTCGACTTATTTTCTCCCGAACGTCATTGGAAGTATATTTTATTGATCTTATGTGAAATATTTTGTTGATGTTCGTTTTATCTCGGATTATGACCGGTTTTAAATTGGACACGTTTTTCCTATAGCGAGATTTAAAATGAATGACAGATACAAATATAAAAAGAAGAGAACCGAAGGTAAATATTAAAAAATAGACGCACAAAGAAAAAAGAGAGAATTGGTATCGTATACGAGTATAAGGTGTCTCTCAACATCATAGTCGTCACCCAGTAACCCATACCTGCATTCGAACTAAAACAGACACCCACTTTTACAGTGTCTTCTAAAAGCCTAAATAATATATAATGCTATGAAACAAGTGTTTAACTTTGTGTTTTAACATAGTTCACCCTTTAAACAAGGCAAGTTTTCAATGTAGACGTAAGGGACTACTGAGAATTAGGGTCAAACATTAGGGTGTCATCCTAAATTACGAGATGTGCAGCGAGATGCTTGTTCACATTAGGTTTTAATTGCTGCATATCGATACAGTCGAAGAAAACAGGCAGAAGGGAAAGAAGTGTCAAAGGCCGACAGCTGGAAGAGAGAAGCTATTAGAGTAGAAGTCTGTCCGGCATCTGGTGAACTTCACACTTAATTGATGAGTTTTAGCTGATTGTCGGGTTGGTCGAATGTATTTACATTGAGAGTGCATCAGAGAAGCAACTTCATCGCAGCATACCCCATTGAAGTGCTTGTGAAAGAAGCACAAGGATACAACGTTGCGGCGACGGGGCAAGGGCTGGAGCTTGGTGAATATTAAAGTACCTATCTGATTAGTGGCTCTTTTTTGGCCTTGTCTAAGAGGGAGAGACTAGTGTATAGTGCACCAGCCCATATGTGACAACAATACTCCATACATTAGCGGATGCTGGTTTGTAGAGATATTGGATATAGTCAGGTTTTAGATGTTTTCTAGCAAACAATTACCATGATATCGTTCTGGTGTATTCCGACAGTCATTCCCTAAATCGATTCAGGTGTCCCTTATGTGAGATCTGATGGGCTCTATCAAATTCAGATTGTATATCCTCCAACTGTTTAATTCTATACTTCTGATTTTTAGCACATTTTGAAACTTTGAAAAAGTGTCTTCTTTGCTTCGACATTCATATTCAATACACGTCACCTTATTTTTCATAGTATATAGATCTTCTAAAACATATTTTAGTTTCAACTTTAGGGATGCCATCGCTACAAAGATGAGTTCACTCTCTTTAACCTTCAACTGTTATCCAAAGAATTTGACTTAATTACTTTTAGTATAGTGTTAGCTATTTTAGCGTGAATTTCGAATCCTTGAATTTCTGCACACAATTTGGTTATAGTCCATTTAATATGATTTTTAATGGTTGAAACGCATTCCTTTTTTCGTGGTGCTGACTCGGTCGTTAGAGTCGTCATTGTCTAGCAACAAACGTTGGTTTGTAACCCTTATTAGTTGAAACGATGCATGAAGTCTGTGTCAAATAAATGATTGGTAGTTTTTAATACGAACATTTATTTTCTTTTTTGGTAGTTCTGTTTAAAGTAATGTCGGTAATACTTTCACCTTTGAACTTAATTGTTTTCGCCAGTCACGGTTCTGGATATTTTGTTGCTTCTAAGCATGTTCGGTTTATTCAGCCTTCTCCATGTATGCATGTTGATAATCGACACGTCTGCACTACAATCAAATTGTAATTTTAATTTTTTATCCAGAATTTTTACCTGTACATATTTTCTTATATTTTTACTGCAATGTTACTTCGTTTGTTTTTGTGGATTTAACCCGAGTTTTATTTCCTCTATCCGTTATGCAATATGCAGCGAAATGTCTGTTTACATTAGTTTTAAATTTCTGCATGTCTGTTCTGTCAGGGAAAGAGGGGGCAGGGAGAGAGTTCCAGAAGCCAGCAGTACGAGGAAAGAAGCTATTTGAGTAGAAGGCTCTCCGACATCTGGGGACCTCCACAGTGAATGAATGAGATTTAGTTGATTGTCGAGTTAGTCTAGGGAATTTACGTCGAAGGGAGACCAGAGTAGCAAACTCATCGGAGCATAATCCATTGAAGTATTTGTAAAACAAGCACAAGGATGCCACATTGCGGCGATGGGACAGAGGCTGAAGCTTGGTTGACAGTGAGGGTTCAATTAGGTTGGCGATTCTTTTTTGGACCTTGTCAAGGAGGGAGAGACAAGTAGATGATGCACCAGCCCAGATGTGACAACAATACTCCATGCATGGGCGAATGGTGGCTTTGTAGAGATACATAATAATTTCAGGTGTGAGGAGTTTACTAGCACGGTAGAGGGAGCCAACCTTCTCTGCGGTAGGCTTGGCAATGTCTTCAATGTATTTGTTCTAATTCATGTTACCTGTGAAGGTTAGGCCGAGGAGTTTGAATGAGGAACGCTACGTCTGAGTTCTGCGTATCAGGCTGATGCAAGTCTTTGTACGAAAACTAGCATTTAAAGTTATCAGCGCTAAGTTCAGATAGTTTAAAATCGTTACAGTGCTTATTAACGATTAACGACTGACCCGAACGTTGAATAATCTTCTTTGTATTTCCTGGTTACGTGCATGCACTTCCACCGTTTGTGGAAAAAAATAAGTTTTTGGTCTGAAAAATTCTATTAAAAGTTTAACCGCTTCAGAAAAAGTCAAGTTGCTAGTTTTTCGGGGTAATAGATAGTTCACGAATTTTGTATGTTCGGTGGTGCCACAACAACGGACGCACAACATCTATTATACAATTATGTTGTACAAGGTGTTAACGGTTATTTTAACAAACATACTATTTTTGAGAATGTGTCACAAATAATATTTTATAAAAAACCAAAGCGTGACAGACAGACTAAAATTATATTTAAAAATCAATCGAAAATAACAGACATAAGCTGTTATAATACGCGTCTCAAAAGGTTCTGGGCGTATTTGCTTGTTTAGCGATAAGAATACTATCGTGAATTGAAACGTAACAGAGAATAGTAAAACAATTGTTAATGATAAGTTGACCTATAAACAAACCGTTTTATAGACAGACTTACACGCATCTATAAAAAGAAGCATTAATATGATTGGTGTTCGCCAACAAATATTCTATTGTAAACTTATTCATAAAATACCAAAAACATGAGAATGCACACGTAAAGTGTACAGCCGAACACAAATCATATTTCAAATGTAATATTGACAGACTGTCGAAAATTATATTTCAAAAGTAATATAGACAGACTGACGAAAATTATATTTCAAAAGTAAGCTGGACAGGCAAACTGATTGACTGGTTCTCTCACAGAAATGTCAGAATACATTAAAATATTATTCGTCTATTAGAGCTGTGCGCTTACTGATCAAAATGCTATTTCAAACATAAGCGAGACAGATCAGCAAAAATGCTCTAAACATTAACATGATGGACCGACTGACTAACCTATAGAGAGACATTCAACGATATTTAGCGATTAACAGGCTATTTCACACTGTAACATGCATTAAAGTCCTTGATTGGTTTACCTACTCAATAGCAATGGACGATAATATATTCGTCTTTTGCCACTTTTTTGACTTCACTCTTTATAAAGTCCTCGTAACAGTTTGACGAAACGTCGCGATCGATGTTTCATTTCAAGATCTTTTTTCAATGAATCTCATATATATTTATATATATATATATATATATATATATATATATATATATATATATATATATATATATATTTATATATATATATTTCTGCGCGAGCATTGAAGACTGTATACAACAATGCCACTTCCCTCCGCCTTCGATGTAAGTGTATCTTAATTTTGATTACTGTATGTGTCGATGTGTCGCGGCTGCGTGGACATGCGTGTTTGTCTCGTGATTCTAGCATGAATCTACGAACTGCGTTCGAGCATATGCGACCGCTTGCAGCAACTACTCCTACCCTGACGAGGGTAAGAGAGCACGAAGCAACGGAGTCTGTAGGTATAAAACACGTTAATATTTTTAAAAAGAGAATATATATATGTATATATATATATATGATGAGTTTCAATGCAAAATGCGATAAACGCCAGATTGAAAATAGTTACGTTACCGCTACAAAATATGTAGTATTTCATTTCCCTAACACATTAAACAATAGTTTGTTAAAATAATGTGATATTTGCATAATAGTCCTACTTTTAATTTAAATAGTAGAGTTTTCAAAATGTGATATACGTCTTTGCAAAGTAGTCTTTTCAATTTGTAGAATTAGGTTATCGCGTTTTGCAGTCGAACTCTTCATATATATATATTCGAATGCAAAACGCGATAACCTAATTCTACAAATTGAAAAAACTACTTTGCAAAGACGTATATCACATTTTGATATATATATATATATGATGTAAATGAAAAATAACACAAAGTGATATACTGCAATACAAGAGATTCTTCAAAATGTCTTACATTTCTAAATTTTATTTTGTTCATTCACCCTTGCACTTGCATTAAACGAAGACTTATATATACTTTTATTTTATGCTTGTGCATCACACCTATACATTAATATCCAGTATTTTCGATTGAACATCACCATATCACTGTTGTTCCCGCGAAAAAAAAAAACAATTCGCATGAGCAGTTATGAAGCAATTTCATCCAACCTTTAGGTGTTTCTGGATCATTGTCTGCGGTTTTGTATATATGATGAACCTTTTTGCCTTCAGCCGCGAAACCCGAGTACTTTTACAAGGAATACTCATTGTATATTGTGTAAACAAAACACACATGCATATATATGTATATATATATGTATATATATATACATATATATATATATTTATTATCTATATATAAATATATAAATACACATATATATATATATATATATATATATATATATATATATATATATATATATATATATATATATATA
>OY744533.1:102560737-102565737 GCA_963556195.1 Sepiola atlantica | reverse complement strand
CAGCATCTATGAAACGGCCGGGCAGACCTTTGGTGTAGTTGAAAGCAATAAACCAGAAACCAGAATTTTTGTACGCGAGAATTGGAATACCGTATTAGGGTATTTATCGGGGAAGAGTGTCCATTTTGACTCAAAATAGACCGTAAAAGTAAATGTCACGGAATGAAATGAAGTTAATTCCACTTGTTTTACTGACTAAAAAAAATCCCAACTCGACGTTTTTCCTTTTTCTTCTTTTCTTTCCCTTCGTTCTGCTCTTCACAACCTCAAGTTTAGATCTGAATTTCCGACGACAAATGCTAGTTCTCTTTCTTCTTAAATCAGACACATAAAAAACAACTTGATCTGTATAACAACGCATGGGTGTTCTATCACGAATGTTCAAATAAAAATAAATAAAATGAAGTCAGTATTTGTAATCCATCAGGCAGCGTTCGAATCTTACTCGATTCAAAATTCTAACATTTCTTTAACTTTTAAATTGGACGCCAGACAATGAAGGCCAATTTCATGGCGGGAATAAAGCAAGTCAGGGTCACTTCAATCACTCGATACTGGTTCAGTACGGTCACAAGAACAAAGGATGAAGCAATTACTAAGGTAAAGGAAAGATGCTTCGGAAACGCTGAAGAGCATCTATGCCTGCGATAAAAGAGAGGTTGTCGGTATTTTATTAAGTTCTAAAAAGACGTGTTGTTAAATGCAGAGGAACATTAGGCGAGCTGAAAGATAGACAAAAAGGAAACAAACACGTCAAAGGTGTCTTAATAATCCGTACGATGTCGAAAAATAGTGTTTCACAGAAGCACGTAGTGGATAACTGATCTGTGCGAATTATCACCTTTACTGTCATTACAAAGGCATAAATGCAAGGATAAAGCATCACATATAGAAAGGAAATTAGTAACATCAAAAAAGAGTATGACTATTTCGTACGGAAAGCCAGAGTAAAAAGCGTTGCTGATGGCGATGGGTATTCTATAAAGTATACGAATATTGTGACCTCCTACGTCACAAAAAATTGTGTTGCTGAGATAGCTATGGAGATATGGTGAATTGGTGAAATATTGGGATAAAACGGAATGAAAATGGTTAATTGGTGAAAGATTAGTGTGAAACGGAATGAATATATTTTCCAAAAACGTCAAATTCAAAACTTGTTGGGCAATTTAGGCTAATTTCAAATGTGAATGTCAATTGTAAGATCTACATAGGTATTCTTGCCAAATTAACCGTTGTTTTCCGGTTAAGTAACGGTTACATAGATGAACGTGTACAAAATGCCAGTTTAGCCAGTATACCTGGATGTATAGAATAATGCATACTAAATTTGAGACGCATTCTGAAACGCAAAGATTAAGAAAATCGATCTGAAAGCTGTATGTCTTGACTTGGCGAACGCGTATTGCTCATTACCTTATGCAATGGCTCGTCATGAAAGCTATATCATTTTTTCCATATCCCGCATCAAAAACTTATGGTATGATCATTTTAGAATTGGTTTACAACCGAGAACTTTACGACAGACTGGCAATGTTTTTATTTATTTATTGCTGTAATGGAGTTGTTGCTTAGATCAGCAGATTTTACAGAGTAGATTGCTGAAATGGAATCACCGAATAAAAAAATCCATGGATGATTTGATTCTTGTAAGCAAAGAACAACACGTTATGCAGAACGACGTAGCCAGACATGATGTTGAATGAAGTTCGAGGGAAAAACGTCTCCAAGTTTGACATTTTTTAAGCGTCGTCAAATGCAGATAAAGTCCGGGATCACTTGTGAACATATTAAAACAATGAGATAGGAGCCAGTAAAATATTTTGTAGCTGGTATTAAGAGGCACTATTTGATGGGAGTCGAGGAATTCAAATTCAGAAGTGAGTGGAAGAGTGCTTAAAATCTATTGATGCCTCGAGACTATCGAGGGAAAGCAAGGTACAGTTTGGCCTTTACACGTAGATTTATTAGCCTCTGATTATGTATGAGGTAGTGTTGAGCATAGTCGAAATCATTGAACAGAAGTGGGACGTTTATATCATGAAATGTTTGGTCTATTACGAATGATTAAATTAAGGAAAATCAAACTAAGTTTAAGGCCAATGTGGCAGATTGATGCATAAAAGAGACCACTGCTATCCGTGTAACGTTGTCATTGGCTGATTTGGCATCATTAGTATTATATATACATTTTGAATGTCTATATGGCTGGTGGATAGAATTTGATGTAAACAAGACAAAATGTACGAAAGAAGTCACCAGTACAACCCTGATGAGTAACTCCGGTTCGTCTACACGATGTTTGACGGATAAACATTCAAACCCACACCAGATAAATCAGCTAGTTTTTACAGGAAAGTTTACGTGAAAAAAACATATTTTCATTTTGATTTTTTCTGGGGGTTTGTTTAAGTGAATCATTCCATTCTTGCTCAAACAAAGAAACTTCTTTTTGAATGTAGTGATCGATTGTATTTAGTGTCTTGATTCACCTGTCATCGGAACAGACATTCAGCTCAGACGGCCTGATCTGTGGCAGTGCCCTCTGCCACTCAGCGTGTCAGAAAGGCCAAACAGTTATCGCTACTATCAGTCTGCACGGTTATCAGTGCCAAATTTTACAGTCGGCACTCGTAAACCGTACCGAACACAGGCACACTTCTAACTTGGTTATTCAAGTACAACTCACAATTTATATATTCATCGTGTTGAACTTGATATATTGAATATTGCAAGCACATACAGGCATAATATATATATATATATATATATATATATATATATATATATATATATATATATATATATATATGTATGCATATATATAAATAGGTATATATAGAAACATATATATATATATATACATGTGCATATACATATATATGTATATATACATATATATATATATATATATATAAATATGTATATATATATATACAGGGTGGGCAAAAATAAGGGTCCTATTTTTAAAAATTCATAACTTTTTTATTTATTGATTTAAAAAAATTTTTTTTTTAGAATAAGTAAAGGACCCCTTCCGAAGCAAGCATGAGCCGTATTAGCCCTAAGGAACGTATCCTCATTTAGAAAACATTATTTTTGCTTAAAAAACTCAAAACAGTGTAAAAAACAATACTTTAGTTTTTGTAAGTTTTAAGAAGTGTTTTTCGGCTAAAATTTGTTTTGTTTATTTCAAAAAATCTCGGAAGGGTCAGTCTACACACACATAAAGTTTGGTGAGTTTAACTTTCATTTTGTGGAAGTTATTCAAATTCAAGTTATTCAAATTTAAAGATAGGACCCTTATTTTGGCCCACCCTGTATATATATATACATATATATATATATATATATATATATATATATATATATATATATATATATATATATATATATATATATATATATATATATATGCATATATATTGCAGTATATAGTTGTGGAAGGTTAGCTACGCTGAATCGTTTGTGTTTCATTCCCAAAAGTAAAGAAAGTATGAACGTGAGAATTCCTACGCAGGAGCAATGCAATGTTGAACACCCGAGGTTGAAATATGGGATGAATAAAGATAAATGACATGGGATGAATAAAGACCAAGAACAATTTATTGATATTTCAAAGATAAATACATATAAAGACAGTAAATTGTAATATTGAAAGGCCCAGATCAGTGTACTTGACACCCAATCCATGCAGTTAGCAACGCCGGGAGCTCAGTAAGTATATATATATATTCCCGAAACAGTTTTTCATGGTAAACAACTGATGATCCCTTAAAATAGTGTTAGAAATAAACTAATATAATAACTGTAAAAAATAAATTGACTTACATGAGTGATTTTCCACTGGAAGACTTCGGACTATAAGTTTTTTTTTTTTTAAATATAGTTTTAATGGTTGAGAAACTTCCGAGACTATATATATATATATATATATATATATATATATATATATAGAGAGAGAGAGAGAGAGAGAGAGAGAGAGGGGAGGAGGAGGAGAAAGGATGTTTTGCAAAACCTTTTGATTATGTTGGTATTGTTTTCTATATTTATTTGCTTTCAACCAAAAACTTTCCTCTTAATATTTGTGTTATATCCAAATCTCCGTTTGTGTTGTTGACACTTTAGAGGACTCCCTCACAAATGAACCTTTCACAATATTGTTCGACTGCCTTTAAGCATACGCTAACAGAAAAACGCCTGTTCTCTTACCGTGAATGGCATTGCAATAACTTTTAAATATAAACACATCTTACATTAAACGTACCATTTTTACCTGTTTAAATAATTGCTATTAAATGCTAAAGTGTTTAGAACAGGAACCTGAAAAAGTTGTAGAAAGATTTCAATTCTTTTTAGAATGACGTTATATCTATATATCTATATATATATATATATATATATATATATATATATATATATATATATATATATATATATATAAATCGAAATCGGTCTTAATATATCATATATACAATTTGAAAGAAATACATTTTTATAAATTTCATCACATGAATAGAAATAAAAGTAAAAGTCAAATGATAAACAGCTTTTTCAAAAGTTTTTAAAAAATATTTCAACTGCAATTCGTAAAACTAGATTAAACTTTAACTGGAATATTGAACCTTTATTTCACATTTTCCCCGAGTCATAAATACATTAAATCTGTGTTTAAATGCATCTTCGCATCTTATTTCGATTGTCTTACTTATAAGTAGAATTTACACTGTTCAAAGCGCAGATTTATTGGACTCATATTATGATAGATGCCTACAAACATCTTGTATATAAGACTCATCCTGATTAGATTTGCCATATCAGTTTCGTTGTTCTGTCACGTTAACATATTACACTCTAAACACGTAGATTGAATCGACATGTCTGATTGTTGCACCCTTACAATTAGCGGAACCCGTCGCCCGGCGTTGAGCGGGAGAAAGTACTACCTATTGCATAAAAAAGAAACCGCCTATTGTTCTCCCCCCTCTATTGTGTTGGTG
>OY744533.1:102538237-102555737 GCA_963556195.1 Sepiola atlantica | reverse complement strand
GGGCAGCCCCGTCGGCATTCCCCTGTAGGGGCGCCTCAGACAGTTAGCAATAAACTTACTCCTCCCCAAAGAGGAAAGGCAAAGCCTGGGAGGATGCACCTCCTAGAATTGCACAGGACGGACAAGCCCCAATAGACGGGCGTAAATCCAGACCCAAAGGCCCGGACGATACCGGTTTATTTGGTGGGGTAAAAACCCCTGGCTGAACTAGATTTTATTTATCTACCCCCAACAAGGTAAGATTGACACAAGGTCAGGAAAGTGGGATGAGAAAGCCAGTGCTCGAGAGGTGAGCACTCTGGCCATTTAAAAATTGCCTGGGCAGCTTCGTCGGCATTCCCCGGTAGGGCCGCCTCAGACAGTAAGCAATAAACTTACTCCTCCCCAAAGAGGGAAGGCAAAACCTGGGAGATGCACCTCCTAGAACTGCACAGGACGGACAAGCCCCAATAGACGGGCGTGAATCCAGACCCAAAGGCCCGGACGATACCGGTTTATTTGGTGGGGTAAAACCCCCTGGCTGAACTAGTTTTTATTTATCTAACTCCCACAAGGTAAGGTGTGACAAAAGGTCGGGAAAGTGGGATTAGATAAGCCAGCGCTCGACAATTCAATATATATGTGTGATAATTAAACAGACAATCAACACGGGAAGTCAAATTCGCTCGATGAATTTTCAACCGGTGAATACCATAAAAAATATCCAATAAATAAAACGCCTATGTAAACAAATAATTATTTATATATAACATTAAATATCATAGTGTTTTATTCCTTTTTAATTTGAATATGTACATTTAATTTCTTAAGAAAAATAATAATAAACTTTAAAATATTTATTATTAAGTAATGTATTAAAACCCGGGTTTAATTTAAGGCGACACATCTGCCGGTGAAATCTCGGCAGTGAGAAAAAATCTCGATTTATTTGATCTTAAAGCTCAAATAAATACAAAATTTTGAAGAAAAATATTTCTTGTGGTAACTTTTGACATTATTTGGCAACTTTCTTCGAGTGCGATAATTTACAGTTTCAAAATCGACCTCCCCTAATATATATATATATATATATATATATATATATATATATATATATATATATATATATATATATATAGTGTAAAAGTAAATAATTAGGGGTAACACAATATATAAAGCATAATAACATACACATGGTAGTGATCAGCACTATAATTTATTTCGACCTCCTGGTCTCTTCAAAATGCTCACGAGACAACTACATATATGAACTGACGCAAAAAGCAATATTCACGAGTCTAAAAAGAAATAGCATACGCTGAGATCAAGGAGGAGAGAGAAAGGTGAAGCACAAAATATGTAAGATAAAATCACCAAAAGGAAGGGGAGAGATAAAATTGCAAAAGAATAATCTTAAAATGAATTTTTATTATTATTATTATTATTATTATTATTATTATTATTATTATTATTATATATATATATATATATATATATATATATATATATAGTATAAATGATGTCATTGGAACCGGAAACATGTATATCACCACTTTATTTTAATTGTAAAAGGTATTAAGTTAAGAATAGTTGTTTGCGTTGCACACAAACAATTCTTAACTACATACCTTTTTAAACTGCCGTACCGGTTGTCTTTTGCACACTTGTACGCGTTACATAATATTTCTTAATATATTTGCTAACATGAAAATCACAGCGCATTCTACTAATTAAAATGTCACAGTCATCAGATTACACTTTTCGTAACCCACACATTTTACAAATAATATAAATAACAACTAATGTAATTGTTAACAATAAAACGCGAACATTTATAACAATTAGTAATAATCATGATTTATTTCAAGATCATTTTATGCAATCATATTTCTGTTATATTTATATATTTTTAGATCATATATATTTCGTATCCATCAATTTTAAGATAAATACATATGGAATCGTGCCTGATTTAATCATTCTAAACAAGTTAGAACATACTATATATATATAAGTATAATTTTTTATTTATACAAACATTATTGGTTACATATGTGCATACATGTTTCGGTTGCACTTTTCCCAGAAAGTCAACCTTATCAGACCAAGAATTTTCGAAAATTCTTGGTCTGATGAGGTTGACTTTCTGGGAAAAGTGCGACCGAAACATGTATGCACATATGTAACCAATAATGTTTGTATAAATAAACATTTATACTTATAAACAGCTCTACTTGTTATTGAGCACTTTTTATAAACACTTGAGTTTCTACGGATTTACATTTACAGAAACTAATACAATACATGTACGATATATATATATATATATATATATGCAAACATTGTCAGAAATGACAGAATCCGTCTGTTTTAGCATAACTTTTGTATGTTTTCAATTTTTCTGATGTTTTTTGTTGGTATTAAAATAATAAAATAAAATAAATTTTACATATGTGTCACAGGTTTCCCTACTGTTTTCGATTCTTCGTCAAACCATCCTCAGGTGTAAAAAGGAAATAAGCCCTGGAGAAAGAGAAGAATTTTTTAAAAGACAGCGCAGAAACGTGCGCGTAACGTTTTTCGCATTGTTCCAGTTAGTCGTTGACGATTTAAATTCAGTATCGCTGGATGGCATCACAGAACCAAATCGTATTTGTTTTAAATGTGTTGTTGTTAATTTTAATTAGTTGTGTTTTTAATTTATTTAATTGGTTTCGGAATGTATAATTTTAGGTTTATTTACTAGAATTGTATATATATATATATATATATATATATATATATATATATATATATATATATATATATATATATATGTAAAGATAAATTAAGAAAAAAGAGAGAAAGATGTACGAATGACAAATCTATTTCAACTTTCATTGTTCAATGGAGGGTGTACTCGATAAAAAAAACATGTGTATTTTTCTTTTCTTAAACCGAGGCTTTTCAAAGATTGAAATGTTATCGCCATAGGAATTACATAGATGGATAAGTAGGCAGTTGAAAAGCAGAAATTCAAAATTTGAAAAAATAGTAAGTAATGCAATTAAGAGTATGCGTGTAAAAAAATATGGAGTATGTCAAGTTGGTGAATGTCCGTTGATAAGGTGTCCGGTGAATGGAGATTAAAAGATTGAACAAATGGTTTTGTGAAGGCAACGTTAAACAGGTTCAAATGAGAGTAAATCCAATAAAAAAAAATGTTTAGTTCAATCGTAGATGGAACGCCCTTATTCGGATGTAAGTCCCCTAATGATAAGATTAAAATCTTTGAAAAGCCTTGGCTTAAAGAAAAAAAATAAATATGTGTTATCGAGTATACCTTGCATTGAACAATCGAAGTCATTCGTACATCTTTATCTCTATTCTCTTATTTATCTTTATAATTGTTCTATCTCGTATATTGAGCTTACACCATTTCACTATAAGTGTTATCTTTTAGTTTCATAATTTATATATATCTATACATGTATATATATATTTATATATATATGTATATATATATATATATATATATATATATATAGAGAGAGAGAGAGAGAGAGAGAGATAGATAGATAGAGATAGAGAGAGATGTTTTATGTTATAGATTCCAATGTGAATATCATAGGAATTTTTATTATATATATATATATATATATTTATATATATATATATATATATATATATATATATATATATATATATATATATAAATTCTTCTGATATGAACATTCGAATTTATAACATGAAGAAATTGATTTTGACATGACCATTACAAAGTAAAATATTTGACCGCAGAGGCACTAAACATCTGTCGGATTTAAGCATGTCTCAATTCGTTGATATGACTAAATAGCTTAGGTTGATTTGCTGTGGAAAAGATTCCAAAAGTTTTAACTAGAATTTGTGACTAAATAAATATGGCTATAGAATTTAAACATAAACATAGCAATTCCACGCACAAGCATATATATTTCCATTTGTATCAAACATATATATATATATATATATGTATATATATTTTTTTATAAAACTATGATTCTACCTACATACCAAATACACGAGTTCCCCCTCCCCTCCTCTTTCCCCAGCCCCTCACAATCCATGCCACAACTCACCACGATAAAACAACCTCAGCACCCCCTCCCCTCTTTCTCACCCTAAGACAAACTCACTAACACTCCCACCCTCCCCTTTTTTACTCAGAGCCATCCACATTCATTTCACTCTCTGCCACTGACTGAATTCTCTCAGCCTAGGCCTTGGTCCAGCGCTCTTAGTAGTCACGGCTACTACTTTTTCTCATCAGCACATCATGTTACCACAATATTTCGATGTGCTTGCATGATAATTTTCTTAAAATTACCAACCTGACGAAGTTTTAAAAATAAAGACGAAACATTGATGAATATATAAAAATATATCTTGGTTTTTCCTTTTTCATTTCCCATACATATATATATATATATATATATATATATATATATATATATATATATATATATATATAGTTTTATTTATAAAAATATCATGGCTACATATTTTCATGCATATTTAAGACACGAACTGTTTTGAAGTCTAACCAATCAAGCCACAGGCAAAATATTCTTAAAAGACGAACTGTCTTGTCAAAGTTTTCTTAGTTACTAGTGATGCTATACCTCAAATAAGGACATGTAATTGAGTATAACGGTGTCGGATAAGGTAGTCCATTCGGTGTTCAGTTCTGCTCTCTATATTGTACGTTGAACGGAAAGCACTGGTCCTCATCTGCACTCCTAAACACTTCACATGCATTTACAAGCGCCATAACTTTATACACGTTTCATCTAGCGAGATAAGTATTGTAAGAAGATGGTATTAACATAGTATTAGTGTCCCGAAATGAAGACACGAACACGGTATAAAGTAGAAACAAGTGTATTAAGAAAAGAGAGTACAGAGGGAAGAAAATATGCGCCTGGTAAGTAGAGTTCGACTATCTTACTGGATTCCGGCGGGAGTTAATTGCCGTTGGCATTTATTGAGCAAAGAGAAAGAGTCCATGTTGTACATAGGTAAGTCACTATAACAATAGTACAACTACGCAAAGGACCTCCCTGATAAACATCAGGCGGATACGTACTACGACGAGTTCATCGGGTGTGACACCATAGTGAGCCAACGACTTGGATGATATCAGATGGGATAAGGCCAATACAGACATGAAAATGAAAACAAACTCTCAAACCATATCGGATCGGCCGTCGGCCGGGTCAACAAGGACCGCGTCTTCTGGTGTGTTCTAGGGCAGATGTAGAAAATAATTTGTACTATCTTTTCCAGGAACGACATCGTCATGGACACTTAGAGCGTGAATATTCTCAGAGAGAAAGGCAGGCTTAAATAACTGACACATGAAATGAACAGTTTTCGATGAAATATCATTGGATTGTGTGAATTATTATGAAAACAAACATTAAAAAAACTTTGAGTCAGAAACGGCACACGCTATACTTCAGTAGCAGAGAAATTTTGAAAACCGTTTTGGTTTGACAGCCTATATTTAATCGGCTGATCATTATCCCCCTTTTAACATCACTCGAATACAAGCATACGCATCAACATCAGAGTATGATGACGAAGGGGTGGTAAACATCTACGACCAGCTGCAAGACGTCCTGGACCAGAGCTCCGAAAATACATCATACTGTACATGGAGGCCTGAAACGTGAAAGTGGAGAAGGATGTAAACAGGGACTGGAAAAACACATACAGTAAATACTGCAACACATATTGTAATGGCACGGGTCTGAGACCAATTGAATTTGCCAAGTACAACGATTTTCTGCTGACAAATAAGTTTTACCGACACAAAGCATCCAGAAGATGTACATTGAACCATCCGCATGGAAAGCACAACAGTCAGGGTGACAACATCGAATGTGAACTTTTCCAAAATCTTCCTAGACGCTGAAAGCGATCATAAACTTCTGATGATGAACTTCTCTCTGAACCTTAAAAAAATTAACAAACAGGAAAACAAAGATTAAGTTTGATCTCCAGAAAATTCAAGACCCAGCAGTATCTTACAAATAATTGATGAAGGGGCATTTTGTCTCCATCGCCGTCAGAGAGGTTTATGACAGGGGCATAAAAATGTTCATCGACACACCCTAATCCTAAACCTAACCCTAACATATTTAACACAACAGTGACGGAAACAATAAGCGAACTTATTTTCAAACAAAACGACAAGCTTGATCTCTGTGATAAAAGGAAAGAGCTGAACGATGAAAAAAGAGATAACATGATAAAACACAATATAGAGCTGACATTAAGCTAGGCAAAAGGTAACTGGAAAAAAAAGCAATGAAAGGTTGATAGGATAACAGTGTCAAGAGATGGAAACCAGCCTGGAAATCAACAATGGCTAGAAGGCATACCAATAAGTGAGAAGATCTGATAAGCACACAACTATTATCAAGGGCAATGGTGGCAACTGCTTAACAAAGATGTAGGACATATTGAAAAGGTTGGCAAAAAAACTGTTCAGAGTTGTACAGTCACAGCGTCACAGGCGACATGGAGACAGTAGATTTCCGTTTAGGAACCAACACTGATAACCACGCCAGTATTTATAAAGAAGTTAAAGTGAAAGTCAGGGAGGTTGACAACATACCTGCACAACTAGCACGGGCATTGAAGGAAGCCATGATAAGGGGACTTATGATAATCTGCAACCAGATATAATAGACAAGAGAATGAGCTACACAATTGGTCCATCCACTAATGATCACTCTTCTCAGGACAGGCACTATAACCCTTAAATAACCCAAGTCATATCACACTGAGGAGACTGAAACCACATGGAGAAAAGATCATTGCCGAAGAGTAGGCAGGTTTAGGGAAAGACGTAGCACCAAGAAGCAATCTTATATCTTTGTATATTATGTGAGAAGTATCTCCAACACTAGCAAACCGTCTACCACGTTGTAATATATTCCAAGAAAGCGTTTAGTCGGGTGTGGCATGCTACTTTGTAGGCGACCATGAAACTGTTATGGTATCAATACCAATCTGATCACAGTAATACAGAACTTCTGCAATAACGCTAGTCATGCAGTCTACTTTAATACCATATAGGAGGTAATTTTCAAGATTAGAACCCAAGCTACAATTGACTTGGCGTCGTCAATTTCTAGATGTTTATGTTGACGGCCTGAAAAAGTAGAATCACAAGTCGGTTGGCTGCGCCCCAAAATCCAAACGTAGGCTGGATGTACAACTAGAGAAATGTTTTGTTTTCACACGTACATATTTTAAAGAAAAATATAACAGAACACGTGATAAAACGGTGTTATGGTAAGTGTTAGGGGTAACTTTAGTGTTAAAGAACTTTTCTGCATGAAATGGTTGTTATTTCTCTGAATAAGTGGTAACATTGTTTTATAGTTAGAGTTTAGGTTAAGGGTTCAGGTATTGGGTTTGAGTCAGGGCGTCGGGTGATGGTTTGTTAAATTTTTACTTCCAATAATAAATTTTGCGATTTAATAAATTAAAATGTTAACTTGCTGTCTACTTATTTTCTCGCATTCTAATTGGACAAGCATTTCAGCATTTTTCAACCGTATAAGTAAACATCCGGAAACTAGTGACGCCAAGTCGATTTTAGTTTAGGGCTTAATCTGGACAAGTATCGCATAAGGGGTTGGTTCTAGACGACAGTCAGAGTCAGGCACAACTGTCTGCTCTCTTCGACGCTCTTCAACAATCTTTTGAAGCGAATGATAAATGACGAACTGGCATCGGCGGAAAGATAATTCGAAAACTACGTTTTACCGACGACATCGATGGAGTTGCAGAGAAGTAATGAAGAACAAGTCATCCTAGTGACAACTTAGAACGACGACAGCCTACGACATGGAGATCAACTTCAACTGCTTAAGTATCTCGGGAACGGTTGTGACGGATGACGGATCGAAGCCTGAAGCCCTTGAAAGAAGCAGAAGCACTGACCAAAAGAGAGGCACTTATAGAATAACTAAAACGTTACATTCAGTTGACAACCATAATGATGCACTTCCTGGTATTTCCATATATATTTATGCGTATGAGTTATGGACCCTAACTGCGGACCTGGAGAAGGATCCAGACTGCATAGATAAAATGCTACTGAAATACCCTCGACTTTTCATACAGGACCTACATTACAAATGAAGATGGGAGGAACAAATTAATACAAGCAATCTGGTCGTAAGAGTATCTACTGATCCCTGTGAAAAATAAAGAATCGAGTGGTACGGCCATGTAACATGACAATCGGATCTCGCAGAGATTACCATTGCAAGAAAGTGTTGAGGGAGAAGAGAAGGAGATGTCAAATAAAAAAATTGGGAGGACAACACCCGAAAGTGGACAGTAGAAAATGATGGTTGAAATTCGAGAGGACTGGAGAAAGCTGGGTGCCAGATAATCCTTGGTGTCCCAACGGTCGAAAGGACGGATGGCATGAAAGATAATGATTCAGTCAAGAGATGAGACATGTTATGGAGTAATATCATTGAACAATGGTATGAGCTGCGTTTAATCACGTATGTGGCGGTTATAGATAATTATTTTTTAACACTGGATTTGAAGATGACAAAGTTATAATCAGATGGAAAGCAGTCTCGTGATAATATGTCCTACAAAACAAATACATTATAATATACGAAGCGATATTCTAGAACCTGCCCCCCCCCCGAGTATGTGACTAATCCTCTAAAAGTTAGGCAACTCGCCCATTAGCGATTGTATGCATCGCGTTTTATAGATGTCATTAATTTGTTTATTTATGTTTGCTATACTTTTGAACAAATTCGAGTATTGATACAAAAGAGCATTTTTACCTTAATGCTAGTTGGACATAATGTTCCCTTCACTAAGATGGAAAGCGACACATATATATATATATATATATATATATATATATATATACATATATATATATATATATATATGTGTGTGTGTGTATCTTGGCAGCATCTTTTCTTTTATACAAGTATCATTAAAAATAACGGACATCTTGTGTCTGGATATTTTTTCTATGATCCTTTCCGTTTTTCTGATTAGGTTCTTAGTTTCAGACGGAAACTGGCTGATAAAATTGCCAAAGCTTCCCAAAGCGCTTTCGGACCCTTCCATGTCCATCGTCAGTGGAGTAATATTAACCAAGCATAGACCTAGGAGTGAATATATATTATATTTAGGCGGGAAAAAAAAGGACTGTGTTTTATTTAAATTTATATTTATAGACATTTGAGTATATTAGTACTAATAGTATAATTAATCTTGTTAATAGCTGGTTTTTCTGTTTTAATGTATAGGGCTTTGCGTATGTGGAGTTTAAGTGTATTAGTATTTTGTGTGATGATTTTTGTGTTATCTACTAGAAGTTTACGGATATGCGAACGGGGGCAGGAATACTTTTTATAGAGGTGCTGGGTTATGGCGGAGTCTGCCTGGTTAACATTAATCCACTGACGATAGATCTGGAAGCTTTGGCAATTTTATCAGCCAGTTTCCGTCTGAAACTAAGAACCTAATCAAAAAAACGGAAAGGATCATAGAAAAAATATCCAGACACAAGATGTCCGTTATTTTTAATGATACTTATATATATATATATATATATATATATATATATATATATATATATATATATATATTAAAGTGTACATATCCATGGACTAATGTTAAGTTGTTTACGAATAATCTATGAGATTTTAAACTGGCCCCCAGAGGTTGACGCTTGAAGTTCTTCCACTGAGCTATTGCTTAAATGTATCACGTTTGTTTTTGATTTTCTACAATAAAATGTCAATTGTAGATGATTTATGTATTTAGGTCATCAGAAATGATAATAATTATTTATATATAAAAACTTACATTTCTAACGTATATTTATGATTCTATATGAATAGATTCGCAATAGATTTAAATAAATAGCAAGCGCGACCACTGGCGACGCATAATTTTCCTCCATATTTTTTACGGAACGTGTACACTCGTGTATATATCTGCATTATATACTGCCTGTGTATATGCGATATTAGTCGCAATGGTAACTACATTGCATACTCGTTTTGAAAAGGGACATTTTATTAATTAATTATTATTTGTTATTGTCTTTTAATTCGAGAGTTTTTTGATTTTTATCTAACAAATGTTTCGCAATATTGTTTTATTGCATGGTAAACCATTTAGCATATGTGTTCCAATTTTCTTGTCTATAGGGAGACTCACTTGTTTTCTAAGAAGTTGCAATCTATTTCTAAGTTGCAAATAGATTTCTTAGCTTTTCCGATCTTTACGATCATATTTAAAACAAATTTGTATCGACATTTGAAAAAAAGTGTTTATTTATCTATAGGAATACATGAGAGATATCTTGTTTTGTGTTGAGAACACAGTTATAAATTAAATGCTTATATGTATATATATATATATATATATATATATATATATATATATATATATATATATATATATATTATAGTTGCATTCCAATGACCACAGGAATCAATCCATAACCATTAATACATCTGCCATCCAGCTTCCTTATATTCATGTATGGCTGAATAACAATAACCATAACTTTCATCTGTTCTTTTACTTACCTTATTTCGATATATTGGGGCGAGTGTTATAGCCGTACTGCAGAGTTGTGGTACTGCGAAACACTCTGTCTATGGATGACTATAAAACCTTCTTCCACGGGTAGAGCACTATCGTTAGTGATATCGCTAGTTAATATCAGCGAAATGGACATTCCTTTGTAAATAAACAAATCGAGCACTGTCTAGTAGTTGACAATATTTATACAAAAAGCATTGAGGCATGACAAGAAAACAGCACCCGTCTCGTAGTTGAGCGGTTAGAATCACTGATTATCAACTAGATGTTTTTAGGTTCAATCTAGACTTGTGGCGGGTGCTACTCTAGGCGTACGAAAGATCTGTGATACATCGAAACAGTATATATTTTTATGACTATATACGTAGATATATATATCCGTATTCGGTGTTATAACTAAACAAACACTACTATGTACTTCTTTACTGTTCATAACTTTCGTCATTTTGTTTACTGCTTCCTCTTCTCGTTTAAGCCTCTAATATAGTCCGAAGAGAGTTAAATGTAGTTAACTCACTGAATTAGTCCCATATATTAAAATTTCATTAATATTGGATATACGTATTTGAAATTATCAAGGAGTGCTACCCCTATGGGTGAATCAGATGGGGGAACACGTAGATATTCGGTACATAGAGAGTACCGTAGACATTCGGGACCAAATCCTCCTCGGACAATCTTATACATATGATATAAATATCACTAAAATGAGATATATTTGAAGATTTATTGGAGGTTGGGTTCATACAGCTCCCTTAGGTAAGTAGAGCACATAGTTATTCGATACCCCTTCTATTGTCTTCCCGAGAACGTTTTATACCTATCATTTAAATTTAATTAAAATCAAATATATTTGAGGTGTTTAGAGAGGTGCTATCATTGCTTCTTTGAGATTGCAATCAGGATTCGAGACCACTTCCATTGTCTTACCCAACTAAATTTACATAAAACACACTTTTATATTTTACATAGGTTCTGAGTGAAAAAAATGGAGGAGTGGGTGGGAGCAGGGATATGTGGATGGTTGTAAGTGAAAAAGTGGAGGGGGGTAAGCAGTGGCGTAGCTAGACCTTTTGCCGCCCGGGGCGGTAGTAAAATTTGCCGCCCCCCCCCCGGCATTTGGGTGCCCGGAAAATTCGTACATGGATAATTCGCCCATGGATAATTCGTCCATGGAAAATTTTTTGCTAGGTAGGAAAACTGGTCCATTATTATTAAGTTAACATTATTCTTAATTTTCATACCTTGCAAAAATTAGTTCTACGGTATCTAATTTTCCTAAATTCAATTAAATTAAAATTAAAATATGAAAACTGATTTTTAATATTTTTTATTCATTTGAGATTTTATCTGTTTTCCTTTTGTTTTAAGTAGATGGTGGGGGTTGCCCGGGGTGATTTTGTCCGATCCCCCAGCTAGCAATTGTAAAGTTTACAAGGAGTTATAAAAAGTATGCTACAAAAACAAACGTTTGGACAGTAATAAAATTAATGAATTCAAACTTTCGCATCTAATGTTATTTCCTCTTTGATGTCGGTGTATATACACCCACATATCCAACTTTCTTTTCGCACCTATTCGATAAAAATTTATATGAAAGTTCCCCTTTAAGTATGAAAAGAAGGAGAAAATGCAACCACAAGATCAGATGCATCTTTAATTCTCAACTCGGTACTATCGTTTCCGTTTCTTTTATTTCTGAACCTTTGGAAAACTATTCTCCCAGAAATCAATGATGCCCAGAAATATCTTCAAAAAAAAGGGCTGGATCTGCAACAAAGTTCTGTCAGGCTGACGGCGTTGAAAGATTTCCTTCTTCAGAATAGAGAAAAGATAGTGGACACTGCAATAGACGAATCAAAAACACTCTGCTCTGAAATGGGGATAAGTATGGAGCGTCGTATTCGCAAAAAGAAATGAATGGATGGTGAAGGATTGACTGATGCAGCGCTGAGTTTTGATACTGAGTTGAGACGGGAAATGCTGTCTGTCATAGACAGATTGACTGAAGAAATATCTTGCAGATTTCAACAAGTTCACAATCTTGCAAATAAATACGCTTTTCTTATACCGTCAAATCTGCTTGATGATAATTATGATTGTCAGCTTGGTGGATTTGACGAAGATATAGAAAAAGAGATTACAGTATGTTGTAAAAGCTTCAGAAAAAGACAAAATCGATGGACCTCTTGAACTTTTGAACTTTATACAAAGATACCAACTTGGGGATTCCGTCCCTAATATTGTGATCTTGCTGAGAATTTTCCTCACCAGAGCTATTAGCGTTGCTAGCTGTGAGCGCTCTTTCTCAAAACTGAAGCTCATAAAAAACTACCTTAGATCAGCAATGAGCCAGACAAGACTTACAGACTTGGCAATCCTCTCAATAGAGAGGGAACTTGTCGAGGAAGTGAATTTTGATAGAGTCATTGATAACTTTGCCGAAAAAAAGGCGCGAAAAATCTGTTTGTAAATTTTCAACCGACTTGATGCCTTGCGACAGTTCTCTCACAAAAAATAAATTTATAGCCTTATTTGCCATTCATAAATACATTTGTTTAAAATATATTAAAACTATTTTTAAAAGAGTTGAAACGTTATTAACAACAACAAATTTCTGAAAACCGAGCGATTACACACACGGATTTAAAAAAGCACCGATACAAGACGTTTTTTCTCTTCGGAGGGCTCGCCCTCTTAATAATAACATTATGAAGACAAAGAAAAGAAAACTACATCAGACTATTCTCTCCTTGATACATCCATGTTATTTGGCGAAAATTCGGACTTTAACAACAACGGCATAAAAGTAAATAAAAATGATTTTATCATTTCATAACATTTTCAGGTTTTCAAATGTTCTCATTTAAATTTATTATTATATAAAATTATAGTATAAAATTTCATATTTTTTGTTAACTTTTGTTTTTTTAAATTTTTTTCGCTACTTTCTATTTTTACCCTCTCAAAATGCCGCCCCCTCAGGTGTGCCGCCCGGGGCGGCCCGCCCCCCTCGCCCCCCCCCTAGCTACGCCAGTGGGGGTAAGCGGGAATGATGTAAAGTGCAGTGAGTGAAGGAGTGAAGAGGTGGAGAAAGAGGAGAGGGAATGTTTGACCAGGTGGCTATGTCAAGAATGTGAGGGATTAGTAGGTTGGAAGGTTTGGGTTTGTGGTGAATGAAGATGTGTGTGTATGTGGGGGGGATATGCGGAGAAGTGGAAGGTGGGGGAAAAGAGGAGCGGGAGGCCCATTGATTTTGGTGAGTAGGTAAAGTCATAAAAAACATCCTTTTTGGTTTTTCCTTTTTCATTTCCCATTACGTCGCATTACCTTCATCCTTCCTTTCTCATATATATATATATATATATATATATATATATATATATATATATATATATATATATATATATATTAAAAAGCATAATAGCTGTCTCTGTCATAATTTAGAGTAAGCGCTATTATTTTATGAGCGTATCCAATATCTATGTTGGCTTTTAGCCACAACGGGTCTTAAATTTAGATTTTGAAGATGTTTCCATTGACGTATAGTTTTTATCACATCTTCAATGCCATTAATATTTCTACGAAAATGAGGGATCTATACGTTTGCCTCTAAAACGATCCATCACTCATCATTCCTCGTTCAGCTATGCGTTTTGAATATTATTTCATTCGTTGAATTAACACGATACGTTTTGATGGAGTGGATGTAGATAGGATTCTTTGAATAGAAAGAGCGTTCGATGAACGAGAAGTGAACAGGAATTGGCAAATGGAATTATTAAAATTGCTCGCAGAAGATGGAGTCACTTGGGATTCTTTGCATAGAAATATAGAAATTACCGGCAGAGAACGAACAATAGGAATCAGAGTTGGAATATGGGCATTCTCAGACAAATGTTTTTATTTCAGGATAATTGATAATATATTATTTCAAGGTCATTTTTATAAGGTCGGTATAGATAAGCGGCTGTTGCAGCTTTTTATTCGACCGACCACACCAATTTCTATAGTTATACATGTATAGTAATCTGTTTTCATTGTTTTATTCATTGTGTTGTACTGCATCAGGTGATGCAATAAGTTCAATGGGTGGCTTACATATGTTGATCTTTTCTTCTTTTTTTTATTTGCGGTTGCAATGATAAAAACTATTTGAAAGAACAGAACCACTTTGCTGTGAGGTGTTATTTACTTTTTAGTAATTTTCAATACTACATCGAGATGGGAGGGTTGTACTCGTTCAAATAAATTCGGATTACTAGTTAAGTAATAATTATGCTAAAACACAAAAAAAACGCGATCAAACTATGATTAACCCCCAAGAAGCTTTAAGAAGTATTTATTCATCACTTTACTTGAAATTAAATTGGCATTTTCCAATATAGGAGATCCCCTCGTATTAAACGGGTGCAACCGGGTATAAAGTAACTGATTTAATGGCTTCGGGTTCCTAAAGTTGGGCAATATGCCAATTCTCGAAGTGTGTAGCTCCCTAAACAAACGCGTGTTATTATATTGTAGCGTCGTCATGTCTTGTAGAAGAGTGTCCTCATAATAAAGTTAACTGTACCTTGGGAGGATAACAGCGAGGAGACGGTACGACTTATAGAAAATTATACGGGTCATTGCATGCGGACTGCGAGATAAAAAAGATAGGTTTGCCTTGTGATGCCCATTAAGGTCCGGTGTCATTTCTTTCTCCTTTTTTTCACTGTTTCTTGCTCTTGCTTATTTCTTTCTAAGGTGAATTATTTCTAGACAAATGTTTGGATTTCTATAGAATATTTTGAATTAATGTAAGAGAAACTTAATAAAGAATACAAGTTCCGTCATCTTTCGTTACAAGAGCTAGAAGATTTCGCGTAAGTTAGTGAGTCAGAAAGATGCATCAATATCATGAACCTCCAAGATATGTAAACAAAATTATCACCCTAATTCTCAGTAATCCTTGACGTCTACGGTAGCATCTAGTCTTTTCAGGGGTGATCTATGTTATAAAAAAGATATCAGGTAACTATTTCGTCTTGTAAACAATAGTATGTTACCATATATTATCTAATAAAAAGCAGTAATCAAAACGTGCCATATTTCGGTAGATCCGGACGAACATAAATACGATTCTCTGTTTTTCTTTTAACGTGATTTCGTATCTCTCCATTGCAGTCTTTATTATCTACAAATGTTAGTAGAATGTAAGTAACATTTCGGAGTATTTTAGATGAGCATATAACCCTAGCCCTAACCCTTACATCTGACTTTTTTAGGTGCTCTTCTCTGATAAAATGGGAAGAATAAACCCTCGAATATTATCTGCAAAAGTTGGAAGAATGCATGACACATTTCGAAGTTTTTTTTTAGTGAGCATATACGCCTAACTCTAACACTAACTCTAACCCTAACCTCATACTTTTTACAGGGAATCTTCTCCGGTAATGGTTGACAAAATATGAATAATGCATATTCGAATATTATCTGCAAAGGTTGGTAGAATGTATATAACATTTCGGAGTATTTTAAATGAACATACAACCCTAACCTAACGCTAACCCTAACCTTAACCCTAACCCTAACCTCTAACCCCAACCTTAGCCCTAGTCCTAACCCTAACCCCTAACCCTAACCTTAACCCTAACCCCAACCCCAACCCTTACCCTAAACCCTAACCCTAACCCTAACCCTAACCCTAATCTAACGCTAACCCTAACCTTAACTCTAACGCTTACCCTAACCCTACCACTAACCCTAACCTCTAACCTCAACCCTTACCCATACCCTAACCCTAACCCTAACCCTAACGCTAACCCTAACCATAACCCTAACGCTTACCGCTTTGCTTCCGACTTTTTTCAGGTGCTCTTCTCCGGTAATTGTTGACAAAATAGGAAGAATAAACCTCGACATTATCTGCAAAGGTTGGTAGAATGTTTATAAACTTTTCCGAGTCTTTTAAGCGAGCATATAACCCTACCCTTAACCCTAACTCTAACCCGTAATCAACCCTCGAATATTAAATATAGCGTTTCATTCGAAATGAATTCAAGATTCTCAAGTTCGACGAGTAGTCTCCAAAATTCAAAAAGACGAATCTTAAGAAGGTCGGCAGTAACATCGGCCGAAAAATTGTGAATATAACAATCAAGATTGGAATAGTTAGTTCGAATAATCCAGATAGTAGCATGCGCATATGTTTCACGCGCGTTTCTCATGAAATGAAAAATCCTAGTTTTACTCACAGAGTTCGTGTATATAAGAATATGAACATTTATTCATTTCTTTTGATTGTTCACCAATAAATTGATATGTTCTATCAATAAATTATCGCTTGTTCATATAATTAATTTCGCTTTCTATCAATTATTTCAGTAGAAAAAATTATTTCCGATAATTTTGTTTTCATTCTATTTTCTGAATTAGTTTAACGAAAAGTAGACGTGTTCAAAAAACAAACAGATGTTGAGTAAAAGATTAAAAGGTATTTCCTTATACGTAAGATATCAAATCTATGTAATACTAAATTTGTGATATTTCTACTTGCTTGTTTGTTTTCGCATTGAATGTTTTAGATGGCGAATGAGACGGTGAACCGTAGTATGAGAGGAATGGAGTGAGTAGTAGTACTAGTAGCAATTGTAGAAGAAGGAGGGGACTCAATGTAAGAAATAGAGAACAGTGATAATGGGCTGAATAAATGAATGACGTAAATAAAGAAGAAGAGAGTACTAGTAACAGAGAATGGCTAAGAGTACGAGGTAACTAAATGAAAAACGTAAATAAAGAAGAAGAGAGAACTAGTAACAGAGAATGGCTAAGAGCACGAGGTAACTAAATGAATGACGTAAATAAAGAAGAAGAGAGAACTAGTAACAGAGAATGGCTAAGA
>OY744533.1:102470737-102533237 GCA_963556195.1 Sepiola atlantica | reverse complement strand
GGGAAGAATTTCTCATTTAACCAACGATTGAAATATTTGTAAGAATAAGAACTAGTTAAGATTTCAGCTTCTTAAGCACTATGAGTTGAATGTTGCTGAAATGCACATTCTTGATATGTGGATGTAGTTCATGTTCTTAAAAAAAGTTCGGCTTCATAAGAAAAGTACCTCTGGTCCATTGATGATAGTTGGGATAGAGGGCACGCAACTGCTCACAACGCTGTTTCTTTTTCGCCAAAACTGTTGTGAACCAAGCCTCTGCTCATCACTCTAGACTTGTACGGATTTGGCATAGGACTCTTTCGCGTTTTTATAACCGTTTTGCAATTGTTCTGACCAGTTATAAAATCAGCTTTGGTTTCAGAGAATCAATTTATTTTACAGAAAGTAAAGTAGTGTTTTTTGTAAACAATGCAGCGGTATATCCAGTGGTACACCAAGGTTGCCTATTTGGTTTCTGTTGGATTTTACTGGAGGGTGTAAAACCTTGAATAACAACATTAAACTAACCGGTTATATCGAATGTGATACTAAACACATTCCTATTTGAAAATGTAGTCCAGACGAATTATTTATAGAAAAGATATGAGGTTTCCCCAACCATTGAGTATCGAACAACTCTGCAATGGAAAGAGATACTAGAGATCGTATTGATCTATGTCTTGTTCGTAATTGAGACAGCTAAGTAGTAAGAAGATCCCAACGAGGAGAGACAAGTTGTCAGGAAAATACTAAAAAGACTTGCCAAATGTACGTCAGCATCGGGTTAGACCATTAGCAATAGAGAAATTATCTGACTTGTGTGAATGGACTGACCATTAATTATTGTGAACTGACCATTAATTATTGTGAACTGACCATTAATTATTGTGAATTGACCATTAATTATTGTGAACTGACCATTAATTATTGTGAACTGACCATTAATTATTGTGAACTGACCATTAATTATTGTGAACTGACCATTAATTATTGTGAACTGACCATTAATTATTGTGAACTGACCATTAATTATTGTGAATTGACCATTAATTATTGTGAACTGACCATTAATTATTGTGAATTGACCATTAATTATTATGAATTGACTATTAATTATTGTGAATTGGCCATTAATTATTGTGAACTGACCATTAATTATTGTGAACTGACCATTAATTATTGTAAACTAACCATTAGTTATTGTGAACTGACCATTAATTATTGTGAACTGATCATTAATTATTGTGAATTGACCATTAATTATTGTGAACTGACCATTAACTATTGTGAACTGACTATTAATTATTGTGAACTGACCATTAATTATTGTGAACTGACCATTAATTATTGTGAATTGACCATTAATTATTGTTAACTGACCATTAATTATTGTGAACTGACCATTAATTATTGTGAACTTACCATTAATTATTGTGAACATTGAATTACCACAGCCATGGATGTTGGCAGAAGAGTACACAAACAAAGATGATCAATTTTCTCTGAGATACTCTCAAATATAGTCACTCCGTCCGGACGAAAAAAGGGAAATATGAATCCAGTGCTGTGAGTAAGTGCTACACAGAAATACATATAAGGCAATTTAGGTTTTTCTTTGGTGATGTCTCTAGCACATGGAAGGCTCTCCCTAATGTAAGCATAACTACTATGTTCATGGCGATCATGCGTGTCGAGTGTTGATGCAATGTTCGAGGTGTATTTATTAATGAAATCATCCATAGAAACTGAAGGGCTGGTGCCAGTTTCACAGAGAATGAATAAGGAGGGAAGTTAGAAGAATAAAGGAAAGTGTGATTATCAGATTCACAGACGGATCGAATAATGGAAAGTAGAAAGGAAAGAGTAAAGAGAAAATGTGAAGAACGGAAATAGTGATTAATAGAAGGAAGAAGTGATGCGAAAATTACTGAAAATACTTTGTTTTGATGAAAGGACTTAGAGAGGAGAATACATTTAAAAAATGGGAGAATGAAGAAAATAAAAATAAAAATGAGGGATGAACGGTAGGATTTTTAAAATTAAGAAAACGGAATGGGCCAAAGCTAGAAGGCAGAGAAGAAGAAAATTAGAGATATAGAAATGAAAGAAAAAAGAGAAAATGTAAGAATAGAGAGGGGTGGAAGGAACGAACATTGGACCAGGATGAAGGATAACAAAAACTGAAGGATGTTGGAAGGGATGAAGTAATACAGAAGAAGCAAATGATGGAAAGTTTGGGAGATTTACGGACTGAAGTTTGGAAGGAAGAAAATAACTTTTCACTAAATGGTTTTGAAGAACTCAGTCGAAATAAGGAATGATAGAAAGACAAAGCAAGGTTAAATAAATCGAATCTAATTGACAAGAAAGAAAACCGAGGAAACATGGACTCTCGACGTTGAACTGAAGATCTTCCCGAGGGGTCGATATCTGCCAGGGTAAAGGGTCTCATGGGCAAGGGGCCAATGCCTTCGGATAGAGTCCGACGAGATCTTCACCTTGCGCCAAGAGTCAACCGTGCGACATTACGGACGAATGCAATGTCCAGTCCAGTGACCACAAGTCAACAGTGATAGCCTTCCATGCGTTGGCCAATGTCCAAATCGACTCGCATTAATTCATCAACCCAATAAAACTATTCCTTAGTGCGTTTCTGACGTCAGGGGTAGAAAGGGGTTGTAGGCGTTCGCGGAAGATGGCAAGATGATTAAATGGATGGGGAAATGAGTAGTCAACCCGTTTTAATGTTCAAGGGGGGCATTAAGCATTCCGAGTGATTGGCAACCCAATGAGAAGATAATTGCTGACGTGTCTCAAAAACCAACAAAGGAAAGCTAACTTTTTTCTTGTTGTCTTAGTCAAATGATTTCGCTATTGAGATGTTCAATTTACTCAACTTGTAATTCGCCTATCGCGAATTATTCATTGTGTTTTATTATTATTTTTATAAAGGTCACACCAATATGGGTCACTGTTTTACGTTACTTTATCTTTACTACTATCATCGACACAATCTATTGTGGAGATGGCACAATGGCTAAGTTATTAACAGCTTCGACCTGTGTGTGCCGAGTTCGAATCCAGTTCGTTCTACCGAAACACTTTCAGCAAAACCCACACTTGACCTTGTGTCTAACCTCTTGGAGAGGTAAATAAAATACATTGATTATTTCAATAATCTATTTGAAGAGTTTGAATGCAAAACGCGATAAACGCCATTTTCAAAATTACGAAGCTATCACTACAAAAAGTTTTTCATTTCAACACTCAACCACACCCAGATATCATGTTTTATATTATATTATACAGGAATAATTTATTTTTATTTTCAATTGAAATAAGCTTTTAGACGAACTATAGATTTAATATGTTCGTTGTTTTATTTTTTAATGTCTCAATTTGAACAAATTGGATTTATCGCGTTTTGCATTAGAACTCTGTATTAATTAAAACCGATGTGCACCGGTCTCTTTAGCGAACTTGCTTGCAATAGTTCCGTGATCTCAGATTGCATTTGGAATCACTTCAAACGTCACATTTTCTGTGTGATACTTTAATTATACCTTTGCACGATATATATATATTTAACTTATTTGATATTGAGCACTTTCACACTTATTCCAAATATCAATCAATATATAAATGATGAATTAATGCGAGTATGAGGCCATAAATACTTACTTAAATGTTACAAAATAGTTTAGAATATCCCAGTTAAATATAGAGAAGATCATCTATGTTCATATATCTTGATATTTTTCCGGTGTAATTTAAGTCCCAAGACAAGATGGCTATTATATTCGCTCTTTATGAAAGCCAAGGAACACGTACATTTAAATTATTTTTGACACCCAAGTAGTTTATCTGAACGACGAATATCGGGACATAATTCTGAGACCGTTTTGTCTTTCTATTAAGACAATACTGTTGAATCATTCGGCTTGTCAGTTAAAGCCAAGTAAGTAGATGTTTTAACAGGTAAAGCCAAGTAAGTAGATGTTTTAACGGTTATCCAAATAAAATAAGTCGTGCGATTCACTTAAATTATAGAATATGTGCATCATTTTAATGCATTGTAATATACTCCGAGGCATAGGAAATATAAATCATCTTTTAGTTATTGTTATATACACCAATATCGCTTTCTTTATCCCTTTATATATATATAGGAAATGGTAGTTTGCTTGAAGCATTGCTAGTAAACAAGTAAATATGAAGGTGAGAATTCCGAGGCAGATTTACCGTCTCTTGTCATTTATTTTTGTTCATTCTTATTCCACCTTCCGGTTTTTCAAAATTGCATTGGCACTTTCATATTTACTTCAATATTCAAATACAAGATGTGCTAAACAAAGAAGTACAATAACACCACTAATGTTACGAGATATTGGATTATATATAGGCTTAAAGTGATCTAATTAAAAGTACTGAGGGGGTTCAAAGTCTTAGATGAGTTTAATATTCTCATAAGACGTGGAATTGTAGTTTTCTCTGTGGCCATAAACGACAGGAATCATTAATTAACACATATTTTATTTCAAAATAAACAATGTATGTTTACGTAAATTCTATGTAGATTAAAATAAAAGCATATGAGTAAGCAGCAAGTCATATGTTTAATAAAAATAAATTAGTAGGATTGCTATAAGATAATAACGGTGTATATTTAATGTGTAATTTTCTTGTGATCAGTGTGTTTAGAAAGTTTGGTTTTTAAAATAAGGAAGGAAAGAATAACTATCAATATAATTTAGGCATCTACGAGATCTTTTTTTGCGATATTTATAGACAGGAGGAGAGGAAGAACATTCAATATATATATATATATATATATATATATATATATATATATATATATATATATACATATACTTAACAAACATTACACAAATATTTTTGAACACCAAATCATATATTTAACATAACCTTAAAATAAAAGTTAATTTAATTTACATTCCCTGCGAGACTGCTATAGTTTTCGCTGGGGTTCATCTGGCAGCCATTTTGTTTTGTAGTATTCTCTACACATTCGTAGAAGAAAACAACATTTTTCTTTCTGGTTTAATTATTTTTTACAAAGGGATGTCTTTACTCGAAATATCAAATAGTGATTTTTAATCACCCGGACATCACACGAACAGCTAAAAACACTCTTGCTGTTATGTAAGATTTTAGAAAAAAAAGGAAAAATAAAAAGTAAGTCATATTCCGTATTCGATTTATTGTTATTGATTTGGTTCCTTACAGCTTGCATCTTACCCGGAACTTGCATTGCCCACAGCCTTTCAAAAACTTACTACTAATATATATATATATATATATATATATATATATATATATATATATATATATATATATATATATATATATATATATATATATATTTAAGTGTGTCTTTGCAGAAAACAGAAACTGATATGTCAGCTGTTCTCATATCCGGAACGAACCTGAATTTTGTTGTTTTTTCTATTTTCCTAAACAACTTTGGGAAAAACAGTGAATAAACAAGCTGGTGTATAACACGTAACACTATACCTTTATTATTATGATCAACTTATAACATTGGCAACAAAGCAGACTCTTATCATATATTGAAGAAAGATTGAATACAATGAATGTAGTCAAATATTGTAATGTTAAATAAGTTACCACCGCAATAAATTACGCCGTTGCGTTTAAAACACTGAACGCAACACCACAAAACATAAGCTGTAGCACAGAAGGCATTTATTGGAAAAAGCATTTTAAATAAACAAAACATTCTCATATGCAAATATTGTATGATTATAACAACAAAAATGCTCATCGGAATAATTTAGTCACGTATTAACAAGTAGACAAGCAAAGGCAATACGAAACATTAAAACTGATAACAGTCCAACGACTGGCAATATATATTTCGAACTTTGAGAATTGACGTTCATCAATAAAAGAAATACAACATCGTTCCAATGGAATTCTACAAACTGATCAGATTCCTCATGAATTCAAAGAAAAAATATACCACATTTAGAAATTGCACTATTTTAAGGGTTTATATCAATAAGGTTTGCTTGTCTGGGCATTATTGGGGAAGGCTGCAGTAAAAATAGTCACTGAGAAAATGGCGTGTTCATTGGTTCCCAGATGAATCAATAAACTAAAAAAAGTAATAAGAGACAGTAGGTCTAGATACAAAGCCTCCGTCAATATATTCCCTGGTACTTTGTGATATGACAGTCAGAACACCAGCAGTTGATTTTGCAGGACGAAATCCATATTGCTTGACACTGAGTAGATTGTTTCGCCGAGGGCTTGCCAACTTCTTTGAGGTATCACAGATTAAGCAACGTACAGGGAAGTATAATAATGAAATGTCTGAAAATGATGTGTTCAAGAAAAAGAATTTTATATTTACAGCGTTAGTGAAGAAGTCACTTTTTATGTGTATGGTACTGATCGTAAATGATTAGAATTGCAACCTGAATTGTATTACCCAATTAGTTAAGTTGTTATTAGATAAATGTTTTTAAGCATTCTTTTCTAATGCACAATTGACTCCATTATAGTATTTATTTCGTTTTAAATTTATTTCTTATTATTTTTGTAAGTAGACGGTGAAACATGAATATCTTTCACAGAACAGTAGGTTCTCTGCTAACTAAATCACATTGGCATCTCAATTTCCTGCCGAACATGAGCAACATTGAGCTTAGACACCACCTACAATGATACTCATGTGGGAATAGCAGATGCTGATTGAATGGCATCGGCGTTCGCTAGGCGTAGAATTGTCGCAAATCTACCGTATTGCCATCAGTTCACGCTATACAACACCAACTATATGAGCTTGAAGGTTTTAAATCTCACCTTACGTTACTTACCGTTCATTCTGTAGTGATGGTCGATATCAGAGCAGATTAAACTGGTAGCATCGACTACATTATGTTCCAAACTTGTTCACTATTTAAGTAAAAGATAAGGCGGGGTCACCAAGAAGTTCTAAACACGTCTCGTCTATGTATTTTCATTATTGGATAGAATTTTTTAAAGCTGTTAAAACAAAACTATTTTATATATATTTTTTTAATATCATGCTTTAAGGTAATTTAGTGTTTTAAAACACTTTTATTTGTTCAAAACTTCAAACAATATACCCCAAACAAAAAAGAATAACATTTAAGTATAGTAAATTTAAGTATGTTCTTCTTGTGATACTTTACATTTGTGTGTAAATTTATTTTATATGAAAATATTCGTAACGCATCAAATTTATTTAAAATAATGATTTAATTTTTAATCTAAAATGAAACATTGGAATTAGATGTATATAACACTGAAATCAATTAACATTAGATAAAAAGTGGACCTTGAATTTAACTTTAGAAGCATCGAAACTCTCGCTTAACTTAATTTGTCTTTTAGTCCTCACATTTTATGACCGATGTTTCTGACAAAAGGGGGATAATTGCTGTTTTGGGTCGGAATCTATTCATCTAACACTTACCGTTGGCTAATTTGAGCTTGAAGTAGCATTTCCTTTAGCTTTTTACATAAAGTGGCTTAATGCTTTGTCTGGCGCGGTTTCGATAACAAAAAAAAATAGAAAAGTGCAATAGGTTTGTAACGTCATCTAACTAACATGTAAGTTAATGACAATTAAAACGACTAACATACACATATAAAAGTGTAGGTAGTTACAGTTTGAATATTCTGCTTGTAATGTATACGGGGAATTGCCTAACCTTACTTGTAGTATCGTCGCACTCTTCGGGGTTGGAATCGTCGTCGTTTATATGCTATTTGTAATAGTTTATTGTATAATCGAGGTAGCTGTGTCAGTAAGTTCTTTACAATTAATAATATAGAATAGCTTGAACTATAGTTGTTTGCCGACGGAATTAACCTCAGCTTCCTTATTGAAATCTAATAATAAAACGCTAAACTATCATAACAATAGAAAAAGGTTATAACAAATCAACAAAACCAGACAAGTATATATTAGAAGAAACTGTTTATATTAATATAAACATTAGAAAGCATATTTAATATAGGAACTGCTATTTAGTTTATACATACATACAATTGACATTTCAAATAAAATTATGATGTGGTTGTTTAAAACTATATAATAATCTGATTTTTTAAATGTTAGTTTTTAAATAAAATAGTGTTTAAAAAGAGAAGACGATCCACTAAGGTCAGATATTACAAGGTATTTTCTATACCCAATAATTATGCCGACTGTCGTTATCTTAAGGTTATGTTATGGTTGACGTTGACATAGAACATGAGGGATATTCGCTGTCAAGTGTTAAGTTAAAACAAACCATGCATGCGAACGGAAGTCTAAAATAGCATGTTGGGAGGGGCATAATTCATGTAGAGACGAAAGAAACGTACGTGTTAAAATGTCACTCTAAAGAGTATTGATTTACTCCTCTCCAGGAGTTAGGCACAAGGCCAGTGTTTATCATACTCCCACAAGTAAGATGTGACCCAAGGTCGGGTCGGGAAAGTGGGGTTTAAAAATTGCCTGGGCAGCCCCGTCGGTATTCCCCGGTAGGGGCGCCTCAGGCAGTAAGCAATAAACTTACTCCTCCCCAAAGAGGGGAGGCGAAGCCTAGGAGGGTGGACCTCCTAGAACTGCACAGGACAGCCCCATAGACCGGCGTAAATCAAGCCCCGAAGGCCAAGACAATACCAGTCTATAGGGTGTAGTATCCATCGGAAAAGATACTACACTTTGATCTTAGCCAAAAGAGTAGTACTGAACAATATACGTGAGCTAATATAACATACAACACGTATTTTATGATGCAAGCTTCACACGTTAAATTATCCGATAATTTACAATAGAGTCACACACAAGAGAGTATCCAGTCTCGTGAGGCATAAGCCACGATCAGACCAAATCTATTGTAAATCTATTCGCCTCGTGGCACTATCGTCATCGTCGTATCAAGCAGACAAGGTGTTAGTCATTATACAAGAGTCAAGAGTAAAAATTTTCTCTGTTCCTATAAGCCAGTCGTTGAGAAATGGAAACCATTCTACTCGTGACATATGTAGGTTCAATAGGATGTGAACGATTTGAAATGATTTTTTAATTTGGCAAATATTTTGACATTTTTATAATTTTGAAATAGGCGTCCTACTTCAGAGAATTAACACTTGTTCAAGCCCATATATTCGATCATATGATCCGAATTCTCACGCAGTCTTTACCATAAAATGTGCGTCTGATTAATTTTAAAGTATTCTTTTACAAAACTCTCATAAGTATTTAACGATTTCTGGAAGAGAACATGAACTCACCAACTGTATCGGAATTTGGCAATGAGGAGCTTCATGTTTCAAATAAACATTTCCTCAAGTTTTTAGCGTGTATGTTTTTTTTTACTCAACTGTGTTAGAGTTAAGGTTAGGGTAAATGTTAGGGTAAGGGTAAGGGTTAAGGGTTTAGGGTAAGAGTAAGGGTTAGAGTTAAGGGGTTATGGTTTAGGTTAGGGTAAGGGTTAGGGTTAGTGTAAGGTTAGTGTTAGGGGTAAGGGTTAAAGGTTTATGTTAGGGTTAGGGTTAGGGTTAGGGTTAGGGTTAGGTTTAAGGTTAGGGTTAGGGTAAAGGTTAGGGTTAGGGTTCGCATAAGGGTAAAGGTTAGGGTTTACGGTTTAGGCTAAGGGTTTAGGGTTTAAATTAGGGTTAGGGTTAAAGGTTTAAGGTTTAGGTTAAGGTTAGGGTTAAGGTAAGGGTTAGCGGAAGGGTAAAGGTTAGGGTTAAGGGTTTAGGGTTTAGGTTAGGGTTAGGGTTACGGTTTTAGGGTTACGGTTAAGAGGTTTCGGTTTAGGTTAGGGTTAGTGTTATGGTTAGGGTTAGGGTTAAGGGTTTACGGTTTAGGCTAAGGGTTTAGGTTAGGGTTAGGGTAAGGGTTAAGATTTAGGGTTAGGGTTAGGGTGTAACCATCGCAGTATTAGGGTTAGGGTTAAAGTTAGGGTGTAACCATTTCAGTATTTCTACTATGAACTATTTAGTCGTTTTCTTATTTATTTTATCACCAGTAAATATAGTGTTCCATCTTTTCTCAGTATTTAACATCGGATTCATGTACAACTAAGTCTAAACAGAACCGTTTGCATATTTTATGGATGCCAATACATATTATCGGAGATCAATTGTCTTTGAGAATGTACTGACTACATTGATAATTACTGTATTATCTATATAATAATACGGTTAGGCATTTCGTTTCGTACTACGTTATCACCTTACACACTGATATATCTTGTTGAAGATATAATGACAATTAACCCGAGTGGAAGGTCTTTAAAATAATAGGTTTATTTCTGGATATATATATCTTGTACATAAAAAGATATGTTAACAGAATACAGAATATGTGTGAGGGCAGACCAACTAGAGAATACGCAAGACAGAATGTTAAGACTGCATGTGGCTTAACTCGAAGTTATTGACTGCTTGCTGTAGTCATACTTATAGTCCGACGAGTCCATCTCCTTCGTGAATGGGGAAGTCAGGTTATGCCATCACTACACACACACATTAAAAAAAGAGATCGTCCAATCAGCAAAGATGTTGATTGTTGATTAAACTGATATTGCCATTGTAAATATTCCGATTTCACCCATTTGTAAATGAATTGGTCAAAAGCAAATTGTGTCATCCCGTCGCCTAAAAAATACAATTTAAATGTAATACACTAAAATATGATATTAGTTTTATTTATTTGAATAATATTTTAGTGGCACTTATTTAAACGCCAATGAGACTAAATAGTTATTGTTTAAAAATAATTTAATTGCAAATATTCTGAATAAATAAATATCCAGGCATTCGATTTATTTACTTAACGAATATAAACCTGACAATGACAATTATTATATTTTCTTCATAATATTCACACAGACATACCTTTATTATTTTAAAAAGGAATAGAATAATAAATTATAGAGGTGGATGTAGAAATCACCGCTGACGTTCTTTAGGATCCCGCTAACATACATAGTAATACTATCGCAATCATATCAAGCTAAACATTGTGTTGTTGGATCGGCAAAATTTTAGCGAATTACAGCCTAATACTTGAAACACACAATATTATTTCTTCATGAGATAAACATGAATTTATTGTTTTCTCTTCTTTACGTGAAAATGATAAACAAACTATTTGATTCCTGTAGAATTTGGTATATTCGGACTACAATTCTCATCTTGGGTGTTTTTTTTTATCACAACGCTTCCGCCGATGTAACCTCCGACCTTATTCGGATATACTTTGTCGAACTCGGGAATTTTTTCTGTCGAACTCGGGAATCTGGACGGAATTTCGAACGGAACCCTTTATTAAATCCACGGGGGTAGCATGCCCTTGTTCCATCTGCCATGACTGGGAAGGGGTATTCAGTAATTTGCAATACTTCGTATCGCCCGAGCTGAGAGTTGAACCTTCAAATGACTGTTACTTAGAACTGAATTATACGTAGTACACAATATCCACTGCGCCAGGTGTCTTTGCGGAATTACTGAAGACTTCTTCCCAGTCATGCAGATGGAACGAAGGCGTGCTACCCCGTAGATTTAATAAAGGGTTCCGTTCGAAATTCAGTCCAGATTCCAACGTTCGACAGAAATATCTCATAGTTCGAGAAAGCACACCCGAATAAGGTCGGAGGTTACATCGGCCGGAACGTTGTGATGAAAAACACCCAAGATGAGAACAGTAGTCCGAATATACCAAATTCTACAAATTATCAACCATTATCTAAAAAATTCCGAAACATAATATTTAAATCCTATATATCTTATATTACCACAAATAAAGTTGACAGTCTTCAATAATTGTTTTTCGAATAAAAGATCATTTTTTAATCAATGTATCTTTTTTAATAAAAAGATATTCTATCGTGTATTACGTATTATTATGCATCGTATCAAGTGGCAACACACCATCGAGCGAAAATGACAATGCTTCAAATTTTGTCAAGTTTTTGCAGGTAAAAAAAAAACAAAGATAAAAATAAGTTGAGAGGAGTAAAAATCCTCTCAAGTGTTGAAATAGAGAATGTCTCCACGAAAATCGATATTAGCGTTTTGCCATATTTAATGATGAAGTCTTTAAAACAAAGCGAAAAACATCCTCAAGGAATAATTTCAAGGATGCTTTAGCTGGATTTTATTTCTATTTATTCGATTCGTTCCCAGAATTTCATGAAAAATTATTTAAAAGAAGAAAAAAAAAACGATTATTTACGAGTAACTAAAAGACAAAAGGCAATTTTGTTTTCTTTTGTCGTCGCCATCGGCAATGACGATTGAATGGGCGTTTGAGGAGCGTCTCGTTTTATCAAGGGTTTTTGCCTTCAAAAGAAGAAGACGCAATTTATGATTCGGATTTCCCACGCGCTTTCAAACGTGAATCATGCAAACTATTCCGTCGTCAAACATGCAATTCCGCATCAAGAAATATTTAAAACGAACAGCTGTTTTACTAAAATGTGATTCAGCTCGAACAATGAATATTCAAACAATCCGATACTGATAATAAAACGTACTAGCGGTGTTATATAACACGCGCGGTATTAAAAAAAAAAAATAGGTTGAGTGACACTAAAGGGTCAAAGGTGTCCCAAGAACGAAAATCAGGAAGCCACGTGATTTCCGTGGGGTATGATTTTCGGTCTCTTTGGCTGGAGAGGTTTCAAGCAGGAAAGACGTGAAAGACGTTTCTGTCCCCGTTGGTGGCAGCGCACACAATGTAACTAGTTGTAGCAAGACGGGATATCTGAATATAAATATATATATATATATATATATATACTTGCTCTATCTCGTATATTGAGCTTAAACCATTTCACTATAATTTCTATTTACTAAAAGCTTACTTTTAGTTTAGTTTTATATTTATTCTACTATATATATATATATATATATATATATATATATATATATATATATATATATATATATATGTTTGTCTGTATCTGTTTCTGGCGCGTACAAGGAACCCGTCGCCCTAATGTTTTCTGCGATTTAATCTCTTTTTCATTAAATTTTTTTCGTGAATCAGCATCGGCGTCCGAGAGGTTTTGTATGTGTAGACTAGCAATTGACTGGTGTTAACAACGTCACGAGTGTGTAACTGTGTATACACCCATCGGTAAATGAAAATACTATAGCTGTGCCTTCCCCGGGGGTCTTATTTCTTTTCATTTTCGTCCCACTTTTTTAACTATGTCAATTTTATCACATTATTGTATTTTTATTGGATGTTGAAAGTTAAATCAAAATATTGCGGTCTAGTTAGGTCATAAAAGTATTAATTGAATCAAATTCTTACATAAATATAACTTATTTTGTAAACGTAATGTACTTTTGATCTCAATTTATAATATTATTTGATTTAAGTAACTCTGAAAACATTCAATCTTGTTATACATGAGGAGTTGCTAAGATTTGTAAAACCAGAAATATCTTCCTATTGGATAGTTCAAATTCTACTGATTTCATTTCAAATGTTGTATAGATCAGAAATTAATTAATTTCATTAAGTATTAAAAGAAGAATGGTTGATGTGTTTGTGGAGAATCCGCTATGCATTTTGGTCGATTTGATTTTCCAATTAGGTTAATGTTTGTAACAACTTCTTTTATCAGAAGGCTACCCATGAGTAAACTTGGATCCATCAACGGTCAAAACATAGGTACATTCCCGATTATATTATTGCCCGAAAGCGAGACCTTCACGATGTGTGCATTGCACGGTTCATGCGGGATGCAGATATTGTTCAGACTACAAGATTGTGCGTTGTAAACTGACTTTCACTATCATCAGTAAATCACGCTCTCAAGGAATAAAAGTTCCCGCCCGCATGAATGTATCTAGACTGCATAACATGAATGTACGTTGCGATCTTCAATACGTGTTCAACAATGTAGAGTTTGATAGTACATGGAACCAATTCAGAACTCGGAGCTACAATGCCAGCGCCGAAATTCTTTGAGTTAAGAAACGGAATCATCATTACTTGTTTGATAACAGTTACTTAAACAATAACTAGTTTATGGACCAGCAATACGTCAGTGAACCCGGAAGTGTTCGCTACTCTCTACAAAAGGATTTCAACAATTCAAAGTCGGCACTTCAGCACAATATACGTGAAATAAAGAATAAAAAGTGGGTGGATATTTCTGAAACAAAACAAACACAGAACACCTATGATAGGAAATATATCAAAATTATGTATCACTTGATTCGGACAACAATCCTAATCTATGGAACCACTCAAGTTTAAAGATGTGTTTTTAACCTCACAAATGTTTCCAGGATCTCATGGAACGGTGGACTAAGCATTTTTCTTTACTTAATTCACCCCAAACAAGGCAACTTGCCACTGTAGACATAAAGGGGCTACTGATAATTAGCGTGACAGTTTTGGGGTTCATCCTAAATTGGAAGATGTTCCACGAGATGCTTGTGCACATTATTTTTAGATTTCTGCCTGTCGGTAAAGTCGGGGAAACAGAAAGCAAGGAAACAGTCACAAAGGCCAGCAGCTCGAGCTATTGGAGTAGATGTCGTAGACGGCATCTACTGACCTCCACATTGAATGGATGGGATTAAGCTGATTATCGTGTTAGTCAAATGTATTTACGTCGAGGACCGGAGCACCAGAGCAGCAAGTTACTCGGACCACATTTTATTAAAGTACTTGTAAAACAAGCACAACTATGCAACATTACGGCTATGGGGCAAGGGCGGGAGCTTGTGGGATCGTGAGGAAACTATCAGATTAGTAACTTGCTTTTAGCTTGTCTAAGAGGGAAAGATTAGTGGATGGTGCACCATCCCAGATGTGACAACAATACTCCATGTATGAGAGGATAGATGCTCTGTAGAGCTATAGGATAATGTCAAGTGAGATAAGATTTCTAGCATGGTAGAGGAAGCCCACCTTCTTTGTCGTAGCCTTGACAATGTATTCTATGCATGTTACATGTGAATGTTAGTCCAAGAGGCTTTAACGTCGGCCTCTTAGTAAGGGTGTTATTTGCCATGGCAATCGGTGGTTGAAAAGGTTTCTGATAGTTGTTAAAGGAAATGAGCTTTGTCTTAGAAGCATTAAAATATACCATCCATTTATGACCCCATTCCACTACAGACTGGAAGTCATTTTCCAAGGATTCAGCTACTGCCTCAGATATGTGCGCGTCCGTATTACCCACATGGCGAGAGTAAAGCGTGCTTTTCTCAGCAAATATACCAACATCAGAGACAATGTCATAAGGGGGTAGTTTAAAAAAACCAGAACAATAGAGAGCCAAGAATTGATCCCTGAGGTACACATGCATTTATGTCATGTGGTTTGGATGAACTGCCATCGAGAACAATCTGGATCTGTTGGATATGAAATATCTAATTATATTAAATATTCGTCCAGTAATGAATTAATTTTATGAGAAGATCTTCATGCCAGACCTTTTCAAAGGGTTTAGATATATCAAGCGCTACCTCCCTAGCTTCACCTGCTATTTTCAGTGTATAATATACGCGTTCAGTGATTACTGTTAGGATATCCGCAGTAGACCGTTCTTGCTAAAATTCATGCTGATGGTTTGAAAGAAGTTTAGCCTTAACGATGTGACGGACTACCACTAAAGATGTTTGCGAAGAGCGAGAGTTGACTGATGGGGCGATAATTCCGAGGGCCAGTTCTATCTCAAGAATTATTGAGGAATGGTACCCCAGAGGCAATTTTCCAGATATCAGGGAAGCAAGATTCGACAAAGCATTTGTTGTAGAGTTTGAAGCGGACAGGAGTCAGATATGCAGAACATTTCCTTATTACTATTATTGGTATAAGATCAGGCCCACTTGCTTTGAATAGCGTAAGTATTTTTATGATGTCTCGGGCATGAGAAAGAGTGATGGCCATGTCAGTGAGTGTGGCTTCATTCCGCAATGGTAAATTTTGGAGCGAGTGATTTGCGGAGTTCAAAGTAGAGTGTGCGGCGAAACGATTGGCAAGTTGTTCAGTCTTGTCAGTTTCCATGCCAACGACATCATTGTAGTTGGAATAAGAAGCAATTCTTGATTTCTCATTATTTAACACACTGTTGAACATTTTCCAGAAATCACGAGTTCCTAGTTTCTGTTACTCAATGCGTTTTCTGGTCATCTCTGTATACCTTTGCTTTGCTTCATCTATTACAGTGTTACAATGATTTCCTGATACTATAAGTGTCTGTCTATTAGTAGTTGACTTGTGCCCTCCGAGCAATAGGAGCTGCACAGTTCGAAGTGAACGAGTTTGATGAGTGGGCTTGCTGTAGAAGTTTTGCATGGAGACATGTGCTTCAATGCCTGTCTTGAGCGATTCAGTTAAGTCATTTGCACACTGATCAGCAGGGAGAAAAACAGTTTCATTCCATGGGGCGTCTCTGATGTGATCTCTGATGGATTGGATTACCAATTATGCCGCTTGTATTATTTCTGTTGTTTGGAGAAACGGCCGAAAGAAAGGGACGAGATTTTAAGGTGATAGCAATCGTTACAACGAGATGATAAGCGTTTCTGAGCGCGCTGTGGGCATTCGTCGCATAAGCCTCAGTCAGTGAGTTTAAAAATGGTCGAGATTTGAGACTTGCTGTCCGACCCGATCACGGTGGCGGGTCGGGAAAGTGACAGTCGTTAGAAGTAGTGTGATATGGAGAAACTATACGTGGAGTTACCAGCTGCGTCTGCATATCTAAAGAATCCAAGCAGTTCACTGATATATTCTATAATCCGTTAGTTGTTTATGAAGATGTCATCAACAATGTGTCACAAGAGGCTAACAGCCTGACTTCCTCTTGGCTTGTACTATACTCAACGTAATGTAAATGTATACCGCCTCAAGGTGCTTATTTTGAACCTTTGAGTTTAATTTGTGGTGACTATGTCGGACTAATAATGTCATTCGATCCATGGCGTAGATGTTTCGTATTCTATCATGAGCACGTAGACATGTTTCTTTATACTGATTGGTTATTTACGCCTTGTAGTAAAGAGTACACCTCTTATCTTTAGAAGACAAGCATTTAGAACTGATTTAAAACCAATGTTTTTAACAATTAAGTAGTGCGTCAGTGTTAACAATTGTAGTATATAAAGAGCAGTAAGAGAACATTTATAAGTAAAAATATTACTTATCAAGAGGAAATCAGGTGTCAAGTTTCCAAAATGCATACTACAATTATTTATATAGGCATATGGCCTAATGCTTAAAAGTGACAGTCTTCTGAATATTAAAGATGTCAATCCTTAATAAAAACGCTACTAACTATATATAACATGAATGAAATTGGCTACCGGATCATTGATAACAGAATGAAAATAATCAATAAAATCAGATTAAATAAAGGATCCGCTTCAAATCCCGCCATACAGATTCCGGAGTTTAGCTTAAAGATTCGCAAGTTCGAAAAGATATAGCTGAAGCATGTCAGAGGTTACATCGGTCAAAACGTTATAAGTCAGATTAGAATAGTAGTTTGAATTATACTAATAATATAATATATCAATCTTTATCTCTATAAGTTTCAAAACATAATGTTATTGTTTAACAGCATCTTGTATAAAGATTAATAAAATACGTCATCGAAATTTTCCAATCTCTTTTTAAGTTATATGGAGTATACATGACAGCAAACTTGTGAATCCATTGGAACATTATTTAAAATGTGTCGAGTTCATTTACTCACACAGATAAGTATAAAAGTGATATCGAAATACGTGGTTAGATAAAGTTCTCGTTTCAAAGACTTTGTATGTTGTGTTATCTTTTATCTATATATCTACTCCGTTTTTTTTTGGCAAGTTGAAAAATTCCAATTAAAAATCCAATTTACTGAATTTATTTTAAACTAATTTTTATGCTGTTTAACAGCGTCTTCAATGGCGGGTGTCGCGATATTTTAGATTGTGTATCCGTTCGGTGGATGGTAAGATGTAATCATTTTCTGTGAACATCCTTTAAAGTGTGTCAAGTTCATTTGCTGACACAGATTAGTGTAAATGGTTTTTGAAAGAACGTGCACAGATAAGATTCTTGTCGCCGAAACTGTTTGGTTGTCTTTCTTTCTGATTAGTAATCGCGTTGCGTTTTTCCGCCTTTCGGTTGTCAGCGTAATTGTGTCTTGTGTCGGTGAAGAAACTCGGGTGGTGGTAATTAAAATCTCGTAAATCAACTGACGAAATGAAGACAATTGGCACCGCGTCTCGCTGGAAATAGTTGAACACGAGGAATGCGTAAAGCAATAGAAATTGAGAAGGGAGAACGAAGTGGAAAGATTGGCATCGTTACGGGTGAGATATGGTAGAAATGGTTGGTTTGAAAGAGGAAAAAGAAAGAACGTAATTATAAAATAATGAATGATAGAAAAAGGTTAGAGGAAAGATGGGAAAGACAGAAGAAAGAAAGAAAAGCGAAAATGAGTACATAGGAATAAGTTGGCGTAATAAGAAAGAGAGAGAGAGAGGGACACAGAGAGAGAGAGAGAGAGAGAGAGGGAGAGAATACAATATATTGTAAATGAAATAAAAAATGGGTCATGTTAACAAACAAGGCCAATACTATAGAATGATGAAGAGATAGAGCGTAACTATATAAAATAATGATTTATATAAAAAAGAGAGAAGAAAAGATCTTAAATAGACAATTGAAAAAGAATAAAAAAGGATATGCAAACATAGGTAAACAAAATATACAGTTTAGTCAGGGTAAAGAGCGCGGGTTAAGGTTAGGGTTAGGGTTTAGTCAGGGTGAAGAGCAGGGATACGGTGTTTTGTTGATCAGCATTATATGATATCCTTAAGCACAATATAATATCGTAATCACGATATGATATCCTAATCACCATATGATATCCTTAGCACCATATGATATGCTAAGCACCATATGATATCATAAGCATCATATGATATCATAAGCATCATATGATATTCTAAACACTATATGAGATACTTCCGTGACTACTGTACTCCGTGTAGTACACCACGTCGGTCGCTATCTCAAAGGATGGAATAATCACACCTTTTAGGTTTGAATATTGCGTTAATACGACAATAAACTAAGTATGCCCTCAACACTGAAGCGGACATTTAAAATATGTTTTGTAACATTTTTATTTGATAAAATTAGAGACTGAATTACCACTCATTAAAATAATCATCATCTCAGTTTTGAAGAAGTCTAACGTTTTCATGTATTTCATGTTCAGTTCATTTAGACGAATCAGGTTTGCATTGAGAGGCTGCGTGAGAGAAGAACACGTACAAACATTAGGTAGAAATACATTTTTAAAAAGTAAAATGGAAAGTAAAAGGAACGGCAGGAGAAATAAAAATTGAAAAAATAATGAAGAGAAAACAAAATCAAGAAAATAAAACAAATAAAAGAAAATGAGAAATCAAAAACGAGCAAGCGAAATAGAGAAAAGAGATGTTGCGAAATTATATACAGAAGAATAAAGAAATAAAAAATGAAACTAAGTAATGATACAAGATGGGAAAAGAAAGAGAAGGAAATAATGATAAAAAAGATTGAATAAATAATACATGAATATGAATAAAAACAGACGGAAAGGGAAGTAAATATTATTGAGACACAGAAGAAGAAATGAATAAACGAGAGAAGAGAATAAAACGAAAGAATAACATTAATCAAAAAGAAAAAAAGAGACGTATGAATAACGTCATAAAAATGAATGCATTGAATAAAATAAGTGAAATGTGACAGAGTGTAAACTCGACTTCGAAGTCTAGACACTATCTCATTTTCTCTTATTATACATACCCGATTGAGCTCAACTTTCTGTGGCCTGTATACCATTCACAGTAATAACTTGTAACCAGTTCTCCGTTCTTCTGTGTACTTTAAATAGACAAAACAAAGTATTTTTCTAAGAACTACTCGTCTGTGGAGTACAATACTACGAGATTTCTTCCCTACTGGCTACAACATGGTAGTTTTCTAAGATCAATGTTAACAAATTCTCGTTGAGCTGTTCTCTTTAATAATCACATTCTGTTCAGTTTCAGCAATGGTCGCGAATCCTCTCACGATGCTGTCTCACCGTCCACCTGCCCCTAACCCTAACCCTAACCCTAACCCTAACTTGACAAACCTCTCATCCTTGAGTGGACTTTGGGCCTTGATAAAGCGGTGACTCATTAGTACATCGAAAAAGTAGAAGAGGATTACATTTTTTAAAATATCAAGATGAACTAAAATTTCAGGTTTCACATGAAACAGAGGACATGTAAGAGAGAGGATATAGGACATAAAATCTAATCAACTGTTTCGAAATGGCTATCAAAGCCTGGCGGGAATTCTACCTGATCCGGAGATCATCTATAAGTCTAAAAGAACACCCGTTCCGACCCTTGCATATAATCTTGGTATGGCACGTTCTTGTTGATGTTATGCATGCCAAAAAAGTATCTTTACAAATTGAGCGCGTGTTCAACTGCCAGTAAGTGAAATAGTGACGTAATTCTCCACGACTTCAACGACTGGAAATGTTCTAATTTAGGCAGCACAGGATTCGTAGGGGGGGCAGATTCTTCCATACAGCATAAATCTCCCGACACATTTAATCAACATTTCTAGTACAACAGTGCTTTCATAAGATCGAATTTTTACACAATGCCGTATAAATATTAGTAGGATGTGCATTTATACACATACACACACACACACACACACACACATATATATATATATATATATATATATGAGAAAAAAGAAACAATGTTTCAGACAATATGTAAAAATAAAAATGGAATAAAGAATAAGCAATTACACAACTAACAAAAATAAACTGAAAAACTCATGTTGTAAAGTTCTACCGAGATATTTCGGCCGTAGATACGACCATTTCCGTTCGGTTAGTTCTAACCGAACGAAAATGGTCGTATCCTGACGGTCGAAGTATCTCGGTAAAACTTCACAACATGAGTTTTTGAGTTTATTTTTGTTAGTAGTGTAATTGCTTATTTTTTATTCCATTTTATTTTAACCTATATATATATCTTCATATATATGTATATGTATATATATATATATATATATATATATATATATATATATATATATATATATGTGTGTGTGTGTATTTCTATGTGTTTGTGTAACTATAACTGAGACATTTCTTTTTTTTATTTGGATATGTATGTTTCTAAAATTAAGTTGAGGAAATCATACTTTTACTATGTACATGTAAACCGAAATTGTTTTCAGAAATTTCTAAGTGTATAAAATAAAAACAAACACAAGTTTAACGCATTATCGAATCTCATTATATATATATATATATATATATATATATATATATATATATATATATATATATATATATATATATATATATACATATATATATATACAGAGAGTAAGAGGGAGAGAGAGAGAGAGAGAGTTTAAGAAAATATACGTGTATTTATATTTGCAATTGCGTATAATTATATGTTTTTGTGAAATTACTTAATATATATAAGAATCTATATACATATATACATATATATATATATATATATATATATACCTTACGTTATTATGTATAGTGTATACATACACACGCATATGCATATATATATACTCATATATAAATATATATATATATATATTTATATATTAATATATATATACATATGTGTGTGTATTTATACATTATACATAATAACGTTAGATTTATATATATATATATATATATATATATATATATATCATAATATAAAATGAAATAATAAAAAAAGGTGCCAATGAAATGTTATTAGAATTCAAAGTTCAAGCAAAGTATCTTAACGTCCTTGACCCTTGAGCTTCAGTTTTTATCCACATGTTTTACTAATTATAAGATATTAGTTGACTATTATATCTTTTGTTGGATTACTTTATATATATTTATATATATATATATACATATATATATATATATATATATATATATATATATATATATATATATATATATATATATATAAACCTTACGTTATTATGTATAATGTATACATTCTCACACATATGTTTATATATATACTACTATATATATATATATATATATATATATATATATGAATATATATATATATATGAATATATCTATATATATATATATATATATATATATATTAATGTATTTATTTTGAAAAATATATATTAAAAGGACCAGTAAATTACACATATTTATTTCATACGGGTATATATATATATATATATATATATATATATATATATATATAAGAAATGCAACGCTGAAATTATACGGTATTTACTGAAAATTGTCGACTGAGTAAACCGTATTGTCAGTAAGTTACAGTCTCTAAGAAAACAAATAAAAAAACGCAATCTCTAAACTCTGAAATGAAAATTTAATTCCTTTCTAGAAGATCGTATTGTTTTTTTTTAGCACATTTACCTCCGTAACCATGCCAAGTCGGACAGCGAACAGGAATGGATGCATTAAATTATTGAAATTGCTTTCTTTAGCCGGCCAATTATATAATGGCTCGTTTTTATGTATACGTATAATCGACGAATTTCTATATAATTAGATTTCAAGAAAGAATGAGAGATAAATAAACAGAGAATGGGAAATGCATGCCAATATCTTTTATACTTATGATCATTCCCTAAATCTTGATCATTCGTTATTTACATGTTTCTCAATATCTGACACACACACGTATATGTATATATATATATATATATATATATATATATATATATATATATATATATATATGGGAAATGAAAAAGGAAAAAAAAACAAGAGATATTGTTTATATATTCCTCAACGTTTCGTCTTTATTGTAAGACTTCCTCAGGATGATAATTTGAAGAAAAATGTCATGCAAATACATTAAAATTTCTGGTTGACATGATGATATGATAAGGAAAAGTAGTAGCCGTGGCTACTGTGAGCGCTGGAGGAGAGTGCAGGCTGCGAGAAGTCTGTGGTGGCGACGAATGAAATGAATATGGAAAGCTTTGAGTGGGTACCATTAAGTCAGCAGTGACAAAGGAGAGGGGTGAAAGTATTTGTGAGTTTTCCTTAGGGTGGGAGAGAGGAAGGGGGTTGACGTTTTTGTCGTGGTGAGGTGTGGCAGGGATTTTGAGAGTCTGGGGAAAGAGGAGGGAGGGGGGGAGACCCTGTGGATTTAGTATGTAAGTGGTATCATAGTTTTAGAAAAATGACAACCTGAGCCAGTCTTACAATAAAGACGAAACGTTGATGAATATACAAGAAATATCTCTTGGTTTTTTCCTTTTTCACTTCTTATTACGTCGGATTATTTTCATCCTTCGTTTCTCATATATATATATATATATATATATATATATATATATATATGTGTGTGTGTGTATGTGTGTGGGTGTGTATGTGTGTGTCTATGCACCAACTGTTAGACACTGTCGACCCAGAGTGTTAATCGAAAAAATACACACACGCAAACACACACACACACCCACACACACATATACATATATATATACATATATATAGTATTGTTCTTATATATCTATGCACCTACCGTTTGAAACCGCCGTTCTAGATAGTTAATCGAGACAAACAAACACACACACACACACCCACCCACACATATGTATATATATATATATATATATATATATATATATATATATATGTTTGTGTGTGTATGTGTGTGTGTGTGTATGTGTCTCTATCTCTCGATTTACCATCTTGGCCGGCGGTTGCTAACAATGTGTCCAGGGATATATAAGAACAATACTATTATTTTACATCGTTATTAACGCGTACTCGGCTTGTGCAATATAGCAAAGAAAATTGCAATGGTGATCGATAAAGCCGATTGTGCGGAAAACTTGGGAATACATGGTGTCACTCATATTTCATGGAGCATCACATATTCTTAGCAGTGAGTGGTTACCTTGTAATTAATTGTGTAAGAACGTGTAATGATAATTATGATGATAATACTACTACTACTAATAATAATAATAATACTAATAATAATAATAATAATAATAATAATAATAATAATAATAATAATAATAATAATAATAATAACAATTAATACACGAAGAACATTTTGGTAATGCCAATAATTAGGGGAGCACTAAGACTAGTTTTGAAATAAAGACGAATAAAAAATAGAATCAAAGAGAGGACAGTTGCCATGCAACGCACGGCAATGGTAGAAAACAGCCGAAATATGACGGCAAATCCTCGAGTTCAGAAACCCATAACTTACAAAAGAACACCCACCTGGCACAGGTACGTTGAAATAAGAAATAAAAAATACACGATACCAAGGAAACTGAAACTGTCAGAAATCGAAGAATCTAGGGACAGTCCTGAAAATCTTTGACGAAACTGAGAGAAATGGAAATCAAAGAGAAAACTGAAACTATACAACTGACGGCAATGATAAACACAATTAAAATCTTAAGGAGAATCATTGAATGCAGAATCCAACTTATATAAACTATAAACGCTAAGTTGCAATAGAAATAAAACAAAAAAGAGTAAGAACACATGAACCGAATAAATGTGGAACTGCTAGACATTTTATAAACTTCTCACTTCCAAATAAAAACAAAATGCGGTCACCTGCTCTTGCTGATATTACACGAAATAGTTGTGAAAAGTAAAGTAGGATTTAAAGACCGAGGAGGGAGATCACTACGTAGTCTTCCACTGGAAGGGTACAGAGAGTAATAAGCTCTTGAGTGGGCGTATTGCCATCAACATCCCAGATAAGACCAATTGTCTATTGCGATAACGCAAATCATTTGCAATAGTTATCGATTGATTTGAAGAGTACTGGACATCTAAGGAGACTTACTGCCACTTTGACTCCAGGAAACACCAGCGGGTTGGTATCAGTATGCAATCACGGATCATATGTGAGTGTTGTTGGTGTTCTTAATAATAACAACAACAATAATAATAATAATAATCATTATAATAAAAATAATAATAATAATTAAATAATAATAATAATTACATGATAATTAAATAATAATCAAATAATAATAATAATAATAATAATAATAATTAAATAATAATAATAATAATAATAATAATCAAATAATAATAATAATAATAATAATAATTAAATAATAATAATAATGATAATAATTAAATAATAATAATCATCATAAAAATAATCATAATAATAATAATAATAATTAAATAATAATAACAACAACAATAATAATAATAATAATAATAATAATGATAATAATAATTAAATAATAATAATAATAATAATCATAATAATAAAATAACAACAACAACAACAACAGCAACAGCAACATCAACAGCAACAGCAACAACAACAACAATAACAATAATAATAATAATAATAATAATAATAATAATAATAATAATAATAATAATAGAAGGCTAATGGCGAAACGGAGCAAGAAACACCACCAAAGGAGAGACCACAGGAAGAGGACGAGCAAAACATACACACTGAAACTGAAGAGATTGAAGACTACGGAATCACAGAACCAGTGGAGATAGAAGACTGCAGAACCACAGAACCTGCTGAGATAGAACTCAACGAAAAAGAAGCAAATGAAGTGGAGAACATTAGACGATACATGTTAGAAAACAAAACAAAACTCCCATCTCTCAGGAATGAAGTAGCGAAGAAGTTACAAGCAGAAACAGAAAGAGTAAACAGACTCCTCACACACATCCCAACAGAAACTATTACAGACCTAAATAACCTGATATATGCTGGGGCAAAATCGGTAAGTATGAAACTAAGAAACGAAGAGAATGGACAAAAGAGAGGACCGACAAAACCTGGATGGGAAATCAGACTGGAAACCCAGATCACCAAACTTCGGAAAGAAGCTAAAACCGTGAACAGAAGGAAGGAGGACATGAAACGATTAAGAAGCAAAAATCAGAAACGCAAGGAAAAACTAAATGAGAAACATGAAGAAATAAAACAAAGGATAGCAGCAATAGAAGGAAGACTGAGACGATACAGGTACAAATCAGAACAGAGCAAACAGAACAGGACCTTTGAAAACAATGAAAGCCAGTTCTACAAAAACGTAAATGGAGAAAAAACAACAACAGAGTTACCGAACCCAACAGAAACAAAACAATTCTGGAGCAAGATATGGGAAGAACCAAAAAAACACAACAAGAATGCCCAATGGTTGAAAAACATGAGAGATGAACTGCAGGAAATCGAAGAAGGAACCGAAACAGAAATCAACAAAGAAACGATCAAGAAAACCCTAAAAAAAATGGCAAACTGGAGAGCACCAGGCCACGATGGAATACATGCATACTGGTTTAAAAAATTCACGACCCTGCATGAAAGAATAGCGCAGAAACTGAGCGGATGTATCCATAAAACAGACGTACCAGAATGGATGACGGAAGGAAGAACAACACTAATACAAAAAGACCCCAAAAAGGGAACGACCCCCGGCAACTACAGACCGATAACATGTCTACCAATAATGTGGAAAATTCTCACAGCACAACTGAGAGAACAAATCTACCAATCCCTGGACAATCGTGGACTGCTCCCCGAGGAACAAAAAGGATGCCGGAAAGGACAAAGAGGGGCACATGATCTACTATACATTGATCAAAAGACCCTGAAGGAGGTGAAGAGAAGACAAAAGAACATAACCATGGCATGGATTGACTACAAGAAAGCCTACGACAGAATCCCTCAAACATGGATAATTGAATGCTTAAAGATATACAAGATACCAGAAAGGATTATTAATCTCATCCAGAAAGCAATGGAAACATGGAGACTAAAACTGACAGCCGGAGGACAATACCTGTCAGAGATAAAAATACAGAGAGGCATTTTTCAAGGAGACTCCCTATCACCACTACTGTTTATAATAGCCATGATGCCACTCAACTACATACTCAGAAAGTGTGATGCCGGATACAGGTTTACGGATACAGAACAAAGAATAAACCACCTGATGTACATGGATGACCTTAAACTGTTTGCAAAAAACAAAAAAGAACTGGAAAAGCTGATAAACACAACCAGGATATTCAGCCAGGATATCCAAATGGAGTTTGGAATAGAAAAATGTGCACTGCTAGAGATCAAAAAAGGAAAACTGGAGACGACAGAAGGTATAGAACTCCCCAACCAAGAGGAGATGAGGGCGCTAGGAGAACATGATAGCTACAAATACCTGGGAGTTCTGGAAGCAGACACAATCAAATATACAGAAATGAAAGAGAAGATTGGAAAAGAATATCTACGAAGAACAAGGAAACTCTTAGAAACTAAACTATATAGCAGAAACCTAGTAAAAGGGATAAACACATGGGCTGTATCACTAATAAGATACTCTGGACCATTCATAGGCTGGACCAAAGAAGAACTCAGGCACCTTGACCAAAGAACAAGAAAACTAATGACTATGCACAATGCTTTGCACCCAAAAGACGACACGGACAGACTCTACGTGAAAAGAAATGAAGGAGGTAAAGGACTGGTAAGTATAGAAGACTGTGTGGAAGACACCAAAAAAGAGCTGGAGAAATATGTAACCCAGAACACGGAAAGACTGATCACCACAGCAAGAGACACCAGCCGAACAAACAACCCCGGAAGTACTGAACCCAGAAACAAAAAGACAAGAAAGGAAAAGTGGGAAGAAAAACAACTACATGGACGCTTCATAAGACTCACAAGCGATGAAGCCAATGAAAACAGCTGGGCATGGCTAAGAAAAGGACACCTGAACAGAGAAACGGAATCTCTGCTGACAGCCGCACAGAACAACGCGATTAGGACAAACTTTATTAAAGCAAAGATAGATAAAACCCAGGAAAACAGCAAATGCCGACTGTGTGGACAAAGAGACGAAACGATAAATCATATAATAAGTGAATGCAGCAAGCTAGCACAAAGGGAATACAAGAACAGACATGATAGCATGGGGAAAGAAGTACACCGGGAAATGTGCAAACAACTGAATTTCGAATATGCAAAAAAACGGTACAAACACAAACCAGAAACTGTACTAGAAAACGAAAAACACAAAATCATATGGGATATGAATGTACAAACAGACAAACCCATAACAGCAAGGAGACCGGATATGATAATAATCAACAAGAAAGAAAAAACCTGCAAAATCATAGACTTTGCCGTTCCAGCAGACCACAGAGTGAAGACCAAAGAGACGGAAAAAAGAAGCAAATATACTGAACTTGCCAGAGAATTGAAAGGAATATGGAACATGAAGAAAGTCAGTATAACACCAATAATCATAGGAGCACTAGGAACAGTCCCCAAAAACATGGAGAAAAGACTAGGAGAAATAGGAATCAAAGGGATAACTGAGACCATACAAAGGACAGTAATGATCAAAACAGCTACAATCCTGAGAAATGTCCTCGAATGCGGAAACCAACCCACATAAGCAACGAATTGGAACAAACACATGGAAGCACAAGACAACAGAACCGGGGTAAATACAACCGCACGAGAGAGGCGCAAGCATAGGCTGACGCCACGAAAATTATGGACAGAGGGTCGAGGAGGGAAAGCGCAAACCAGACCTCCACTGGAAGAGCGCGGACAGCTCTGGGACCTTGGGGAGGCTTGTTGCCACTCGGGCCCCAGAGGGGACCAATGGCCCTTATCAGCGGTAAATCGTTGGTAGGCGGCTGTTGCGATTACCGCAAGGTCATCAGCGGTGATGAACGAAAAGAGGTGGAGCATACTGGAGGCCTGAGGAGACTTGTTGTCACTCAGACTCCAGGGAATACCACAGGTTGTCGGCAGTGGGTGACCACTGACGATGACCAGTGTGATAACTCCTAGTGAGTAAATAATAATAATAATAATATTCTTCCCTCTGGACAACAAGAAAAAAAATACTGTCAAATCGTAGACTTTACCGTTCCAACAGACAACATAGCTAACCTCAAGGAAACGGAAAAGCGAAGCAAATACACGGAACCTGTCAGATAACTGAAAGGAATATCGAGCATGAATAATGTCACTATAATGCCAATAATCGTAGGAGCACTAGGAACTGTAAAAAAAAATTGGAGTAAAGTCTGGGAGAAATTTGAATAAAAAGATCACTGATACAATTCTTAGAACGCTAATGTAAAGTGTAAGAATAATATTTTGGAGGCGATAACAATGCGTTGTTAAAGTGACACATATACGACACGTGGAATCGTAAAAACAAAGTGACAATATTGAAAAGTCAATAATTTTCATTTTTTTTTATTTTCCTGTGTATCGTTGACCGTGGTGTTAGGTTGGAGTGTGTCCTTTTCATTATTATTTTTTTTTGGCAAAAAAACACACTCCAACGAGTGGCTGTATTTATTTTATTTATGAGGATGAGGGATACTCTCGAAAATTAAAAAAATAATAATGAAAAGGACACACTCCAACCTAACACCACGGTCAACGATACACTGGTAAATATAAAATTTTTTGAAAATTATTGACTTTTCAATATTGTCACTTTGTTTTTACGATTCCACGTGTCGTATATGTGTCACTTTAACAACGCATTGTTATCGCCTCCAAAATATTATTCTTACACTATACACAATGCTCCAAGCAAACTACAACATTCTTCTCATATATATATATATATATATATATATATATATATACTATCTTGTTGTGTCATCCATACAGATGAGGTTATATCGTGTGAATTAGGAAAACTGAGTTTTGTTTAATATCAAAATCCCAAATAAAACGCATTAATTTTGCTTTCTTTTTATCTCCCTCTTTTTTTTCTTTTTACTCTCGCATTAGTTTTATTACTTGTTCTTTCATTCTCTTTCCATTTGTAATGAATTATTCCAATCAATGTATTCTTCCGTTACAAAATACACAAAGAGAGAGAGAGAAGAAGAAAAACAAAAGAGGGAAATAAGTGACACTTGGTATTTGATAGAAAAATGATGACTAGACACATTCAAAGATATGCCTTAATCCTAAAACTTTACTGTGATTAAGAATGTACTTTTTTTCTTATTACAATATATAGACAATACCGCAAATGACATTACCTTATAGCAACAGCCGCTTAACATGGATTTCTAGCTGGCAATGATCATTAGTCTCCTCCGGTATTTGGGTGGCAATAATCCTCTGAAAGGTCCCAGCACACTCCGCACTCTTTTTTTATTTACCAGTGTATCGTTGACCGTGGTGTTAGGTTGGAGTGTGTCCTTTTCATTATTATTTTTTTAATTTTCGAGGGTATCCCTCATCCTCAGAAATAAAATAAATACAGCCACTCGTTGGTATGTGTTTTTTTGCCAAAAAAATAATAATGAAAAGGACACACTCCAACCTAACACCACGGTCAACGATACACAGGAAAATAAAAAAAAATTGAAAATTATTGACTTTTCAATATTGTCACTTTGTTTTTACGATTCCACGTGTCGTATATGTGTCACTTTAACAACGCATTGTTATCGCCTCCAAAATATTATTCTCATATATATATATATATATATATATATATATATATATATATATATATATATATATATATATATATATATATAATTATTATTATTATTATTATTATTATTATTTCCGAGTCACTCGGCTTTCGAATCCTGTGTTCGGATGTGTTTTACTGATGAGCCCAAAGGAGGGTTAAATTCGAGTCTAGGACTGCCGGTTTGTTTCCCTTATAGGTTGTGGGCTGCGGCGTTGTCTGATTGTGGAAATAATTATACATATATCATCTTACATTTAAAAATCTAATATATATAAATATATATATATATATATATATATATATTCATATATATATATATATATATATTTACGTTGTTTTGCGGATGTAACTTCAATAACGACAGCAATATTAAGAGAATGAATAGAACATGACGAGTTATTTATTGCCACATTTTCTAATGTGGCGATAAATCCTGTTACCGTGATGACCCAGGTCAGCATTACGGCCTTTCAGAAAACAATAAAGACTTATTTTTGGCTCTCATTCTGAAATCTACGACTCCACATGTCTATTATTCCAGTTCGTCATGCCTGGTTTGTATTTATCCTTACAGATCTATATGTGGGTGTATATATAAATATATATATATATATATATATATATATATATATTAATATATATATATATACGTATATATATATATATATATATATGTATACATATACAATTATATAATTATATATGCGTGTATAAATAAATATATATATATATATATATATATATATATATATATATGAAGCATCATTTTGACTACTTTCATGATTTAAATCCGCCATAACGTTGAGTGATATACGTTGTTTTTTGTGTGTTTTTTTCTCACAATCGTTTCTCCAACTTAAACAATTTTCCCCTCATATCTCATTCGATTTTCTTAGTTTTTAATTTATCATTCTGATAATATATCATTAGTAATTTTCTATTTTTCCACCCGCCTCTTTCATTGATTAAAACATGTTCATCTTAAATTTATCATACAATTTTATTGTATGCAACATTTACTCATACATACATATATATATATATATATATATATATATATATATATATATATATATATATATATATATATATATATATATATATTTATATATAGTAATCCAGGTAACGAAAATATCCACTGAATCTAAAGTATTTAAACCAGGCTAATGAAAAGTGCTCAGTATCAAATAGAGTTATTTGTATATGATTGATGGTTCCCAAATACCATCTTAGAGAAAGAATCACATTTTAATTCTCTCCTGATGAGATCTTAGCTTTTAACTGATGTAGATCGATAAGATCGACATGCCCGTGTCGCAGATTTTGTACAATCAATATATATATATATATATATATATATATATATATAATATATATATATATATATATATATATATATGCATGTTTGGTTAAACAGTAGCGACAGCTTCTGTTTATTTATTTTTAATTTGACATTTCGATTTGTCGCACAACCGATTTGGTATTGTCGTCCATGTTTTATAAAAACACGTTTATAAAAGTCATTTCAATACCACTTCAATAACACTTCAACATACCTTCGACCCCCCCCCCCCTCATAACGAGCGTGGTTCATACTAGAATAAACACCGCTTCCATTATGGAGAGACGAATACTGCAATATGAGATCTCAAGAATGGCCGTGTTCCTGGTTAAAACATTCCTGAATTCATTTTGGGGGATGCTATGTGTTATCAAGTGTTGGTAGATGGAACTTTTAGGAGAGGTGAGATGGCAAGTTAGTCGGCGTGATATGCTAGTTCTGGTCATGCCGATATACGTGTCGTTTGCAGAGACACATTCTCTGATAGGGATGTTTATACAACATGGACGACATTACCAAATCGGTCGTGCGACGAATCGAAAAAACACGTCAAAAAATAAATAAACAGAAACTGTCGCTACTGTTTAACCAAACATGCATAAGAGAAGGAATGCTGCCTAATTACACAAATATATGTATATACATACATACATACATACATATATATATATATATTGAGCAACGTGAATCCACCTTCTGGCGTCTCTGAACCCCCTGAGTATTCATCTGACACTGAGGATAATTTACCAACAGCCTCCTATAGAAAATTCTATAAAATAGGAACTCACAAGAACCCACCTCACATCCCTGCATTAGAAAGCTTCGAAGCGGATATGCATAATATGGTTAAAAACATCAAAACTAAAAACAGATCACAATATTGGAATCCTACCATTGAACATATCCATAGGACACAGACACGGATTAGGAATAACTCTAACATCACAGTTCCGGTGGATAAAACTTTAAACACATACTCCATGAATACGGAAACATACAACAACCTCATCCTGAAGGAACTGAATAAAAACTACAAGACCGTAGGGAACGGGGTGTTACAGGATATTAACTTGGCCGCTCTTAAGATCTGCTCTGAGATTGGTATGGAAGGTAATGTTGAGATATATACCCCTAAATGCCCTCGTTTCACTCTTAAGGATCATAAGCCAGATTTTAGTAATAACCCATCCATTAGACTGATCTCGCCGTGTATTTCAGACATGGGTGTAATTAGCAAAAAAATACTAGACAGAATATTGCCAGGAATTAAACGCAGAACTCAATTGAATCTGTGGACCTCATCAGAAGAAGTGCTAAGTTGGTATAAAGAATTACACATTACTAATCAAAGTAAATTTATAATGTTTGATATAGATTCATACTATCCCTCCATATCCTCTACTTTACTTGAAAAGGCGCTTACCATGGCTAGAAATGAATCCAACATTACAAACTTAGAAATGGATATAATTAGACTAGCCAGAAGGACGCTAATATCCTACAATGATAAGTTATGGACTAGAAAGGATAGGGAAAACAATTTCGATATTACTATGGGGGCACCGGACTCAGCGCAGGTTACTGACCTGGTAGGGATATATATCCTCAGAGAAATTTGTATGAAAATACCTGAACTGGCGGGCGGTCTATATAGGGACGACGCTTTATTCTTTGTCAACACAAGTATAAGGAATCTTGAAACTAAGAAGAAAAAACTCAATATATTCTTCAACTCAATACAACTTAGCGTAACTATGGATATAAACTACCGGAGGGTCAATTTTTTGGATATTACGCTTGATCTATGCAACAACACATATGAACCTTATCACAAGCCCAACCACACACTCTACTATATCGACGCTAAATCGAATCACCCACCGATGGTGAAAAGAGCCATTATTCCTGCAATATCGAGTAGGATATCTAAGCTGTCCAAGAATCAACAAATATTCGACAGCAGTAAGCAATTCTACAATGAAGCTCTAAACAGATCAGGATACAAGGAAAAAATTAATTACCTTGTGCCTCCTTCGGTTGGGAATGGGGGACTAAACGGGAGACCGACTGCCTCTCGATCAATGGTTTCATATAATAAGGCAATGGGCAAGGCTAGATATAGGAGACCTGGTGTATCCCACGGTAATATAAACCAGGTAGGGTGGGAACCGGTTGATGATAATATTCGTGAAGTTGGAAGTAACGAATTGAACTCACATGCTACCCAAACCGGGGGGGAAGGTAGGAAGAAAAATAGGAGAAGGACCACTACATGGTTCAACCCCCCCCCTATAGCCAGCATATTAAGACTAATATCCCAAAGATTTTTTATAGCATAGTGGAAAAAAACTTTCCAAGGGATAGCAGATTGGGGGGAATCATTAACAAAAATACTGTAAAACTGTCTTATTCAACCTGTAGAAATATAGCCACATCCATCATAGGATATAATAATTCTAAGATAACTAAAACAAGGGAAGCCATGTTCTCTTCTGGTGTTGATCCCAGTAACACCAGTTCAGTGAGAACCTCCATTATAAATAACCATAGTAGTAGAACATCTAGCAACGGCCTAGCACACAACTGTAACTGCAGAGCTTCTAACATCTGTCCACTGGGGGGGAACTGTAGAGTTTCAAGCATTGTCTACAAATGCGATGTGATAACAGAGAGTAGTAGGAAATCATATATCGGTTCAACCGGGGGTGAGTTCAAAGATAGATTCAGAAACCACATGAGTTCCTTCAGGGGAGGCCAAAGGGAAGACATAGATAGGCCTAACACTTCTGTTGGCCGTTTTGTGAGAAACCTCATTGCTAGGCAAGACCCTTTCGAACTGAAATGGTCAATTTTAGGGAGGGCTAACAAATATAAACCAAACAAAAAGAAGAGATGCAACCTATGTGCATTGGAGTCGTACCACATCATGACATCTAGAGATAATTTACTGAACGCTAGGCAGGAAATACTACAATGCTGTCTGCATAGAAACCGTTACCTGTTATCAAGCCTAAAACCTGGATAGGAGGGGAATTGGGGGAAGTATAAACTTACAGCAGAGATAGGCAGGATGGACACTTCCTGAGGCAATCTGGGGCAATAATTAGTGTATAATATGAAGGATGAAAATTAGTAACACGTACTTATGCTAAGATATGTTTTGATTCAATTATTAGCGGATACTCGAGACTTAGGTTGGGGGTGATAAGGTAGGAATATTCTATCGGAATAAGGCCCAGTGATAGTCAACTATAGTAAATACTTATTCAGCGGAATAGAGGGGGGAAATTGTGTTACATATAAAAAGATAGTGGAATAATAAATAATAAATCACAATTTATTCTCAGAAATAGATATATTATACGAAATGCATTGGGGATTTCAAGTAATTTTAAGTGAAAAATAAGAAATAGCAACCTGGATGCTATCACTATTTAATTAAATTAGGTTAAATTAAATTAGTTTTTAATTAGATTAAAATAAATAAAACAATTTGGTGGCAGGAATGGAGAAAAGTAATTAAGGAAAAAATAATTTTAAAAACATGCATGCCGACACGGAGTTAATTTCTAAAAATAGAAACAATTGGATTTTTATAAAAAGTATTTTGTACGGGATTTTAAATTAGTAATAATAAAGTCTCCTGTCATTTAACGAGTAAGAGTGATATTTTCCCGTAGAGTTGACAAAAAAATAAACCGGTCCATTAAAAAAAAAAGTTTGTTTTTTTCAAAATAGAAAATAGATTTCTGATAACGATATTCCGTAGTAACATTTATTTATGGAAAATAGAATAATATTCTCCACAGAGAGTTGCAGACAGACACAGCCGTTAAGGAAATATTTTAAATGATTTAAAATAATAACTAGATTTTTGTAGAAGGCCTTTTTATAATAACAGTTTATTTTTTATATATGAATAATTTTTTAAAAACAAATTCTGCGGGATAGGCTTTTTTCGCTTCGTTAAACAACAACACGATAATAATTCGGCAGTTAATTAAATGAAGGATATTTTCCCAAAATGTAAAATGACGTCCCAGACACTAGATAATTAATTTCTATAAGGAATAGGTTTAATAATAAATATTTTTAGAAACAGTATTTTGAATAAATAGTTTCTATATTAAGATTTTTTCTTGGTGGAAGGGAGTTTTCTGCGGGATTGACATTCAACTCGTCGTGTGTTTATTTCGAAGGGTAATAAATCAACAATTGAAATAAGACTCTTTGAAACTCGGACGAACATTTGTGTTGACTTTTCTTTGTGAGAAGTTGGATTTAGAATTCCCATACTATCATTGGATTGGAATGGTAACTTGTGAGCGGTAACTTGAATGATTTAGTTCTTTTGTTTTCTTGTAGGGGGGGGGGATTTATTCATCATTGTACCGGCCGACGTGAAAGTGTATTATCGCACATTGTTCCGGTTTTGTGGTTTTATTGAATGTATTTGGGACCGATTATTTGCTTGTTGGCTTGGTGGAAGAAATAATGCACAAGCTACTTTTCTAAGACTTTTCTAGGACTTTCTTTTTTTATCGTTGTTCTTCCTTGCTTTTCAAGTTTGAATTTTATTTTTATTTTTATTTTTTTCCTCTTCTCTTCTTAAGTGACCTCAACTATTACAACGCCACATTGTGTTTTGTCGGCAGTTGAAACCAGTATTCCAGACATTTAATTTCCCTGATGATCTGCCAAGCAAGTAACTGCTTGGTAGTGAAACACGTGTAGGAAAAAACATTTAATTTGAATAAATAGTATTTGTAAGAAAAAATATCTTTAATGGTGATCATTGGTGTCTTGAAAGGAATGCTTTGGTAAGCCTTCATAAAATCACATATATATATATATATATATATATATATATGAATGCGTGTGTGTGTACGTCTTTTTAGATCGGCTTCGTTAAATGCTTTTCCGATCGGTTTTCGGTCAGTCCGTCACGCTGCCTTTTATAAATATAATTATCACTTAAAAATTCGCAGATTGAATACGTCTTTCTTGATATGCGTCCAATAATATGTACGCCAATCAGTCTGGCATGTTTGCATTTTAATCAGCAAATTTCGTCGCTTTGCAACGCTTGAGTTTTAAATAACATTTAGTAGGCTTGTTACGCTTTTTCACAAAATAATATTTGAGTTATTTTGTCAGGGTTCTGTTTGATACACAATTCTTGTGAGTCAGTTGCATTTAAGTTTCAAATACAATTGTCATTGTTAACTCGCATATACATATCTGTTTTTCGAAAATGAAAATAAATCAACTACATTCATATGATTTGACTGTTTTTAATTTTAGTTTAATAATAAATAAAAAGGTATTGGTAAAGAAAATATATACATAGCGGGTATTAAATTAACGGTGAAAGCCGTTAGTTGATTGGACGATTGACGGATGGGGAGTCAGAATGTAATTGTTTTACTTGAAGGAAAATTGGCGAATCCACGCAACTTCTGGAGAAGGGATATCTTCCGAACTCTAGCAGGCGAACACAAGACAGAGCTTCACCCTAAAAAGACCCATTCCGTTGTTAGGTGTAACGAGGCATGTTATCTATTAGTTTATCGGTATCCCTCTTTTTGTTCTTGAAAAGGCAGCCCACAGTAACTAAAGTCGAGAGATCGTTCAACCTGTGTGTGAATGTTCAAAAGCATCTGTATTCATAAACCTCTTATCACAAACTAAACATCGGATCCAAGTGATTGTATCCACAGACGATCAAGAATATGGGTTCTTGAAAACAACAAACAACATCTGCTTGTTTGTGTGTGTGTATGTCCAGCTAAATCTCCCAAGATATTCCACAGAACCTAATGAAGTTAATATTTTCTTAAACAGCGTCACCTTGCTCAAATAATATCGAAAATGCAGAAGAAAAAAATAATGCTTGAGGGTCAACTGGGCGGGGTTTCGTAAAATCTACGATGTTATGTAGTAATTGGCAAATAAATCAATGTAGTATGTAGTAATTTTGCTGACTCATTATGGTGCACGTGACGTCATTATGAGAGATAGACAGATTGCCGACTCATACCTCTAGACATGACGTCATTTGCAATCAAAATTAAGTAACGCCTTTACTGGCTCGTACTAAATGCGTGACGATTTAGAGAGGGTCAGGTCTTGTTTTTCGCATAAGGTAAAGACTGGGAGTGTTGGCATTAACGTGTAGGACCGCTTCAGGCAAACACTTGGAAAACTCCTGGGAGAGTGTCGGCATTGACCGGTTGGAGCGCATCAGGTAAAAGTCTGAAAGAATATCGACATACGCTGGCAGGGGAAACTCAGGCAAAAGCCCGAGAGAGTATCGGCATTCGCCGGTAGTGGGCGCCTCAGGCAAAAAGCTTAGGCGTTCGCCGGTAGGGGTGACCCAAACAAAAAAAATCGACATTCGCTAGTAGGGCGCCTCAGGCAAATGAGACTAAGAAAGTGTAGAAATTAGAGTAGAGGTAGCAGCACATATTAGAGTAGTAGTTGCAGTATATATAAGAGTAGAGGTGGCAGCACATATTATTGGTTTACTCATCTCCAGAAGTTGGGCACAAAACAAGTTTTTATCTTACTTCCACAAGTAAGATGTGGCCCAAGGTCGGCTCGGGAAAGTAGGGTTTAAAAATTGCCAGGGCAGCCCCGTCGGCATTCCCCAGAATGGGGCGCATCAGGCAGTACGCAATAAACTTATTCCTCCCCAAAGAGGGAAGGCGAAGCCTGGAAGGGTTGACCTCCTAGAACTGCACAGGACAGACCAAAAGACCGGCGTAAATCAAGCCCCGAAGGTCAAGACAATGCCAGTCTAGGGGGTGCAGCATCCATCGAGACAGATACTTTGATCTTAGCCAAAAGGCCAAGGTGGCAGCATTTTATTTACTCCGCTACAGGAGTTAGGCACAAGGCCAGTTTTATCTTACTCCCACAAGTAAGATGTGACCCAAGCTCGGGTCGAGAAAGTGGGGTATGAAAAGCCAGTGCCTGAGAAGGTGAGCACTCTGGCCATTAAAAATTGCCTGAGCAGTCCCGTCGGCATTCCCCGGTAGGGGCGCCTCAGGCAGTAAGCAATAAACTTACTCCTCCCCAAAGAGGGGAGGCGAAGCCTGGGAGAGTGGACCTCCTAGAACTGCACAGGACAGACCCATAGACCGGTCTATAGGGTGCAGTATCCATCGGAACAGATACTACACTTTTATCTTAGCCAAAAGGCCAAAGTGGCAGCATATATTAGAGCAGAGGTGGCAGCATATATTAGAGTAGAGGTGGCAACATATATTAGAGTATTGATTTACTCCTCTTCAGGAGTTAGGCACAAGGCCAGTTTTTCTCTTACTCCCACAAGTAAGATGTGACCCAAGTTAGGGTCGGGAAAGTGGAGTTTAAAAATTGCCTGGGCAGCCCCGTCGGCATTCCAGGCAGTAAGCAATAAACTTACTCCTCCCCAAAGAGGGGGGAGGTGAAGCCTGAGAGAGTCGACCTCCTAGAACTGCACAGGACAGACTCATAGACCGGCGTAAATCAAGCCCCGAAGGCCAAGACAATACCAGTCTATAGGGTGAAGTATCCATCGGAACAGATATTACACTTTTATCTTATAGTTTTTTTTATACTGATGCTATTTACCCCGAGGGTTCGAATCACAGTAAAGGTAGAAGAGAACCTCAAGTTTTAAAATACGTTACGATAAGTATAGTCCGGTCGATGTTATGCCCAGATTGGCGAATTTTTAAAATGGCGTTTAGCGCGTTTTGCATCTAGACTCTTCATATATATATATATATATATATATATATATATATATATATATATATATATATATATATATATATATATATATATATATATACTATTTATAAATACCTACAGACGCTAGCGTTTCAAGCTTATTGCTCTCATCAGTGCAGGAAGTAACAATCAGACGGTCGGAAGGGGCGAACTCGGTTCACAGAATCGGCCTAGAATCTGCAAGCAGTCGCCATATCCACTCGGCCATCGGAAACTGTCACACAATTAAGGGGAATTAAGATCTATATGTACCTAGAAGCGGGTACAGATAGAAGACTAGTCGAGAGTGTTCGACGACCGTATTCGGAACTTTGCATTTAAGCTTTTTGACAGTCTATTTTTAACATCCCCGAGAGTGCTCAATATATATATGTATATTCATATATATATATATATATATATATATATATATATATATATATATATATATATATATATATATGAAGAGTCTAGATGCAAAACGCGCTAAACACCATTTAAAAGAATCCTCAATTACCTCTTCGAAAAGTGTTGAATTTATTCACTTTTACACACGCTAAATGCTTTTCTTAAATTAATGGGATATTTGGCAGTGTATGCTTCCTTTTAATTGAAATAAGCTTTTACGGTCAAATTCCAAATTAAAAAAATATTCGTGTTTGTAAAATCTAATGTCTAAACTTTAAGAAATTGGATTCATCGTGTTTTACATTAAATACATATTTATAAATATAGATCTATGTATATAGAAAAGGGACTGAAATCAAACAGTGTATAAATATTCGTATACCTGAATGTACGTACTATCTTGTACATCGGCGTAAACGAAGCAGTAGTAACACATGTGCAGAGAAATCTGTCATATTACAAGGAAGTTTTTACTTCTCATATTCGTGTGAACCAAAAAAACATCCATTTTCTCCCTCCCCCACACTTACAGAGGTGAAGAAAAATAGACACTTTCATTTTCACTCTCTCCCGTTTTTTTTGACTCGGTCGCTGATTGATGTAAACAAGAGACGTCGCCATAACTTCTTGCATTCCCTCGTCTCTCTCACGATTTTTCTTTTACCAGTTCCCGCGTATTTGAGATGCTGCTTTGCTATTGGAGACCATTCTTCATTTGCTTGTTTCATTCTAGATTCCTGTAACGATCTTACAAGATACGTCCTCGTATCCCTTCAAGATGCTACGTCTGTCGGTAGTTTTTCTTACGCATTTTCATCGCTAAAAAAACGGTTATAATTGACGAATCTGTTTTTTTTCTGATGAGCTGTTGCCTTTCTATTTATAAAAGAATTGTAAACATTTACTTGTAGCGATATGAAGAAAGTACAAAGTTTTAATAAGTTATAAGTGAACGCTATCGGTTGCTCTAAGGTTCAATCACCAGCACAGGTGTTACTAAGAATATAATTATATTGTTTTTCTTTTTTCTGTTTTTTTAGCCCATAATGATCCACAGTGTGTTTAAGTTTTTTTCCAGATACTCCGATTTGAGAACTTGTTTCATTGTGGATTTCCGATGACCTTGAGGTGTAGCATGGTCGATCTAGATATAATAATGTTGATTAACAAACCTCCAGAGAAACGAGTCGTAAATATACATCTCACAGGAATGGGATGTCTTTTAAAAATGTGAAAAAATATGAAGTGAAAATGAAAACCATGTTTAGATGAATATAAAATGTACCTGTCTTATTTATATATGCTATGTTGTTACTGGTTGACTGGTTGACAATCATCAAGTTGAATCTTTTTTTAACAGAATACTAATTAAAAGTTACTGATAGTATATGCTAATACATATATTGTAATAATCCATATATATATATATATATATATATATATATATATATATATATATATATATATATATATATATATATATGTAAAGTTGTTCCAACAGAAGATATAAGAGGCAACTAATATCTTTTAATTAGTTAACTTAGACATATAACATCTGTTCTGATAACGTCGTTTGACATAGTGGGCATTCTGCGGCTTTAGTATTGCCTTCTGATCGGCGTGAAGATGTTCTGTTTATTTCGCTTACGGAGGAGTGATTACTTTTAAATTTGACTTTTTTCATTGGAATAATTTTTGTCGGATCTAGAAGAAGAAATGGCCGAATATGTCTGCTCAATTTGATTTAATTTTATTCGAATCGGATGTTTCATTTAACCAGCGAATTATGGTTTGCACTAATCCGATCAAATCATTGGAACCCTGAATTTTGAACATTATGATTTCAACATTAAATGAGTTTACTGAACTTTTTATTTGATTTGGTTCTTTTATCGTTTTATTAATTTAAAATAAACATTGGATGCATTTAAAACTGTCATTTATCACATCGATTGCGGTCGTATTTCCCGACTGGAAAAACTTTTTCAATTTAATCAATTCTTTCATTTTTGGACTGTCACTTACTACCTGGATCAATCTTCTATCAAGCGCTTGGATATCTTTCCTGAACTTGTTTTAAATTGTATGACTTGGATTGTATAGCTTTAACAAAAGTATGTTTTGGGCTGATAACTTTGTATGTGTTATATACTTTTATGCATTTTTGCATATATTTTTATATATTTCCAAAGTGTAATTTGTTCACCTGCAGTGATGTCACTGCGGTAATAGTCCTCTGAGGAGAAGAATTATCTTTGAAAACTCATGAGTTAAGGACTTTAAGATACTTTGCCTGAACTTTGAATTCTAATGAAATTTGATTTACACCTTATTTATACTATATATATATATATATATATATATATATATATATATATAATTTTGGTTATTCGAACTACATTGACTATCTTGAATTCATACTCACAACGGTGTATCTCTTCGAACTCGGGAATATTTCGGTATAACTCGGGAATCTGGACGGAATTTCGAATTGAACCCTTTATTGTATCGACCGGGGGTTGAATGCTCTTGTTCCGTCAGCCATAACTGAGAGAAGTCTTAAGTAATTCGCAATTCTTCGTATCGCCCGCACCGAGGATTGAACCTTCAACCTTAAGATGACTATCACTTGGAACTGAATTTAACTGCGCACCGGTCCCGACGGATAGTTCTAGTATGAAATTGTTTAGCCTTCAAACTATTCTTGTTTTTCTACTATGACTATACAGTAGTTTTACTACTACACATCACTGTGCTTTTATATATATGTATATATATACATATATGTGTATATATATATATATATATATATATATATATATATATACCCATATTTATATATATATATATATATATATGTATTTATATAACTATATCTGTTATTCATAAACTATGGTTCCCATATTGTATTAAATACTATACTAGATCTGCTTAATAAGGCATTATTGCCAAACATACACCTGAAGAAGGCAGGAGGTTACAACAGCCGAAACGTTGTGATGATAACATTCAAGATGAGAAATATCAAAAATGCATATATATATTACTTCTCGTGCCTCTAACGACCTACCTATCTACATCGTATCCTCTCCGCTGGACTCTTCGACACCGGACTTTTTGGCAATCGGACATTTGCTTGCACCCTGGCACAGTTTTGCCCTACGTTTCCTTCCCTACAACTTTTATTTTATTTCATTTTTTCAAATTTTAAATCTTGGCCATTGCCAACTTATCTATCCCAGCGACTTCCTCTGATGATAAGATTTTGATCTTTGAAAAGCCTGGCTTAAGGAAAATTTAACTTGAATAAATTGCCTTTTTGCGGAATATACCTTGCTTTGAACTTTTGAATTGAATTTTGATTTGGCTTTTGCTTTCTCTAATTCCTTTCCACTCTCCTTCATTTATATATATATATATATATATATATATATATATATATATATATATATATATATATATATATATAATAAAACGGGAATATATATAGACTTGAATGAGAATTTGCGATACATAGATGCTTTCGTCTGTCTTCCGTTTCTTTTTTTCGGTATTATATATTTTCTCTTTATTTAACTATTCTTCTCCTTATTACTTTCTTCTATGTGTGGCATCTTCTTTTCTATTAAATCTCTCTTTTAGTCCAAACATTTTCTATCTTCTCTTCCCTCTTTTTTCCGCTCTTCTAGTCTTCCTTTCTGAAATATGATTCTCTTTTTTCACTGAGATGCATCTACGCAACGTCATAGGGGGCTTCGGTCGATCGATCGGACTCTAACCCATAAATCTCAGATAGCATCTACATCGCTAAACGTGCCAATATATCGGCTCTCTATTTGTCTGTTACTTATTTTCATCGCTAAACTTGCACATTGAATGAACGATTCTTCAGAATTGGTCCGTCCTTGCTTTGTCTTTGAATCAATAATTCTTCCAGTACAGTCCAGCATGTCGCCCGTATTGCGATATTCCCAATTCCTAGTTTCCAAATTCTGTGTTTGGAACCTCGTATCCTTCCAAACGTTTCCCAGAGTTTTCCAATATTTCATTTTTATGTTTTATATTTTTTTATCATGGCTTTCTCACCAAATATCATAAAAGCAAAACACACCCGAAAGGATATCTACAGAAGGACATCAAATCCCAAAACACTAAGGCATAAATCATCTCCGAACTCTAAAATGTGTTAGAACAGCTGGACATGCAGCGAAGTCACAGCCGTTGGCGTTTTATAGTGTATTTACGCCGACTAATAAAACAGATAAGCTTACGGAGACACTTGTATATATATATATATATATATATATATATATATATATATATATATTTATATGTGTGTGAATATATATATAAATATTTTTATATATATATATGTATATATATAAATGTATATATATATGTATATATGAATATACATATATATCTATATAGATCGATTTGTGTATATATATATTTATTTATATATATATATACATATATAAATATATATATAAATATTTTTATATATATATATGTATATATATATATAAATGTATATATATATATATGTATATATGAATATACATATATATCTATATATAGATCGATTTGTGTATATATATATTTATTTATATATATACATACATAAATATTTATATATACTTATATATATATATATGTATATATATATATATATATATATATATATATATATATATATATATATATCAATATACCTACATCCGCCTAGAATTGCTGGTGTCGGTTAGGATAATGACTTTGAGAAATATATAAATATTTACACGGTCACCGCTGTCTCGCTAAACATCTTATTTTAAAACATAAGAGGGCATGAATTGCAACCATCGATTACCGCAGACTCCGTGCAATGAGCTGGAAAATATCTCACATTTTTCTTTATTTAAAGATGATTTTTGATATTTTTCTTCTTTGACATCAGGAATGCCTGCGAATAAGAAGAATATTTTATATTCATACGAGGGATTTTATTTTTAATCGACATATTTTTTATAGTAAATTTCTTTGGTTAACAATATATATATATATATATATATATATATATATATATATATATATATATATGTATATATATATATATATATATATATATATATATATATAGAGAGAGAGAGAGAGAGAGAGAGAGATGAAAGAAGAGGGATAAACATGTACGAATGACAAATTTATTTCAACTTCGATTGTTCAATGCAAGGTATACTCGGTAAAAAGATGTGTTTATTATTCTTTCCCTAAGCCAAGGCTTTTCAAAGATTAAAATCTTATCATCAGAGGAATTACATAGATAGATAAGTTGGTAGTAAAAAAGACAACATTCAAAATTTGAAAAATATTAAGTAATGGAGAGTGAGAAAGTTCGTGTAAAAAAGATATGGGGTCTGTCCAGTTGGTAATTGTCCGTTGATGAGGTGTCCAATGAATGGAGATTTACAGATGGAAAAGATGGGTTTTCGCGAAGGCAGCATAGAAAAAATTTTTTGGTGTGTTTGTGTTGTGGGACTAGGGTTAGGGTTAGTGTTAGGTTTGATATACTTACAGTATATCTATGACGGCTTCTCCCCTAATATAAATATTGTAAATATTTTCACTGATAAAAAAAAATAAAAGGTTATGTTAAAGCAGAAAAAAAGCTAAATCCTAGTAGTAAAAGAACTATTCCCTCAAATATATTTTGCACTATATTTCATTGTCCGATAAAAGACTAAATAGTATCCGAGTGACCTGTTGGCCTTGATAAGTACTTTTCTAATATATATATATATATATATATATATATATATATATATATATTAATTGCACAATCTTCAATACTGGAAGCTAATTCTCGACGGTCGACGGGCGCGAACTCTGACCACAAATCGCCTCTAATTCGTAGGTCAGGAGAGTTACCTGTTGGCCACCAGAAATCAGCTCAGAATTTCGAAGGAATTGAACTTTGTAAATATCATGTCGGTTAGTATTCACAGAAAGCGGCGAAGAGTGATCTAATAATAACAAATCGTGTTGGACCTCGTAATAAAGCTAGTTGTACTGCTTGATATTCAATTCACTCAGAGTGCCCAGCCTTTTGTAAAGGGGGAGAATGAGTTTCTATTTTATCCAAAGTGTTATTTTATAAACGAGGTAATCTCAGCTAAAACCCAGTTGACTAGCTTTATAATTACTATTTCATAATCGTTTCTTTACTATCCTTCGTGATCCACTAGTTAACATCTTAACGCTCTTAAACTGATTTCTTATAATCGAACCAAACATACACCGACTGATAAGCATTTTCTTCCCTTTCCATAATTCTAAGATCTGTTCGGAGTCACTCTCTTTACACAAAAGATGGTTTAATTGTTTTTTCTTTCTTTTTTCGTTTATTTTTAATCGTTGCCATTCAACAACTGATCCTATAATAATTCCCTTTTTTTTTCTTGGCATCGAGATTCATAAGTCGCCTCTTAATTTCCATTTTTGTTGACTTTGAACTTCTCAATTAAGCAATCGGTGCAAATTGAGTGGTTAAGTGGGCGCGTGTTCGATTTGATCTTCGAAACTGTTTTTCCATGTGATTTTTCTTTTCAGTGTGGGGTGAAGATGTTTGTTTTGTTTTGTTTTATTTTTAGGCAAGATATAATGAGAAAAGGGAAATTGCAGAAAGATGCGAATAATGAATGAACAGGACAACACCATCGGTGTAGACCAGTAAAAAGATGTAGTAAAGATGAAACTAAAAAATAAACGGTGCAAGAATACGAAACTGTTCATGAACAAAATTGCATAACTACATTTTGTGTATGTGTATGTCTGTGTTTTTCGTATCTATGTGACTTACAGATAATTCTTTTTGAAATTTATGTGTAATTCTTTATTTATTGAATCCAAAATAGCGAAAGGAACAAAAAGTAACTTTTAAAAATATTGCTATGCTGTCCTACACAAATCAGGCATTTTTACCATCCGTCGCTTTTCAAAGTTTTACAAGATATTTAGAAGCATTAAAACTGTTGAATAGATAGTCAGTTGTCGTTTTAAAATGTCTAGTCAATTTTCATGTATTAAAATCTAACATTTTAGAAGCTTTTTATATCCAATAATTACATGAATAGATTAAAATAACATTATTTTAACAACATTACTCATAATCTAAGAACAATTTTGTTCAATTTATTATTTAGAGAGATAACGATATTGTAATACTAAACTTTAATTTTCACACTTGTGATTATAAAGAAATAATAATGATATTATAATAATAAAAAACAAACGACATTTTACGTCAAGAGAACGAAACATAAAAGTCATTAAAAAATTCCCGAGTTCACCCATTAACTAATAAAAAATATTGTGTCATGTGCTTTAATCTTCTTTCAACTAAAACACATTTGAGTAACCATCTTTAATTTACAGGTTTTATCAAAGTTTTAAAATAAGTTACCTAGAAATATTTGTGAAAATAAAAGAATTAGAATCACAATAAGTATACGATGAAGAAGAACCGGAAGTAGAAGAAGTATATTAAACAAACAGAAATGAAATAGTGTATCTATTAATATTTGTGAAATAAAAACTATAGTAATAATAAGTATACGACGGAGAGGAACCCGGAGACGAAAAATGGAAACAGAAGACATATATTCCAAAGAAGCAAATAAAATAGTTTATCTATTAATATTTGTGAAAATAATAATGAAAAAGTGTACGACAAAGAAGAACCTGAAAACGAAAAAGGGGAAACAGTAGACATATAATCAAAAAAGGGAAATAAAATAGTTTACCTGTTAATATTTGTGAAAAATAAACTAGAAAAACGATAATTATACGACGAAGAAGAACCTGGAGAAGAAAAGGGGAAACAGTAGACATATATTAAAAAAACGGAAATAAAAAGATTTACCTATTAATATTTGTGATAATAAACAATAGAATAATAATACGTATATGACGAAGAACCCGGAGAAGAAAAGGCTGAAAAAACATATTAAAAAAGGTGAAAAAGCAAGACGAGGAAAAAGGCACAAACAACAAGTAGACGAAGAAGCAAGTGGCGACGAAAAAGATGAAGATAAAGTAGAAAATGAAGAATTATCAGAGGAAAAGATGAATATGATGGAGGCAAAAGGCAAAATGTTAATGTGTGATATAATGAAAAGAACACAGCGGAGAAAATAACGAGAATGGACGGAAAATTGAATTTAAAAATGAAAATCAATTTTCTACTTATTATTCTTTTCCTTTTATTGATTTTTGTGCTTTAAAACATTTTACTTATATTGTATTCTTCTTTATTATCGATTTTTACTCATTCTTCACTTTGTAACTACAGTAAAATTCCTCGGAAGAAACGTATAAAAAAGAAAAAGAAACGAGAACACTGTAAATATCTTACGATTCACAACGTAAATGAGAAAATAGAGAAAATAATGATAGTAGTAAATAAAAGTAAGGTTGTCAGCAAATTACATTTTTTTAGTATTTTTATTTTCGATTGATTATTTTCGTTCATTTTTTCTTTGAAAGGTTTAGTGATATTCTCTTCTTCTTTTAATCTGTCTTCTTCTTCTATTTATTATTCCCTCACTAGGAGTTATCACATCGTCAGTGATCGCCCACTGCAACAACCTGTGGTATTCCCTGGAGTCTGAGTGACAACAAGTCTCCTCAGACTTCCAGTATGCTCCACCTCTTTTCGTTCATCACCGCTGATGACCTTGCGGTATCGCAACAGCCACCTACCAACGATTTCCCGCTGATAAGGGCCATTCGTCCCCTCTGAGGCCCGAGTGGCAACAAGCCTCCTCAAGGTCCCAGAGCTGTTTGCGCTCTTCCAGTGGAGGTCTGGTTTGCGCTTTCCTTCCTCGACCCTCTGTCCATAATTTTCGTGGCGTCAGCCTATGCTTGCGCCTCTCTCGTGCGGTTGTATTTTCCCCGGTTCTGTTGTCTTGTGCTTCCATGTGTTTGTTCCCATTCGTTGCTTATGTGGGTTGGTTTCCGCATTCGAGGACATTTCTCAGGATTGTAGCTTTTTTGATCATTACTGTCCTTTGTATGGTCTCAGTTATCCCTTTGATTCCTATTTCTCCTAGTCTTTTCTCCATGTTTTTGGGGACTGTTCCTAGTGCTCCTATATTATTATTATTATTATTATTATTATTATTATTATTATTATTATTATTATTATTATTATTATTATTATTATTATTATTATTGTCATTTATCTTTTTTTGTCTTCATCTAGTCCGTCTACGTCTTTTTTCTTTTAAATTTTCTCATCCTTTTCGTTTTGTTTTTTCTTTTTGTTTTTTTCTTCTCTCATCCTTTTTTAATCATAATTATACGTATAAAATATATGGAAAAAGACGACAGAATTACTTACTTACAGAAAGAATGAAACAGAGGGACAGTAAACTCAAAAGTTTCTTTGTTATTTTTCCGTTCATTCTTTTCTTTTTTTCTTCTCTTTTATTCCTTCTTTTTTATTAATTTCCTACTAAGCATCCCTGTAGTTCTCATCCGTCATCAGCTGTTTCTCATCTTCTTGTTCTCGTTTTTTCTTTTCTTTTTTTTCACCTTTTTAATTTGTTGATCAGTTTTACTTTAATATTTTTACTTTTATTCTATTTGATGTACCCCCTCCTTCAATTTTCCAAAATGTGTTTTCTCCAAGATTTTTCATTGTTTTTTGTTTACATTCCTTCGTTTTCTCTTTCCCGTTGGTCTTCATTCGCTTTATTTCCATTATTTGGCCTCCCTTATATATTGCCTATAGTTTTCTTCTTCTACTTTGGATCAACCCTGTGCATGCAATTGCCCTGGATACATGCCCCCACCGTGTTTAACATATGCAACTGCTAAAAAAATACTATTTCACTCTATTTAACCACTTCACAATTACTGATTAATATATTTATTTTCGGATGATGCACGCTGTCTTCCTCGCCTTTTCTCCCGTCATTGTGGTCTGTAACGCTCGCATCGCAATTCCACCATTTCCTAGCAACTCCGACAGGCCACCGATATATATAGCCCTTCCAAAGTGTCTACAAAATGGCGAAGACTTTCAAATGACGCTGACAGAAGCATAAAAGCCGAATCGTTATTTAAAAAGAAATAATACAAAAGATTATCGAATCGTTAATAGCCCAACTGTCTTATTTCCATGCTTTACGACTAAATATGTCTTTTCATAGGTAAAAGTATAAAAAAAACTTATCACAGTTTCAAATGACTCAATGCTGAACTGCAAATGCGTCAATTTCTTGTTCTTGATAATGATGCTTTATTTGTGTTGTTTATATACACAATTCTAGATTGTTGAAGTGCAATGAAGATGCAAAATAGATTGCACACTGTTTACCAAGTTTAGTCCCTGTCCCTATTGCCGCAATTTTTAATCCATGTAGCGTCCATTTTCTTTGAACTACTAAAAGTGGTTTGCTAGTGCTGTTTTAATTCGGCGTTCTCTGTTTTTAGATGTGCTTTTGTGGTCATAATATCTAGTTTTAAAATCTAGGGAGGTCATATCCACGTAGTTTTTCCTGTTATTCGGTCTTTCTTTGGCAAATATTGGCCAATATTCTAGCAAAGGAAACAGGATATAGACGAATCTATAGAAAACATAGCAATAGAACAAGATATAGGAAGGAGTAACACTAACATCACCTTGGGAAGCCCAACGATTGGTTGAGAGAACAACAACGAATCTGATTGGTTAACTAGCTAGCCGTGTATATAAAAACACCCGGCAAAAATAAGTCTTTGCATTTTAGCCTGAAGATTCATCCCGGGAATTAAACGCGGGAGCCTCTGTGTAGCTTAATTGCCATACATATATTTTCATAGATTACTACCTAGCTCTACTTACGTAGCGATCACTGTTGAAGTAAATACTGAAAATTGATACATAAAAAATGATATCTCCTTATAAAACTTTATGTGGATACATGAAATACTAATATTATATATATATATATATATATATATATATATATATATATAAATGGAACAAAACTGACGGAATAATCTCAAGGACCTTTCTAACTCTCATCTCGTCAAGATAAAATCTATAGTTTTAAATGAATAAGAAATATTATTGACGAAAATGAATAGTATAAATTGAAAGTTCCCTAAATAAATTTAACGACAGAATCTCTGTGCAACCAATCTATCTTGACTTTTCACTTTCTTAGTGTCCAGCAGTTAGTTGAAAATACATGCTAAACAAAACATAAACTCGAGTGTTCTGACGTCTTGCATAGGACAGATTCTGCTGTTAAGTGTAGAGAAAATGATTTCGAAGGCGAAAGTCGGCTAATGATTATTCCCTATATATATAAGTCGAAGATACGTTCTCGACAATCAGTCTGACAGAGACTTACAATTTTAGTATCCTTCATGTGTCGGACTGAGATATTATATATTCGGCAATCTTTGGATGTCCACCCTCCCGAGCCTTTCCACGTTTCTTTGAATAGAGTTATTTTTGCTAATTGTCTGGGGCGCGCTTACTAGTGATTGCCAACGGGGCTAGCAAGACAATATTTAGAGGCCAGCCTTGTTCTTCTCATGGGGCGTTGTCATTTTTCTCACAGTTCGGCCTCATGCCACATCCAACTTACGTGAGAAGTATGTACATTCTGAGCGGATGCGAAATACAATTTAAAGATTTTTGTTAAAATGTTACGACTCGTTTCCTATGTTATTTTATACATTTTACGTTTTTGTGTTTTTATGTGGATAGCTTCAGGTAGTTTTATTTTTTGTAATTGGTTTCGGGGTGTATAACAACCTATAATATATAGCATTACATATGAAACCAGTGGTTTCGGAATGTATAACAACCTATAATAAATAGCATTACATATGAAACGGTGGTTTCGGAATGTATAACAACCTATAATAAATAGCATTACATATGAAACCAGTGGTTTCGGAATGTATAACAACCTATAATAAATAGCATCACATATGAAACCAGTGGTTTCGGAATGTATAACAACCTATAATAAATAGCATCACATACGAAACCAGTGGTCTCGGAATGTATAACAACCTATAATAAATAGCATTACATATGAAAACGGTGGTTTCGAAATGTATAACAACCTATAATAAATAGCATTACATATGAAACCAGTGGTTTCGGAATATATAACAACGTGTAATCAATAGCATTACATATGTAACCAGTGGTTTCGGAATGTATAACAACGTGTAATAAATAGCATTACATATAAACCCGGTGGTTTCGGAATGTATAACAACCTATAATAAATAGCATTACATGTGAAACCAGTGGTTTCGGAATGTATAACAACCTATAATAAATAGCATTACATATGAAACCATTGGTTTCGGAATGTATAACATCCTGTAATAAATAGCATTACATATGAAACCAGTGGTTTAAGAATCTATAACAACCTATTATAAATAGCATTAAATATGAAACCGGTGGTTTCGGAATGTATAACACCCTATAATAAATAGCATTACATATGAAACCGGTGGTTTCGGAATGTATAACAACCTATAATAAATAGCATTACATATGAAACCGGTGGTTTCGGAATGTATAACAACCTTTAATAAATAGCATTACATATGAAACCGGTGGTTTCGGAATGTATAACAACCTATAATAAATAGCATTACATATGAAACCAGTGGTTTTGGAATGTTTAACAACCTATAATAAATAGCATTACATATGAAACCAGTGGTAACATTGTAAAAATGCTTAACATAATGCGATTTTAGTCTGTGATGCCATCCAGTGTTGCTGAATTTAAATCGCCAACGACTTCCTGGAACAATGCGAAAAACCTTCTCTGCGCGTTTCTCCACTGTCTTTTTAAAATTCTCTTCTTTCTCTAGCTTTTTGTTCATTTGCTTTTGACAGCTGAGTATGATTCGACGAAACATCGAAAACGTTCGTAAAACCTGTGGAACCTATGGAACATTTATTCCTTTTTTTATTATTATAATACAAATAAGACCATCAAAAATGAAAACATAAAAAATGTATAATTAAACATATGAATTTTGTTATTTTTAACAATGTTTGCATATATGAGAAAATACTGCCTAATATACTATTGTATATATATATATATATATATATATATATATATATATATATATATATATATATATGTATGTATGTGTGTGTATTTGTTTGTGTGTGTAACTCATATGAAGCAGTTCTCATAATTAATCAGGTAATTTACATTCCAAAGAAGAAAATAAATGCTTTTATCAATATTTATTTAATACCTTTTTATTATTATACACCCTGAGTGTGCGTAAGATCGTCTAATCATAGGTTCTATAGAGCTATAGTTATGACAAGTTTCGGATATTCGAACGCCATGTCTCGTCACCTAAGCAACGCTCTCGACATCAGGCGATCCTTGAGCCAATGAAAATATAACCTACATTAACATACACATTAGTCGAATGAAACTGCCGCTGCAAAGAAAACATATACGTGACAAAAAGACGCATAGTATTCGGATCACACACATAAAAATGTCAATTTTTATCATACATTACTTTTTTGCGATTCTTATCAAAAAATATATAATTATTAAAAATGAACATAAAACAGGAACCTTTATAAATATAACAATGGTCCTAAAACCGTACATGGAATTTAATATCACAATTCCCCTGCGTTGCTTCGATTGACGATTTCTTTTTTTTAAATCTATATCTCTTCCGTAATATTCCCACGACAATTTGCCAGTTAGTTTAAATCTTCACAACCCATACTTGCCGGCCGGCCGCCCTTCGCAATAAAAACAAGATATAAACGTTTCAAATATCGAGTTTATTTATAAGACAACTTTACGCTCGTCAACGGAGAAACACAAAACCATATCCATCGACAAAACGTCTCCAAGTAATTACATTGCGTTTGCACATTTCACAGTTCGAGATTCGCTTTTGTAACCAATAAATCTAAGAATAACATTTTTAATTCGAGGTTCCACAGTCGAAGTAGATTAATCGATCTCGCTTGTCTTTTTTTTGCGAAAGCAAACCTTATTTGATTTACGTGTTGATCGAAGATATCTGATATCCAGGCAGCCATTTTAATTACAAGTGAATATCCCATAGCTGCGTAGGTATATAAAAATAATTCCAGAATGATGGCGGACGTGATAACACACGAGTGAAGATTTCGAAGACAAGAGTAAACGATAGATAAGTATATTTATTGGCTTATCTTGTTATTTAAACAAATAGATATGAGTATTTTAGAGCCGTCCTTGTTCCAGTCTGTGGTTCGCTCAATGGTGTAGGTAAGTAAACTAGGATTAAATTATTTCAAATATGAATAAAGGAAGAAGCGGAAAGATTTGAAGGATTTTTAAATTACAAAAATAAAGCCGAATTATATCAACTTTATTTTTCTGTATTTTTTTTAGATAAAGAGTACCAAAACAGTAATCGAAAGTAGGTTTCAGCGTAAAACGGTCACATTATTATTGTGATAACATTTCAGAAGATGAACTCTGTTTGGCTGATTTTTTTATTTATTTTGTTTCACCCAGACACTGCATGTTCTACTGATACGTAAGGGGCTACTATGAATTAAACTCCAGATTTATAGGAGGCACTCTAAGTGAGGAGTTGTGCAACAAGATATTTTTTCACATTTCATATAAATTTCTTCATGTTGGTACAGTTAGGGAAACTGGGAGCAGGGACATAAATCATAAAACATAGCTGTTCGAGGAACGAAGCTCTTAGAGTAGAAAACCCTCCGGCATATTGGGACTTCCACAGTGAATGGATGGTATTTAGCTGATTGTCGGGTTGGTCGGATGTATTTATGTCAAGCGTCACCCGAGCAGCAAGTTCGTCGGAACACATTCCATTGAAGTAAACAACAAAAGGGATGCACAATTGCGGCGATAGGACACGGGCTGGAGCTTGGTGTACATTAAGGGATCTGTTAGATAACCTACTCTTTTTTACCCAGTCTAAAAGGGAGAGACTAGTGGTTGATACACTAGCTCAGATGTGACAACAATGCTCCATGCACGGTGGCTTTGTAATGATATATTACACTGTCATGTGTTAGAAGTATTCTAGTTCGGTAGAGCCGCCCGCTTTCCTTACAGTAGCCATGACAGTATCGTCTATGTGTTTGTTTCAATTAATGTTACCTGTGAATGTTTGGTCGAGGAGTTTGTAATGTGGGACACTCGGCTACGAAGTTATTTGCCATAGCAATCGGTGATTTAAGAGGTTTCTTATAATTCTTAAAGGAAAAGAAATTTGTTTTAGTAGCATTAAATGTTACCATCAATTCATGTCCCTATTCAGTTATTGATTGGATGACATATTATAAGGATTCTGGCATTGCCTTGAATAGGTGCGCGTTCGTTCTATCCACATGTCGAGTGTAGAGCGTAGTGTCATCAGAAAATATACCCATCTCAGACACAATTTCATCAGAGGAGGTCGTGCATAAATAATTAATAAATATTACCTCGCACAAGCTGTACGTCTCAGAAACCATATAACGGTAAATAAAAATAGATTTGTATTTATATACTAGCTAAACCTACTCGCCATCCGAGCAGAAATTAATTGGGATGGGAGGCCGTTAATTAAAAAGAAATTACTCAGAGAATTCAAATATTCTAGCAACAACATTTGGTAAATGTGTACAATCAACATACTCAACTAAATTTAACCCGCGTAAAAATGAAATTATTAGTGCAGTTAGCTAAAATACCTTTTTAACACTAATCCTAAATTCGACTTGCAAGGTCGTAAAACCACACGCAATCACCCCAAAACAATAACGTATAGAATGCATCTGAAATGGCAAAAAAATGGTTAACTGCCATAAACCCTAGAATAGCTAAAAATGAAGGATAATTTTACATTAAATTTATATACAAAAAATTTCCCCACTTTAAATATATTTTTTTTCTTTTCATCTTTCCGTGAAGTTTTTCAAGTTTTCGTGATCGCCTAAAACAGGTAGAATGGAGTTGGCGTCGATGGGGGGGGGGTAATTTCGCGGAGGATGTAAATCTGCAATCATTCCAAAATATAAATCAATAGTATTTACGTAATTGGGACTATTGTTTTAATTTGCCCATCAGAATAGTGATACGGTCGTTGTAAACATTAAACAACATGCCGCGCGTGCGTGGTCCCCCTCTGTATGTTACTTGCTGTGGCGAGTGTAAAATGCAATAAATTTGGGCAATTTGGGGCATTTTTAACCCCCTTTGACCCCCTGGGGGCGCGAACCAGAATTTTTCTGAGGTCTAGGATACTCATTTTATATCCAGAACAATTGCCTCTACATTTTGGCCAAATTTCAGAAAAATTGAATGGATGGATAAAACGTTATTGGAGAAAATGGTCATTTTTTGCCATTTTGGGGGCTTTTGACCCCATGGGGGCGCGAACCAGAGTTTTTCCAAAGTCAGCGATACTTATTTTCTATTAGGAACAATTGCCTCCACATTTTGGCCAAGTTTCAGAGAAATTGAATGGATGGATGAAAAGTTATGGAGCAAAAAATGTCATATTTTGCCATTTCGGGGCCTTTTGACCGCCTGGGAGGCTAACCAGATTATTTTTCAAAAATCGGAGAATGTCACTTTCTAACTTGACCAAAGTTACAACTTCATGCAAAATTTCAGAGTAATTCAATGGATGCTTGTGGAGAAAAATCCGGACGGACGGACGGACAGACGGACGGACGGACATGCCTAAAAAAATAAGTCCCCCGACATTATGAATCGGGGGAGCAATAAGTGTGTAGTTAAACTTTACCATAAAGGCATTAACTAATAACAAAGTTATTTAGTCATTTTTCAGGGAAAATGTAAAAACTGAAAAAAGAATATATATATATTCTTAAACAACATTATCCAGGGTACTTCGATAAGTATATTTCACTTTGATCAAAGGAGATAAATCATCGGATCTGCGTTCGCGCTTTGGCATCTATAAAAAGGAACAAGCACGTTTTACTTCATATTATTCACAACTTAAAATGTATAGAAATTTCAAAATAAAAATAGTGCAGAGTTTTTAGAAAGAGTGTGGAGTGGTACTCATTGATTTCCGAAAACGGTTAATGCCGCTTTACATTCACCCCCTTCCCAAGAATGTAATACTATCAAATGTAAATGTTATAATAAAAACGTAATATGGTGTCATGGGCTACGCTCAAAGGAGCATGGAGTGGTTCTCATTCAATTTCTTTTCTTTTTCTGTGAATATTTTCGGGGTGTTCACACATGATTGCCTCAAACAGGTAGAATACTTTTGGGGTGGATAGAGGCGGTAATTTCGCCGACGATGTTAATCTTCAATCATACCAAAATACAAATCAATATTTTTTTAATAATTGGGACAGATCACAATGCTACAAAACTATTGTGTTAATTTGTCAATCAGAATAGTGATAAGGTCTTTGTGAACATTAAACAATAAGTTTTTTAGTAAAACTTTACCATAAAGGCATTAACTGAACTAATAAAAACGTTATTTAGTCATTTTTTCAGGAAAAATGTAAAGACTGAAGAAAAAAACTGATCAGAGCGAAAGTAAGCGACACAACCATCTCTCTACCTCCCCCTTTCTGTTCTCGCTTCGGTAAGCTCGCGAGTTGTTTAAACCTAAGGTGTTTTAGTTATTTTTTTCCGATTTATTTATTAAATAACGTTTAGTAATTACTGTTTATATGGGCAACACTATTGCATATAGATAACAAACATAAGCAAATGCAATTCCAAATTAATAATACAAGATGTTGATTAATAATGAACGGTTTTATGTTTTATCTGCACTATATATACAAAATGTCAAGTCTTAATGTTGTATTACTGATAAAATAATAGTAACTTGTTTTGATTATTAAATAGGAGTGACAAATGAAAAAAAACTTTCACATTTATACATTTAGATTTTGTAATTTAGTTTTTGTAATTTATTTTTTGTACTTTATTTTTACTTTTATTCATTCCAAATAAGGAATATTGTCACTGATGTGTAAGAGGCTACTGTGATAAGAGCTAGATTTATAGAGTTGCAACCTGAGTGGGTATTTGGGCAGTAAAATGTTTGTTCAAATTTTTACCTGTTTGTACGGGAACAGTGAGGGAGAAGGGAATTCCAAAAGCAAAATTCAGAATACAGAAACAATTAAAGTAGAAATTTATACGCCATGTAGTGACGTTTTGAGTGAAGGGGTGTAATTTTGCTGTTATTCAGTTAAGTCGGGAGTATATATATATATATATATATATATATAAGGCATTAAAGAATGATCATGGGGCAGGATTTATTAAGGTGCATAACAATATAAAAATATTCCAGAATGATGACATCACGGAAAAGATGTTGATAAAGTATTTGTTTTGTTTAATCTCCGTTTAAAAAAAAATAGTGATATCATATTTCAGATGCGTGCATACATCTTTAAAAGAGGTTCTGGCTGACTGTCAGTTGGTCGGTAGCCCTACAACACTTAAATTACAAATATCATTTTCGTCCCTTAACGTAATTGTTCTAGTTAGTTTTAATTTACTAAGTAATTAAAGTAAATACTTAGGTAGATGAAAAAAAATAAAAACTACGTTGTTATTGCAATTCATTTAATCTAACATATAAAGCTATATTGTCGAATTACAAAGTCAGACACATATAGCAATTCGTTTGACACATGAATTCTGTATTCGAACCAGAATACTTTTTCATTTCGTTCTCTAACCATGTGATTAGCACAAATATATTTGCTTTTACGTCATTTAGATTGGTGTGGTAGTTTGTTTTACGGCATGTCAACACTTTTCGGGTTAATTTTATGCAGAATCCAGTAATTTTTGTAAACGTTTTTCATGCTTAATGTTCTTTATATCGTTAAAGATTTATTCATAGTGTGTGGTTCAGTTGTTTCGTTTTACAGCATATTAACCCGTTTAGGATTAGTTAATGGCGAATCCGGTCATTTTGGTAAAAGTTCTTTATGCTTTAACTTCTTAATATCTTCAAATATTTATTCATGGTGCTTGATTTGGTTGCTTCGTTTTACGGCATATCAACACTTTTCAGGTTATTTAATGCAAAATCCAGTACATTATTCTAAAATATGTATGCTTCAAGTTCTTTAAATCTTCAAATATTTATTCATGGTGCTTGATTTTGTTGCTTTGTTTTACAGCATATCAACAATTTTAGGTTTATTTAAGAAAGATCCAGTCATTTTTGTAAAATATGCATGCTTCAAGTTCTTTATATATTCAAATTGACAACAACATAGTTTACCCCAAACAATGCAGACCGCCACTGTAGAAGTAAGGGGCTACTGAGAAAAAGGGTGAGACATTTTTTGGAGGGGGGGGGGTCAACCTAAATTGGGAGCTGTGCAGCGAGATGTCTAATTGCATAAGTTTTAAATGTATGCATGTCAGTACCATCAGGAAAACATGGAGCAGGGAGGGAGGGCCACATTCCAGCAGCACGAGGAAAGAAGCTATTGGAATAGAAAGCTTTTCAGCATTTGGGGACCTCCACAGTGAATGGATGGCACTTGACAGATTGTCGAGTTGGTCTAGTGAATTTACGTCGAGGGAACACCAGAGCAGCAAGTTCATCAGAGCACAATCCATTGAAGTACTTGTAAAATAGGCACAAGGAAGCAAAATTGCGGCGGTGGGATAGGAGCTGGTGCTTGGTGGATAGTGAGGGACCTATTAAGTTGGTGACTCTTTTTTGTAGCTTGTCTAAAAGAGAGAGATACTTGTGGATGATGCACCAGCCCATATGTGGCAACAATACTCCATGCATGGACGGATGATGGCTTTGTAGAGATATAGGATAATGTCAGGTATAAGAAGTTTATTAGCACGGTAGGGGGAGCCCACCTTCTTTGCAGCAGTCCTGGCTATGTCTTCAATGTATTTGTTCGAATTCTTGTTATCTGTGAAAGTTACTACGAGGAGTTTGAATGATGAACGGGTGTTATTTGCCATGACAATCGGTGGTTGAAGAAGGCTCTTGTAGTTATAAAAGGAAAGGAGATTTGTCTTTGCGGCATTAAAAGTTACCATCGATTTTTTACCCCAATCCACTACAGACTGGAGGTCATTTTCTAAGGATGCATCCATTGCCTCAGATATGTGCGCGTCGGTTTTGCCTACATGACGAGAGTAGAACGTGGTGTCGACATCAAATATTCCTATCTCAGTCTCAATTACATCAGGGAGATCATTTATGAAAATCAGGAAAGTAGAGGTCTTATGTTATGTTATGTGAACGGCCATCGAGGACAACATGGATCTTCTTTTTGTTAGGAAGGATTTAATTTTAATCAAATCAAATATTTGTCCAGTAACACCATATGAATTCAGTTTTAGGAGAATCCCTTCATAAATATTTATTCATAGTGTTTGCTTGTTTTGTAGAAATGATTGTTTTCTTTTTAGATTTTTAGAATGGGATTGTTTTGTTTTTTCATGAATAGCTTTGGAATAATATATTAATGCTACATAGCGGATATACTGATATTTTCTTGCTGTTTTGTTATCTAAATATTATTTTGACATATTTTAAATAGGATTGTAAAAATTACATTTCATCATCTCGGTATTGTTAGATTTGTTAAGTATTAAGTAAACCAATTTCTTTTATAAAACTTTCAAAAAAATTATCATGTAAATAGCTGCAAACACTTTCAAAGATTGAATAGATGAGAAATATGTAAGATTTCATATGCTTGCAAGGGAAGTTACTCTTCGTGAAAAGTCTTTGTTACTTCCCTTTACCTATTAAAAATTAAATAATTTATAATCAGCGAGATATCAATTACAAGTTGCATTCGTCTCATGTTTAAAATATATCGGTGAATTAAGTAAAACACTACTGGAAATATATTCTTGGTATCTATGTATATTTTAGAAGGTTTGGTTTGGTAGTTTTGTTATACGGCATATCAACCCTTTTTGGGTTATTTAATGCCGAATCTGATCTTGTTTTCTTCTCTTTTTTGTTTCTTTCCCCTTTTAATATCTGTTTCTATTTAACCCATAGTTGGGACCCTAACAGGTACTACCACTCCGGGTCAGGGTGGACCTGGGAGCAATGGTAATTAAGAGGAGGCTCCACATTCCCCAAAGTCCGTAAGCCGGATCTCACCATCGGATGTAGTTTAAGGTCATATCCAGGACCGGGAGTAGGGTAGGAAAAATAAAAAAGGGGAGGGAGAAAGGGAGAGGGGCTGTTGTTTTTGTTTTTGGTTTTGTAGAACATTATTAAGTTTTACAAACAAAAAAACAAAAAACGTCAATGTAGGTGAATTTCGTCTCAGGGCGCCACAGGGCAGCCTGATCTGGTATCACCAGTATTTTATAAGGGAATTGGCGTAAAATCGAGGGTGCTTCCACATTAGGCAGTCTGAAGATACTTGCTTCCTAACTAAAAATGCACTATAAATTGAAGTTATTGTTTTTTCCTTTCTATTTGATAAACAATCAACCCCGTTCTATTATAGTAAAAAGGAAATAACAATGATTTTTCGCGAAGAGTACCTTCCCTTGCAAGCATATGACATCTATCATATTGCTCATCTATTTTTTATTCTTTGAAAGATTATGCAACTATTTACATGATAAAATTTGTTATAGCTTTATAAAATTAAGTAATCGAATATAATTAACTGATCAAACCATGTCGTGATTGTTACATTTTATTTAAAACAGTCCTATTTAAAATATTTCAAAATAATATTTATATAACAAAAAAAAACAATATATCAGAATAGTTTAGGAGAAGAAAATGCAAAATAAAAAAAAGTAATAAGACTCCCGGGCAGCGGCGTGTAGGTAGAATTAATATACAAATCTTTCTTTCGGGGGGGGGGGTACTTTATATATTAACAAGGAACGACTTATTTACCCCTCCTCCTGAATCTATTCATCTACTACCTTCCTAAGACTGCGAGGCAAAAAAAATTCCCCGCATTTTCCCAGACGAGTCTCATGTGGCTCACAATTCTCATTTCATTTAGTTCGCAAATGTCGAGTTCTTTTCGTAGCCTGCAGACAACGTGGCCTTTTTCTGTAGAGGACTTTCATTTTCATTCGCTCATTCGTAAATCGCTCCATTCGAAGAGTCTCGCTATAAAAGACTGTCGGTATGCTAAAATCGATTCTTACCACGCAGCTGTAAAAATCCCGCGGAAAATTACGCTATTCACGCATTGTTGACTGACCTGCGAGATTTGGTAATAATGAGTTAAGCGGCGCAAAGGAAACCATCTTTTCTCTCAATATCGACCAGGGAATGCTGAGTTGTATTTGCTGGAAGAATATAGAGATTCGATTTACCTCAATAGACAACAGAACTCCCTTAACAATTAAATCTCAATCTTATTTGGGGGGATTTTAACTAACCTTTTTCTCAATATGTTACGGTTTTCATAACGTTTCACAAATTGC
>OY744533.1:102448237-102468237 GCA_963556195.1 Sepiola atlantica | reverse complement strand
AATATGAGACTAAAAGTATACTTTTAGAGGATTGAACTAATAGTTAAATGGTTTAAGCTCAATATACAGAATAGAGCAATTATAAAGACACATGAAAGAAGTGAGATAAGGATGTGCGAATACCAAATCTATTTTATCTTCGATTTTTTAATGCAAGGTGTACTCGATAAGAACATGTTTATTTTTCTTTCCTTAACCCATGTCTTTCAAAGATTAAATTCTTATCATCAGACGAATTACATAGATTGATAAGTTTCCAGGGGAATAGCCAATATTATAAAATTTGAGAAGATTAAACAAACAATATAAATAATTGAGTATATATATATATATATATATATATATATATATATATATATATATATATATATATATGTATATGTATATATATATATACACATATATATATATATATATATATATATGCGTGTGTGTATTTAAAAATATTTCTTGTAACACAAAGTACTTATAATATCTTAATAGTTTAAAGCTTGAGCTACGCTATATTTAGTATTTTCATGTAGTTCAATACCGCATAATTATCACAGAGGACAGATTTACGTCATTTATTCAAACTTACATGTTTGTTTCGCAGACAATTGTTTCGGCTAGCATCAAGATATTTTTAAAATACTCCTATGCATTTATTTATTTCTTGGTGTGGCTATCCTCAGTGAAAATTGTACACAAACAAATCAAAAATACTTTTAAAACCTTGGCGAGTATAGCCTGAATTACAGTCAATATTAATTATCATTTTTTTATAGATAGAACTACATATTTCATATAACATGTACGTATCCTTTTTTTTATATTTCTAATCATCCATCATCGGCTATCATTATTAATCTAACTATTTATAAAATTAAAGTACATATTTTTACTGACTGTCTTTGTTATTTTCGTCCGGTTATTTACTTTTTTCCTTTGTTTTTTTAGTTATTATTTTGCTTCTTTCATTTTGTTATTTCTCCCTTTGCACATGTTTTGACGGTACATTTAGGTAACTTTCGTTTTGTTCATACCAGTGGAAGTATGCCGGCTATTCTATTTTCTAGCCAATCAATAATTAATACAATTGTTTCGGCTAACATCAAGATATTTGTAAAATGCTCCTATGCATTTATTTATGTCTTGTTGTGTCAATCCTCAGTGCAAATTGTACTAAAACAAATTCAAAAAAACTTTTAAAAACTTGGCGATTATAGCCCGAAATTACAGTCAATATTCGTTATCATTTTTTATTTTTTTATTTTTTTTATACATGGAATTATGATCCCTTTTACATCTTTTAAAATATTATGTACGTATCTCATCTTTTTATATTTCTAATCATTCATCATCGGCATTCATTATTAATCTAACTATTCATAAAATTAAAGTATATCTTTTTACTGACCGTCTTTGTTATTTTTGTCAGGTTATTTTCTTTTTTCTCTAGTTTTTTTTTTGGTTATCATTTTCCTTCTTTCATTTTGTTATCCTTTTTTTTCGCACGTTTTGTGTCGGTAAATTGAGGTGACTTCCGTTTTAACCTTATCACCGGAAGTATGCCGACTTTTCTATTTTCTAGCCAATTAATAATTAATATTCTTAATCATTCAATATCTGCTATAATTATTATTCAAAATATTCCTAAATTAAGAAATATATTTTTCACTGATCACCTTTAATTATTTTACACTATTTTTTCGTTAGGTTTTCAATTATCTGATTCCTATTTCCCCCTTCTTTGTGTTATATTACAACGGTGACTTTAGGTGACTTCGGTTGTGCCCGGATTACCGGAAGTAACCCGATTCGTCAATTTTCAAACCGATAAATATTTTATATTTATAATCGTTTCCCATTTCCTTTTAATTATTAATCCAAAAAAATTCTTAAAAATTAAGACATATTTCCCTTAGCTTTATTCGTTGTTTCTTCCCAGTTATTTTCTTTTTTGTCAGGTTTATTATTATCTTATTCCTTTATTTTCTCTTTTTATTTTATTATGCATTTTTATCGGTGAGTTTGCCCGTATGACCGGAAGTATGCTGTCTTTTCTATATTTCAACCGATAAATATTTAATATTTCTAATTATTTCTCATCTTGTATAATTACCAATCTATAAATACCTGGATTAAGATATATTCCCACTGGCTTTCTTATTTTCGACCAGTTATTTATTTATTTATTTACTTATATGTTTATGTTGGTAAATGAAAGTGACTTTCATTTTCCCTAATAACCAAAACTATATTCACTTATATATTTTCTATCCGATTAGTAATTACATACTTCAACCGTATCTTGAGGATGATCTGTAGTGTTACGAGTATTTTTATAATATATTTTTATATTCAACTATGAAAGCTTTTTCTATGATTGATAAAATTAGGTATCATATTTTACACTTTCTCCCTTCACTACATTTATATTTTCGCGGTGGTAAACATTATCTTGGATATTTGTCGATGTTTTCTTTTGTTTTTTATAGTGTTATAGGTATTATGTTTACTTTTATATATAATCTATTAACTAATTCCTTTTCCAGCGTTATATTTACTATATTTTTATTTGCTTTTATGTAGGCAACCGCGAATTATCTCATTTCTCTTATTTATAATAATTCGTCTACATGTCATTATTTCAACCGATGCAGTTATACATAGATTGCGTCTTTTGCGCTTGTTTGGTAAATATTTATGGGCTTTAACTGATATTGGCAATTCAATAGTGTACACATTTTTTTCTCATTAAGTTCTCTTATATATTCAGCTAAGGAAGTGTTAAATTTATCGACTCCATACTCTAAAAGCTTTTATAATACGTGACATATGGTTACGATAACTATCTTTAAGTAGACCAACTGTCGAACCAATGTATGCTGTGGATTCATTCCGTTCCACTATATTGCACTTATACACTATACTTTCGGTGATGCCTTCCTCTCTTAATTGGCATCCATGATTTTGCATGCCGTTACACTTTCTATGTTTCCTACATTGTTAGGAATGTCATTCGATTTTTTTAATTTGGCTTCATTCGATGAGATATTTACAAAAAAATTCTCTACTTTCTCTCACCCCCTTTTTAATCCCTGTTTTTTTTTAATCCCTCGATACAGCCTTTGTAAAGAGAGTGCGAAACCTGTCTGCTGGCTTTTAAAAAAAAAATTTCATCATGAACGATAAAACTCGTCTTCCATTTCATGCTTGCGATGTATACATGTATATATATATATATATATATATATATATATATATATATATATATGTACATATATATACATATACATATATATACATATATACATATATATATATATATATATACATACATATATATACATATAAACATATAAACATACAAAACATATATATATATATTTATTTATAAAATACGGAAATTCAATATAATATTAGTACCGTCGGTTTCAAAGCGGGAGGTTGATCCCGATTATCGTCAGGTGATAAACATATTTAGGAATTTCTTACGGTACTGATGTTACATTGAATTTCTGTATTTTATAAATAAATATTTACGCTCTTAATCCTTCGAAATCTCGGATTTCTTAATAAATCGAGCACTCTGCTGGATTTTTCCTGCCCTACCACACAGTACTTTAAATTAAATTCCGAAACATATATATATATATATATATATATACATACATATATATATATACATATATATATATATATATATATATATATACATATATCTGTATATATACACATGTATGCATATATACATATATATGTATACATGTATATAATATATACATATATATATATATATATATATATATATATACATATATCTGTATATATACACATATATGCATATATACATATATATGTATACATGTATATACTATATATATATATATATATATATATATATATATATATAGTGGGACCAGGTGAATGTTGCTTTTTTCGGAAAAAAATTGATGATAATATTTCTCTTACAAGCGTGTAAGCTTTAAACAAATTAGAATAAACCTCGATGTATTATCCCGTAAAAATATTAATTTAATATATAATTTATTCATAGAAACATCTAGCAATTATATTTCAAACAATACGTATTCTTTTTCCACTTACCTTTTTAATTGTTTGCGCGTAAAAATATTTCCTTCTACTAGATGTGAATTATTTTACTCTTGTAAATCGACATACGTTTTGAATTGTGGGATAAATAATGCATTTATGTAAGCACATATGCCAATGCACGTGTGTATGTGCATATCGTTCATACTGTATCCGAATCTATATGTTAATTTATCGTTGGATGTGAATGTATGCGACGACATTTCTTTTAGGATAGTCACTGTTTGAAATGTATAAAGTCGTAGATGCGATCACTCATTGTTGTAATTCGATTTGATTCTAAATTAGGCTCCGTTTCACAACAATTAGCGAGAAACTAGAATAAATAATAACTCACTTCGCGTATACTAAAAGAACGCAAAACATAACTCAATCTCAAAACCAAGGAATATTCGATCATCTATTTCTTGTGATGAAAATATATAGGCTAACAAAAGTTGATGACTCAGACTTTGTGTAATAATAGATATACATACATATGTGAAGCCAATCTTACATGCAGAAACACATGTTGGGTAATAAGAGAGACTCGGATAAAATATTCTCGAAATATTTACACCAGTTATTCTACGTGATGCTGCAAAAGTAGGAAAATACATATACACACATATTCTATATTCATTTTACAAAAACAAACGAAACACTTAAGTGATGCAGTTTATTTTAATAGAACAAAAACGATTACATTCAAAAGATACTTCGTACAACTGGCAATTCTCACGTTCGTAATTACTATGTCTATGTCATGATATTTTCATATAATACGCGATGTGCTTCATATATATATATATATATATATATATATATATATATATATATATATATATATATAACTATATATATATATATGTATGCATATATATATATGAAAATATATATATATATATATATATGAAAAGTTCGAATGCAAAACGCGATAAATCCAATTCGTTTAAATTGATACATGAAACAATAAAAAGGGCGAATTTATTAAATCTAGCCTTTGACTAAAAGCTTAGTTTAATTGAAAACAAAGGGAAATGATTTTGGAGTGTGGTCGAGTGTTTAAATGCAACGTTTTTAGTAGTGATAGTTTCTCAATTTTGAAAATGGTGTTTATCGCGTTTTGCATTCGAACTCTTCATATATATATATATATATATATATATATATAAATATATATATATATATATATCTGTATGTATATATATACATACTTATATATTATAAATATATATATATACTTATATATGTATGAATATATATACATATATATAAGTATATATATACATACTTATATATTATATATATATATATACTTATATATGTATGAATATATATACATATATATAAGTATATATATATATATATATACATATATATATATATATATATATATATATATATATATATATATATATATATATATATATAATTGAGGTAAAACATCCACAGGGTTGTAATCGAAAGAATTTCAACCGGCTGTATAAAAAGTGCTTAATATCAAATAGAGCTTTTATATATGATTATTTTTATTTACACAGATATGTACAAAATCTGCGACACTGGCATGTCGATGTTATCGATCAACATCTATTATAAACTGAGATCTCATCAGTTAGAATACGATCTTAACCGTAGATCATATTTCCAAATATATATATATATATATATATATATATATATATATATATATATATATATATATATATATATATATAAATGTTATTTTATCAACGGGTGTTTCTCTAAGATGATTTCCTATACAATATTATTAAACAAAATACTTGCTAGAACATGCTTTAATTATTGTATATAAGAAATTATGTGTTATTCTTTCAATTAGCTGTACTTTGTTATATATGTACTTTGTTATACACGTCATAATCACGTTGAAACCCCGGATGTTTATAACTATTTAGTAAAGAAAAGCGTCAAACTCTCACATTAATAAATGTCTTCCCTGCGTTTTATTTAAAAATAACATTTCATTTAATAAACACATACTATGGCTATGCATGGTATATTTATGATTCAAACATTTTCATTGGCTAATCGGTCTATATTTGACCAATCGCTGCTTTCTCTTAAAAACAAAACTTTGGAAATTATTTGTACTACTTACACATTGAAGTATTATTTTTTCACAAGCTCTCATAAATTGCTTCAATTCTAGCGGTGAAGAAAAATAGAATGGGATCAAATATTTCAAATGTATTAGATCATCTTCATTGGTCGGTCCGATCATCAACGTAGCAAGCATCACAACATGTACACACAAATCAGAACAATAACAAGTGGTAAAATAAATTATAATAGCGTTAATTAGGGTTAGGGTTAGTGTTAGGGTTACGATTATTCGTCTATGATACTGCCAATCTTTCGATTGGTAGCCCAACTGCACCATATTACTATTATTTTATGAATATTATAACTAGCGAAAGAATATATTCCATGAAACATTTTAAATTCACATTTCTAATATCGCTGACAGACATGCTTATTTTCATTTATTTTCAAATTAATAACTAGAGCGAAAATCTTAAACTTAATTACTTAGTTATTCGGCACGCACCTGGGACAACAAAATATTTTTTTAAATATACTAGATGTTTAACATGGAATTCTCTGTGTATTTCTGAATCCATAACTTAGTTAAATCAGTTATAGTTCGTGATGTTTTAACTTGTTTTGATTTAGCCGACCGAACTGAACAATTACCAAAGTTTCCAATAACGTTGCATCAGACCGGTTGATCTTTTAAACACAGCATCGGCACAAAGGTGTTTTACAGTTGAACCAGCCGTAATGCATGTGGTCATCGTAGCATATGGTCACATATCGTTTGTAGTATATAACTTATATTATTTAAAAAAATTTAGCAATGGCAAATAAATGGGGAAAAAATAAAATGGTTACAGTTATTATACGAAAAAATGAATTAAATTATATAAACACCTCACAAAGATAATTCATACATGTTGAAAGTGTCTGGGCCCTCAATCTACGGCTAGCTATCGAAGTCATAACAACATAAGTAAAAGTTTCAAATATCGATATTTTATTCGAATTGACATTTTTTATATCTATTATATATCTTCATTTACGTATGACACCGATCAAAGAAACCTTACAATTGTCATAGTTTCAGATGAGACATAGTAACAGTTAATATGATTGTGAAATTAATCAGCGCGAAACAACCGCAAACATCAAGATTCTATTTTCCACTTTTAACATGGTGATTGACCTATTCAGAAGCGATAGAGAAAAATCAATGTTATTTTTGCTTTGATCCATCAAGAGCCTCTCACAGCAGTTATAATTATAAATTATAATAAGGGTGTATATTTACTTCGTTTATCTGAGTATATTTAATATCAAAGATTCAGAATCAAATTTGTTTTTCAAAGAAGAATGAATAACTTTCATCGTTGTTTTCTTTTGTGTTGTGTGTTATTAATGATTCGTTATTTTTAATCACCTTTCGTTATGAAGACCACTCGTTTAGCTATCTGGTGGCTGGAATTATTCACCCTTTTTACATCAGTCTAAAGATAATGTTCACAACCACATGAACAAACCTCACTCGTTTTAAAATCACATCTCTACCACAATAGATACACAACATGCACGAACAACAACAACTCCAATGGCAATTCCAAATCATCATTTGAAAGGAGAATAATCCTCAAATATAAAATGTAGAACTTAACATTTATTTTACTTTGCATGCATCTCAAGAAAAATGCTGTTACAAAAACAAACTTTAACGGCAGAGATCATCGGTTGCATATAAACCAACGGTTCATGGTAAAAGAAATCTTTTAAATATGTCTAGGCTAGAATTAAAAAAATGGTATCGAATTGTCTATAACCCATCGAAATAATTTTCACGTAATTTATAATGAGAAGGGTCTAATTACTTTTAATTTGTAGCTTCAAAGTAATAGATTAAAATGGAAAAACTGAGGACATCAAAGGGCATGGAACTACCCAACCAAAAGGCAATGAGGACGCTCGGTGAACATGGTACTTACAAACATTTGGGAGTCCTGGAAGCAGACACCATCAAATCTACACAAATGAAAGAGAAGATTGGTAAAGAATACCTGAGAAGAACCAGGAAACTATTACAAACAAAACTATTGAGTAGAAATTGAGTTAAAGAAATAAATACATACGATACTCTGGGCCATTCCTTAGCTGGACCAAAAAAGAACTTAGGCAGGGTGATCATGCAAAACGTACTGCACCAGAAATGTTATTATACGGACAGACTCTACGTGAAAAGGGACGACGGTTAAACAGGACTGGTAAGTATAGAAGACTGTGTGGAAGACACAAAAAAGGCTTGAAAAAATACATTACTCGGAACACATACAAACTAATCAACGCCGCAAGAGACAATGTCGAAATGAACAATACGGGAAACAGCGAAACCAGAAACAAAAAAAAAACAAGGAAAGAAAAGTGGGTAAAGAAACAGTTTCATGGATCGTTTACACGAATGACAAAATAATGGATTCACGAAAAGATATGGACATGCCTGAGAAAAGGACACTTGAACGAGGAAACGGAATCACCACTGGAAACCGCACAGAACAATGCAATTAGAACTAACTACATGAATTTACAGTAGATAAGACAGAGGAGATCAGTAAATGTAGACTCTGTTGACAAAGAAACGAAACGGAAATCACATACTAAATGAATGCAGCAAACTAGCCTAAAAGAATAAGCACAACTGCGTGGTGAAAGCATTAAACTGGGAACTATGAAAACGACTGCATTTTGAACATTCCGAAAAATAGTAGAGACACGAACTTGAAAACAAAAACCACAAAATCATTTGAATAAATGAGATACTAACTGTTACACCGGCCGTTCTTACACAGGAGAATCAACACCGGTTGTCACTATAAATAGTGCGAGACACCAGAAGACAAAACACAGTCTTGTAACTGTCTAGCCAAGAGCTAGACACTTTCTTACTTTGTTAATACATTTGTTAAACCAACCCTCGGCTTGACTTCCTTTATTTATTATTTACTGTGGAACAACTTCACAACAGATTGGCGACGAGGAATCGAAACGAGTTGACTGCAAAAAAAAATCACCCAAAGTGATTCGCAAGATCTTCACGGAAAAAAAACCCATCTTAGTCAGATATTTGGATTCGCAAGGATTAACAGCAAATTAACTACTGAGTAGTTAAGCGAAAAAAACAAACAAAAAAAACACAAATTAAAAACTTGCTGCCAAAAATCGAAAACTAAAAAACGCGTAAGACATTTTCAATTATTGAAATAATTGAATACACTGATACCTTTATTTTTCTCTTCAAGTTTCACTGACTCGTTAAGATAAATGTTATCCGCGTCAACTATTACAGATATTGTGTAAGTTTGTCGTTATTATTAGGACAACATCTGATATTTGAGCAAAATCCGGATTGACTATTTATTAAAACGGTCTACCACAGAATTGTCGAGAGCAAAAGACGGACAGTAAAAAAATATATTCGCGTAAGTCATTTGTGCTTCTAACAAAGAACTGTTAAATAAGCAAGTCGCATTTTTGCAAAATAAAAAGGGGGTAAAAAGATTTCCCATAAAACTAGTCTTATTAGGCTTATAGCGACGGACTTGGTTTTGTAAAACTACGTACACATATATAAAAAAAAAAAAAATTCCTTAGTTTTGTTTTTCAAACAAAAGAACTGGGATTTAATTTTTTTATTAAGGAATAATATATTTCTTGTTTTGTGTATTAGTTTAGCAAACTAATTATATTAAGCACGTTGTGGGGAAAACTGATTTATTTTTACAAGTGTAAATTGTGTGGTGCATAACTTGAATTCGTGAATGATGGACACTGAATTCAAAGATTCTCTTTTTCAATTACTTAAATTCCAAACGGAACAAAATGTTGCATTACAAAGACAGCAAGTTGAACAACAAATGGAACTTCAAAGAAAACAAGTTGAACACGAGGAGAAATTTAAAAGAGAGTTGTTGGGACAGCAAAAAGCCCAAAGAAAAATGCATGCTGAACAAAAAGAGCTGGCGACAACACGAGAAGAAAGATTCCAAGAAAAACTGCTACAACAGCAGAAACACTTCGAAGAACTCTTGATAAAAACACAGGAGGAACAAAGAACATTTCTGGAGGCAACACAGTTAACGAAAGCAAACGAGAATCATAATGCATTCTCCCAGACGGCTGTGTGGAGCGCTATCGAAATTTTCAATTATAATCCAGAAGACGATGTCACTTTTGCTCACTTCTATAGAAGATATGAGGATATTTTTGTATCGGACTGCAGTACATGGACAGACTCTGAAAAAGTTAGATTTTTTCTAAGAAAATTAGGAGCTGCCGAGCATACAAAGTTCGTGAATTTTATCCTTCCAAAAAAGACCAGTGAGTTGAACTTCCAGGAGGCAGTTACTTTACTAACAGAACTGTTTTCTACAAAAACTTCTCTTTTCCATAGGAGATATAAGTGTATGAATGTCACTAGAAGAGAGGAAGACGACTACATTACGTATGCAAGTATAGTAAATAAACTTTGCGACGATTTTAAATTAGAGGAATTATCATCGGATAATTTTAAATGTTTAATATTCTTGCAAGGTCTGGTCTTAAATAAAGACTCTGAAATCAGACGTCGTGTTTTAAATAAACTCGAAAATGAACCATGTCTAACAATACAAAACTTAGCGGAAGACTGTGAACGTTTTATTGCGTTGAAACAGGACAGTCGTGACATAGAGGAAAACGGAGTGTCGCACATTAAAAAAATCCATCAGGAGAAAAAATTGACTTCAATGAATAACCAGAGAAAAAAACATGGAAAAGATCCACCTGCACCGTGTTGGAGGTGTGGAGATAACCATTGGTACAATGAGTGTCCGTACATATTCAAACAATGTGACAACTGCCACCAGAAAGGACATAAGGCATCACGTTGTAGAAAAATATCTAGTAGAAAGACAGCCATTAAACTGACAAAAATTGAACCTGAAGAACAAAATATCCGGAAATATGTACAGGTCAAAATGCTTTTAAAAATAGTAAGACTACAGCTTGATAGTGGGTCTGACATTTCCATCATTAATGTACAGACATGGAAGAAGCTTGGGAGACCCACTATGATCAAATCACAAAAAACGGCGAGAAGCGTCAGTGGTGAAAAAATAACCTTCGAAGGGGAATTATTGACGAATATTTCTTTCCAGAATAAGACCGTAAAAGCCAAAACTTTTGTTATGCGAAAAACGAATAACCTTTTTGGAACTGACCTGATGGAAAAGTTTAGCCTATGGGATCTGCCTTTAAGCTCCTTTTGCCAAAAGGTTGAGAATTCGAATGTGGAGACAGAAAAACTCAAGAGGGAATTAAAAGAAAATTTTCCAGACGTATGTTCAGGCGGTCTTGGAAGGTGTACAAAAGCGGTAGCAAAGTTTGAAGTTAAAACAAATGAACTACCTGTGTTCAGAAAGAAAAGAAATGTTCAATACGCCGCTATAGAGCAAATAGACGGTGAATTAGAAAGACTCGAGAACATGGCTGTCATTTCAAAAATTGATCACAGGGTGTGGGCTTCACCTACAGTTTATGTTAAGAAAAAGAACAAGGAGATTCGGGTTTGTGCCGACTTTTCCACAGGCTTGAACAAGGCATTAAAAGATCACCATTACCCTCTTCCAAGCCCTGAAGAAATAATTGCGACACTGAGTGGAGGAAAATATTTTTCTAAAATCGACCTCAGCGACGCTTATCTTCAATTCCCTGTCGATGAAGAGTGTTCAAAACTGCTATAAGGGATTATACAAATTTAACCGACTTCCTTTTGGAGTAAAGGTCGCCCCTGCGATTTTGCAACAAATTATGGACATGATGTTAAATGGAATGGATTTCGCAGTAGAGTACCTGGACGATGTGTTAATAAACAGCGTTAGCAAAGAACAACACAAGACTTATGTAAACCAAGTATTCAAAAAAATCCAGGATTATGGGTTTAAAATCAAAGATGAGAAATGTACTTTTTTCATGGGAAAACTAAAATACTTAGGACAAATCATCGATGAGCAAGGAAGAAGGCCAGACACAGATAGGGCCCTGGCGATACGGAACATGCCTGCTCCAGAAAATATTGTGTCTCTACAAAGTTTTTTAGGGTTGGCGAATTACTACAATGTGTTCGTACCAAACAGGCATAAACTAAGATCACCCTTAAATGAACTGTTAAAGAAGGACCAAAAATGGATCTGGACGCAAGAGTGCGAAGAATCGTTTCAGAAAATTAAAGATATCATAACGTCTGACTTGTTTCTGGCACATTATAATCCCAAGCGCGATATTGTAGTTGCAGGCGATGCCAGCAACTATGGTATAGGAACATGCATATTGCACAAAATGTATGATGGAAAATTAAAACGCATAGCCCATGCATCCCGAACACTTCTACCAGCCGAAAAAAAACTACTCTCAAATTGAGAAAGAGGCGCTAAGCATTATATTCGCGGTAAATAAATTTCATTGTTTCCTGCACGGTAGACAATTTCTGTTACAAACAGACCACAAACCCTTATTAACGATGTTCGGATCGAAAAAGGGACTACAACAGCACACTGCGAATAGACTCCAAAGATGGGGTACCATTCTTCTTAACTACAATTTTCAAATGGAGTATGTACCATCTAAGAAATTTGGTCATGCAGACGGGTTATCAAGGTTGATACGTAAGCAGACAGAACCATTGGAGGATATGGTGATAGCAGCCATTCAAGCGGAAGCTGAAGTAAAAAATACGTTATGTGACACAATAAGAGAACTTCCAGTAACGCTTGATGAGATTAAGAGTAAGGCAGAGATGGATGAATTTATCATAAGCACGAAAGAAAAAATGAACAATAGCCAACTAGATGATGGAATTTATTCAATTTGCGACAACCTCCTGTTATATAGCGACAGGGTTTTAATTCCTATGACATTACAAAAAAGAATGCTCAAAGAATTCCATGTAGGACATCCAGGCATATCGAGAATGAAAAGCCTTATGCGCTCTTTCGTTTACTGGCCAAACATCGATAAGCATATCGAAGAAAAAGTCAGGGAATGTAGAGGATGCGCCTTAGTTACGAAAGCTCCTCCAACCCAATTCGGATCGTGGACTAAACTGGACCGACCTTGGTCTAGAATTCACTTAGATTTTGCGGGACCACTGGATGGGTTCTACTATCTCATTGTTGTAGACAGCCTTGCTAAGTGGCCGGAAGTACTAAAATGCAAGAACCCCACATCCGAGGAAGCTATCAACTTCCTATACGAACTATTCGCTAGGTTTGGAGTAGTAGACTGCATTGTCACCGACAATGGTACTCAATTCACGTCTACTGAATTTAAACACCTTTGCGAGGATCATCTCATCGAGCATATAACAATCCCTCCATACCATCCAAGAAGTAATGGACAGGCGGAGAGATTCGTTGACACATTCAAGAGAGCTCTGACAAAAGCTAGTGGATCACCAACGGATAAGTCAATCCAACAGTTTCTGTAGGTTTACAGAGTCTCTCCGAATGCAAACATCGAAACGTCGAAGACACCTGCTGAGGTCATGTTCGGGCGCAAGGTTAGATCGATTTTCCACAAGTTGTTACCAAACCAGGATAGGGCAAATATAAAAAGAACGATAGCCAAAAAACGATATAAAGTTGTCGAAAAAGTTTTTTATAAGATCTACAGAAACAATAGGACTTTCTGGGAGTCCGGCACTGTGGATAAACAAAGAGGCAACATGGTCTATATTAGTAAGGGACCAGATTTCGTGCACAAACGTCACACTAACCAAATCCGGTAAAGATATTCGAACAGTGAGGTGACCAGATCGCCCGAAGAGGACATCATGGATGCAGTGTTTGATACTTTTCAGGTGCCCATACCAGAGACTGCTCCTGAGATTAGGAGATCAAATAGAAAACGGAAATCGACTGAGTTGATGATGATGATTCCAAAACAAAAACGTTATTAATCCCCAGAAGGGGATATTTTCAAAGGGGGGTGTTACACCGGCCGTTCTTACACAGGAGAAACAACACCGGTTGTCACTATGAATAGTGCGAGACACCAGAAGACAAAACACAGTCTTGTAACTGTCTAGCCAAGAGCTAGACACTTTCTTACGTTGTTAATACACTTGTTAAACCAACCCTCGGCTTGACTTCCTTTATTTATTATTTACTGTTGGACAACTTAACAACAGATTGGCGACTTCCTTTATTTTTTATTTACTGTGGAACACCTTCACAACACTAACAAATAAACTCACCCAAGCAAGGGGCACTGGGCGTCATAATAAGGAAGAAAACAGAAAGAAACTGCCAAATTGTTGATTTTGTCGTCGCAGGAGATCACAGGGTAAATCACGAAGAGACGGAAAAACAAAGCAAATATATAGAACTTGTCAGAGAACTGAAAGGGATATCGAGCATGAAGGAACTGAATACATTACCAATAATCATAGGAGCACAAGGAACAATCCCCCAAAACTAGAAAACAAAACTGAGAAAAATTGCAATCAAAGGGATCACCGACACCATACAAACGAAGGCAATGATCAAAACAGCTGCAACCTTACAGCAAATTCTCGAATACGGAAACCAATCGGTATAAGACACGAACGGTAACCAGTCACGTGGAAATTACAATAGGAATAAAAAGTAAACAGGAAGAACACCATCAAACGAAACAAAGAAACAGGAACTGCAAGAAGTCTCATAGAGTGTCCCCCCCCCCCAAAAAAAAGGGGATGGCAGCAGCCACGGCTGATATCACAAAAATAGTCGTGAGGGGTCAAGGAGGATTGACAGACTGAAGAAGAAAGAGCACTAACAAGCCCTCCACTGAAAGAGTGCGGAGTGTTTTAGGACTTTGGGGAGGCTTATTTCCATCTCCATCCACGAGAAGACCGATGGTCGTTGCCAGCGAGGAATCAATGGTAGGCGTCTGTTGAAGTACCGCAAACTCATATGCGGTGATTACCGAAAAAAGGTGGAGAATATTCTTAGGAGTATTGTTGTCATCTAGAATCCAGAGAACACCACTGGTTGTTGACGGTGAGCAATCACTCACGATAGCTTGTATGATAACTCGAAGTGGGCCGAAATAATAATAATAATAATAATAATAATAATAATAATAATAATAATAATAATAATAATAATAATAATCAAAGGTTACAAGAGAGAGAGTTAAAATTATTTGGAAAAAGACTGCACAGTGTATTCTTTAAGAATACTGCATTTAGATATAATGACAGCTGGGTTGGTACGTCAGGGGTGATCTCAAAAGATCTACCGAGAGCACCTTAATGGCAGCCCAGGAGCAAACCACTCGCACAAGGTCCATCAAACATTGCATTGACAAAAATGCAGAATCAGTTGTGTAATGAGAGGGAAGAACCCTTAGTGGATATAGTATTAGAAAGTCCTATGCAGCCCAACATGAGTATAAAAATAGAGATACGACAACGTTGCTCAGGTACTACACTGGAATATATGCACACTTTATGAATTAGACTACAATGAGAAGTGGTATAAGAATAAGCCAATACTACTACTACTACTACTACTACTACTACTACTACTACTACTACTACTAATAATAATAATAATAATAATAATAATAATAATAATAATAATAATAATCTGACATTACTCACACACACCAAAAGTGGTATCATCAAAATAGTTTAGTATCACATACATTTTCTAGAAAGATAGAAACACCGAGAAAAGAGAGCACCATCCACACCTCTAATTGAAGGGTACTGGGAGTACTGGAATCCTAAGGCGGTTCATTTACATTCACATTTCAGAGGAAATCAACAGCCGTTAGAAGCGAGGAATAGATGGAAAACAACTGTTGCAAGAAAACAGAGTGGTTGAATACATGTATCAGAATAGCGAAGATGATTATCCTGAAAGACTGTTGTCAGTCAGGCTCTATGGATAACCCCCTGTTTTAGTTAGTGAGCAATCAACGATAATTAATGGTGTGAGGCGTCAGGGTGAGTACACAACAATAATCAGTGGTTCCACCATCGGTTGTTTCCACAATGATAGTCTGAGAGGATGAATAGCCGACGAGGGAAATAATCGTCTTTTTTTATCACACTTTTCGATTAATTACTTTTCTTTTTCTACTCCTTTTTATTGATTGTTTATGTTATGACCCTGTTTAGGGGCCGGAATTAGAACACGTACACGAGGTTTAGGTTAAACAAATATATTGCAGAAAGATCTATACAACAGAGAAGCAAGAGTGTAGACTTGGTTGAACCCAAACGCTGAGAAGCCTATGCTTCCACGCACCTGTTCAGAAGAAACGAGTCCACAATGTTCGTAATAGGTACGGCACGATAACAGTTTATCTCTTGTTGGTCTTTTTCCACTCGTCCCGATTATTTACATCTTTCTTTTAAATTGTTTCGCTTATTTTCGTTTTAAATTTTAACATATCCTATTATTCATGCTGTAATTTTTAATTTTTCAACTAGCAGGAACATCCGCCGTTGTTCGGGATTGAACAATACTATCTATTTTTTCACTATGCCAATGCCACGATATTATTTCATCCGTTTTTACTACACCCCCATCTCGTTACGCCCCTAATTATGTGGGAAGGACTTTAAATGCTGAGAAACTTACTGAATTAGTGTATTATACATATGGTTTAAATTACATTCGAATCAGATATACGTATTTGAAGTTTTAGGAGATTCTGTCCCCATGGGTCACTTAGCGATGGGGGCACTTAGATATTCGGTACATAGCAGATAATTAGGAGATTCGGGAATACTTTTATTTTCTACCTGAAGAATGGTATATATGTGATATACATTTCACCAAAATAGGATATATTTGAAGTTTTACAGTTGTTTAGCCCATGACTCTTTAATGTGTGGAGGACATTTATTAAAGATTCGGGACTACTTATATTGTCCTCGCCGGTAAATTTTACATAAGAATACACTTTTTGATTTTTTATAGATTCTCTACATTTTGTGTCTATAGTTATTGTTGTGAAGTTGTCCAACAGTAAATAATAAATAAAGGAAGTCAAGTCGAGGGTTGGTTTAACAAGTGTATTAACAATGTAAGAAAGTGACTAGCACTTGGCTAGACAGTTACAAGACTGTGCTTTGTCTTCTCTGTGTCTCTGGTGACTCGCACTATTTATAGTGACAACCGGTGTAGTTTCTCCTGTGTAAGAACGGCCGGTGTAACATTTATCATACAAGCGTCACACACACACACACACACATACTGACATTGTGTTTAATATATAGAGAGAATATTTGATTCTTTTCTGATAATTGTTCCCTTTTCTTTGCATTGAAATAGCTCGTGTTTTTATTAGTTTTTATTCAATATAATCATATTTAAAAACTTGTGTACTTTTCTGAGATGCGCATTAGAAGGATCGTCGTTAGATTAGAATTCCTTCAATAATCAATTCAACTTCCATAAAGAAAATGAAAATAAAATAAAACGTCAGTTACCAGTGAAATAATAAATGAATGAAACAACGTTTAAAGTTAAAGCCCGCAGAGATGCTGTTGATAAAAAAGAAAGAACAGAAACAACATCATATTGCATAAATAGATAGAGAAACTTAACCAACTGCAATGTACCTCCAAAATAAAAAGTAAATATGTCTACATGAAACCGACTATCTAATATTGACAGAGATTGCTTTCCAAAAGATAAGATAGAATCAAGAATGTAAGGTCTATGAATTTTGAAGTCATGTGCAGTGTAGTTGGATTGCCAATTGTGAGTGCATATTAAATATTGACCAATTGTAAAGTAAACTCATTGAGGAAAGAAATATGGAGTATAAAGGTGTGTAGGCTGTATTATTGTTTGTGGGATGCGGAAAACAATCCTCGTAGACACCAGTTATCCATTTCATCAGTGTTGCTTATATATATATATATATATATATATATATATATATATATATATATATATACATATATGACTAAATCACTAGGGAAACCCCGTGGAATTCCTAGGTGCGTTCAATATCAATCTATATGATTTACTGTTAATAATACTGTTTCTTTTGAAATAACCTATGTCAGGTTCAATTCTATTTATAAAACAATTACTTTTTCTTCTTCCGTAAAAATAATTGTCATTGTTAGATAAGTATTCTTTAAATGACTATGTCTTATTATTTAATTATTTTTAAAACAATAAATATGCTGACTGTTCATCGTATAAATGATTGTCAGGTAAATACTCTTCTTTCTGACATGTATTTATTTAAAATCGTGCCGTTTTTTGTCGATTTTAAAACAAATCATTTAATAATAAGTAAAGTCGAATGTTTTACCTTAGCGACCTGATAATCATCTTTGCTGATCGAGGTATTCTATTTTCTAAAGATGGGTGTAATGTGATAACGTACCTACGAACACAACACGCCTTAGTGTATAAATATATAAATTATGGAACCGTTTATAATTTTCGAGTAATTATAAATCCCAAAAGGTTGTCATAAATATTTTGAATTGTATGAAGTAAACACAAATTACAAAATTTGGTCCATATCTGTTTATTTCCTTCTCTCTGTCTCTCTATCTCTCTCTCTCTCTGTCTATATATCTATCTCTCTCTATCTCTCTCTCTATCTATCTATCTATCTTTTAATCTATCTATCTATCTATCTATCTATCTATCTATCTATTTATTTCTCTCTCTCTCTCTCTATCTTTTAATCTATCTATCTATCTATCTATTTCTCTATCTCTCTCTCTCTCTATCTTTTAATCTATCTATCTATCTATCTATCTATCTATCTATCTATCTATCTATTTCTCTCTCCCTCTCTCTATTTATGTTTCCCTTCATTCTCCAACTTCTCTTTTTCAATCTTCTTTACGAATCACCTGATTTCACCCATTCACGCCGAGTTATATTTCTAACCGGGTTACTTAATGCTCCCCCCCTTCTCTGGCTTCTCTTAAACGTACAACTTCTATCAATGCCGTCTTTAATTTGAAGTTAATTCATTTCCATGCAGGCCTAAGAGAGAAATTCGCGCCATTCGGTTTAGATTCGTCAGTCTTGTGTATTTACTTAAACCCTTATTTGGCTGAGCGCAGAAAGACAACGAACAAAAGAAAATTAGACACACACACTGATCCACTATCAATCAAGCATATATTCAAAATACATACGTGCTTATAAATATAATCTAGATGTATAAAAAAAATTCAATACAAAAAATGCATACGTCTACATAATAAAATACACAAACACACATATATACAACTATATGCACATACACACGCATATCTATACACACACACACGCATATATATATATACACATATATATATACATATATATATACACACACATATATATGCACATATATACATGCATACATATATATATGCACATATATACATGCATACATATATATATATTGCAAATCTCTCGCAGGACTCAAATGCCATTTACGATTGAGTAAATGTAAGCATGCTACATCCATCGTAGACTAAACAAATTTTGAGTTGTCAAGACCTCATGCGTCGAAATCGACGGGAGAGTCCATGATATATATATACATACATATATATATATACATATATATATATATACATACATACACACGCATACACACACATATACACAGGCGCCTACGGATTTACATTTACAGAAACTAATACAATACATGTACTATATATATATATATATATATATATATATATATATATACTGCGAATAGCTATAATAGCTTACTAACAAGAATAGTTATTTCTCGATTTTTATCGCGACTTAATTTAATCTGTTATTAAATGTTGCTACAGAAATAAGCATAACTAAAAATAAACTATT
>OY744533.1:102438237-102443237 GCA_963556195.1 Sepiola atlantica | reverse complement strand
AATAGATTCTCAGGATAACACTAAAGTACAAACACTTAATATTGAGCGTTGATTTTGAATGTTTCCTAGAAAAGCTTCAATCTGTTTATTTATTGTGTTTTTTGCCTTTGACATAAGTCGGAATTGCACAATTTTACTTAATCTTTGGAATTATGTGTTGTTGTAGTTGCTTTAATATGAAGCAATTTTCTTAAGCGCGCCATCTTGATATTCTAAACTAGCAGGTTTATATCATTCTTTACAACATTATAACCTGCAATCTGAAAACCCTCTATACCACACGTTATGTGTATATATATGACCATCATACAGAATTGTTAACTGTATCATGCATTTGTTTCCTCGCTGATTTTAAAATGAGTTTCTCACAAATGTGACCACGCGAAGGTTGCCAACATCAATAGTGAACGACCGTTACTTGAAACAATCAAAATCGTTAGTCTCAGCCAGGGTCTAAAAAATCACCTTCACTGTCGAGGTCACATGACCAAATAACCAAATCCGCTCATAACACGGCACAGCTGACCCGTAGGTCAAATCTTGTGAATCAAAACTTAGTAAGCTGATGCATATATAAAAAAAATGTATTCACACTTAAATGCAAAAGCATATTGCCCCAAGTAATATGTAACATTTACCATTTGAATTTAAATAGTATTGCATGCGTCGATTTGTGATCTGCGAATAAGAAAGTCAAAAAGACAAAAGAAAGACGTGTCAGAAGAATGCGAGACTCCGTCTTCAAATTTGTGTGCTTGATGTTTTCATTAATTGTAGTCGGCGTTTGTTAGTTTCATTTTTGGCGCCGATTCTGTTAAAAGAAGGAATGGCCACAAATGGCTTTGAATTAAATAAACAGAACACGGAAAAATAATTTTAAAATTATTCTGTTTCCTTTCACTCTAATTTAATTTCTACATTTATTTCTATGTGTTTTTAATACAAAAAAGACACAAACAAATGCTAGAATGAAACAAAATGGTTTCCCAATTTTTGTTTCGCGCAATATTTTCAAAATGCAATACTTGTTTACAATTTGAATTTTTTCATATTTTTCTTATTTAAAAAAAAATGTATTGTTTAATTCCCTTTGTAAATATTAAACTAACATTTAACGATCTATCACTTTTCAGTTTAACATAGGATGTTTTTGCTAAACGCGCACATTGCATGGAAAATCTTTTTAGATGCGTCTTAGTAGTCGGTTGGTCTGTCACATTGTCATTTTAAATACAATGTTGAATGCGCAGATTTCATAGACGTATCCGTTTATAGATGCTAAACGCGCACATTGCATGGACACTCTTTTTAGATGCGTATTAGTAGTCGGTTGGTCTGTCACATTGTCATTTTAAATACAATGTTGAATGCGCAGATTTCATAGACGTATCCTTTGATAGATGCTAAACGCGCACATTGCATGGAAAATCTTTTCAGATGCGTCTTAGTATTATCATGAAACGTTAATTTGTCCGTCGGTCGGTCTGTCACATTTACATTGTAAATGCAATTTTTATTGTTGAATGCGCAGATTTCATAGACGTATCCTTTGATAGATGCTAAGCGCGCACATTGCATGGAACATCTTTTTAGATCTGTCCTAGTATCTTCGTAAGATGGCAATCCGTCGATCGGTCTGTCACGCTTTAATTTGATATAACATGTTCATCGTTCGACGCGCAGATTTCATATATGTATCTTTGTGTAGATTCGGTACTTAAATGTCAAATATCATATTTAATGAATATATATTATTTTAGATACAGGCAAGCATATATATATATATATATATATATATATATATATGCTTCCAAGCTCGTTGTTTGATCTGTCAAGGTATAGTAGGACATAAAAGTGTTGTTGGTTTGTCTTGTTTGCGTCATTGCATTCTGGTGTGGTTTACTATTTTGTTTCTTTATCCACGAGGTCTAATTCTTTTTTTTAACCTATGCTATTTCGGATGTTATGTAGTTCGTTATCATCGTGCTGTTTAGTGCAGATGTTAACACGGATTTCCTTTCATGTTCACGATCGGCTTACTTGATTCAGCTTGATTCCAATCATGGGAAATTCATTTTACTGTTATATATATTTAAGTATAGGGGTATCTCCGATCTTTATAAACGTGCCATTATTATTTTTTAAAGATATATTCTAAAACAGTACAGTTAGTAGCATGGACATATTATTTTGATTGTAAATTCTTACAGAGAGTGCATGTATATAAATGTTTGTTTAATTTTTTCTGCTAATTATGCATGTGTGAATATATATATATATTCTCAGTCAGTAACATGGGCACATTATTTTGGTAAACTTTACCATTTATGGTGTGCGCCTACTCAAACTCGCATCAATTAAATAAAAAATATGTAATACAGAAGATAATTGCTCTACATCAAATGTTGAGTTCTATAAATTAAGACCTTTTAAAAATGCGCGCTCGTTAGCGGCAATAATATGCATGTTTTTTGGTAAAATTCTAACCTATTGAACTTATAATTATGAATTACAGAATATGGAATTATGGAATTATGGAATTATGGATTAGGTAGTCTAGTCAACAGGGTATGTAACGTAGGCACATTATGATTATGTCAATTATTCGATTTAAGAAGTGAAACCAAAACCGTACCATACACCTGACAGAGAAAACACCATTAAAATGTTGGATCGTCTACTAGGTTTTATATATGATATGTATAACAAAGAAAATTAAACATACCAATAAAGTGCTCGGGCATAGGTTTAAATAGGGCTTATATTCATTATTTTGATCTAAAGAAACTGTAATGTATAGTTTAAAATTAAAGACAATGTAATATATAGTATACAATTAAATAATATATACATATATATATATATATTATATATATTATATATATATTATATATGTATATATATAGTATATATATATACATATATATATATACTATATATATATACTAGCTGGCTTCGCGCGCCTGCTCTCGCTTCACATTTATGTGTATATATATATATATATATATATTTAATGTAAATCATCCTTATTTAATATGTTTTAAATAACGTATACATTTCATTGAAACTGGACCTATGGTTTACATTTCAGTGTGTGTGGGGGGGGCTCCTTGTGCCCCAGGGACTCTTTTTTTTATCATCCACATTTGGACATATACATCATTTACCTATGGGTTAAATTGTATTGAATCAAAGGGAAAATACTTTTCAGTGGGGGTACACTCTTAATATTATCAAAATTTGCTGAAATGTTTAGAATATACATCATTTTTGCTCATTTACCTATGGTTTAAATTTTATTTGAATCTAAGAGAAAACAATTTCCAATGGAGAATGTGCCACCCGGTGACCCCCAGCGTTGAAGTGATATATTTTTATATAGCTTATGACCTTTACTGAGAGGTTCGTAGACCACTTTCCAATTTTCAAGCAATTCTCTCCAGCGGTTTTGGTGGACATAAAACACAAAGACCAGACGGACACATACACCCGCAAAAGTTACTATTATATATATATATATATATATATATATATATATATATATATATATATATATATATATATATATATATATTCATATATATATATATATATATATTAATATATATATATATATATATATATATATATTCATATATATATATATATATATATTCATATATATATATATATATATTCATATATATATATATATATTCATATATATATATATATTCATATATATATATATATATATATATATTCATATATATATATATATATATGAATATATATATATATATATATATATATATATATATATGTTTCATTTATAGGTACCATCTAAATGTAAAAAAATACAATCAAAATGATACTCCCATGTTGCTAACTGTATTGTTTAGAATATCTATTCCAAACTCATAATAATGCGTTAATTTAATTAGGAAAATACCCTGTACTGAAAATGACACTTAAAAATGTATATATATAGTCTCGGAAGTTTCTCAACCATTAAAACTATATAAAAAAATATATATATAAAAAAATAAAACAAACTTATAGTCTCAAGTCTTCCAGTGGAAAATCACTCATGTAAGTCAATTTATTTTTTACAGTTATTATATTAGTTAGTTTCTAACACTATTTTAAGGGATCATCAGTTGTTTACCATGAAAAACTGTTTCGGGAATTATATATATATATATATATATATATATATATATATATTTATATATATATATATATATTTATATATATATATTTATATATATATATATATATATATATATGTATATATCTATATATATATATATATATATATATATATATATAGATATATATAGAGAGAGATAGAGAGAATGAGAGAAAGTGGGTAATACGAAAATTTCCTCCAGTTTTAAAAATAATTAAAAACATGCACACTCACATTTTTCATCTGTCAACGTAATAACCGTTCAATGTTAAAGTTCAAATATTCTGGCCGATGAATTGTGGAAAAAAAATACGGCGTTCTTCAAATCTGTAAATGATCGTTCAGTGGATCAGAACCGACTTCGTCTTAGTCTTTTCCTACTTTCCACTTCCCCGACTTCTCCCGCTCATCTTTTGCCAAAACCTAAAGAAACGGCCGATATTTAATTCCGATTCCAATTAAAACGTCTGTGAGATGCTATCAACTAATTTAACACTAATTATTGTCGAAGCTCTCTGCGTACTCAAATATATTATTGAACATCATTCATATTTCATTTGAGAATCCGCCTACATTTTAATACACTAGATGGCCAGAAACTATTGAATGGATTTCAAATAAAATGACCAGTTATGCTAAACCGTATAAGCTGATAGCATAGATAGACACATGCAAGCAGTATATATATATATATATATATATATATATATATATATATATATATATATATATATATATATGAAGAAGAATGGGAAGGAATTAGAGAAGAAAAAGCCAAATCAAAATTCAATTCAATTGCTCAGAGCAAGGTATATTCCGCAATGATTAT
>OY744533.1:102418237-102433237 GCA_963556195.1 Sepiola atlantica | reverse complement strand
TATATATATATATATATATATATATAAATGGTGTAGGAGAACAGAGTGTGTTCTTCAATGCATATTCCTTGAATAAAATAGACCCGCTGTAATTCATAGATGAGTTGATTACTTTGTATAAAAATGATTGCTAACTGTCGCATGAGATGGCGAAAGGTAATTAAATGTTGATAGTAGTCATCCCTCCTTCACTCTGGTCAACGCGTCCACATTGTTTTCTTTCTGTAGTAGAACTAATGTGCCGTTTACTTCTTGTTCAAATTCTTTGATCAAGTCTACAACTGCCCCTAGTCGACGTCTCATGAGCATATCAGATGCACCCTTTTTGCTTGATCTGTTTATCGCTCAACACTTCAGACTTAATCCACAATACCACTGTTCCCGAGTCCGTTCCAATGTCCATTGCTTGTAGCACCTATTTCCAAGCCAGAATGATGTCCTTCACTGTGGTCTCCAGCTCCGCAACATTAATGTGGCCGCTATCATTCTTCTTTCGTAGACAAGAAGTATCTTCAGCAGTTACTGCTAGTATTTTCGCCGAAATAGCTTGTGTTTTTTGTTTTTGTTTTCGCGGTTAAAATTGTCACGCCTCAGTACTGTACGTAGAAACGCTGCGGGCTTAACTCAGGACTGCAAATCCCACAGCCTTCTCTGAAAGCAGACTTTTTTTTATCTACACCGGCAGCATCGCATTTTTATATTAGTAAAAAGATTACACGTTAGTTCGCGAGACCCGCCAACATATAATCAGATACGGCCGCCATATTTATTTTATTTTCCGCCTGTATCCAGACCTAACACGTTTGCACATATTCACGTAGAAAGATTTAGGTTAGTGACTTTCACACTCTTTTTACTTGCAACGAGTGTTACAAACATTTTACTACAGTTTGCTAATCGTATTACAGTGGAGTAAGATATACACGAACAAATAAATCACTACATATAAAGAACTGTTATGAAATAAATTAATAAATACAATTAAAAAGTGATATTCAAGTTAATTCAATAACATTTAAATGACTACTGTAATTTAGTCATCTGTATGTTCACAAACTCCCTGTAAGGTGTTGGAGATAAGCACTCATAAGCATATTTATCTGAAAGCAAGGGATTACGACAATCAAGAACACAAAATATACCAGCTCTCTGTGTGGTCGCTTTTTTTGGGTGCCCGATTACAATTTATTTTCTTTACCAGCAAAATTTGTTGCATCAGACAAATATATCAGACTCCAAAAGAGATTTTCATGATAGACCCTCATAACTAGATATATTCTAAAACTACCTCAACCAAAATAATTAGATAAATATGTTTCAGTTTGAACAAAGATGGTATAATAATATCGTGGGGTCTTCGTAAGCGCCGGAGATCCATAGAATTACAATTTGTCATAGACTCTTTTTTACGCACGGCAGCAGTATGCAAAAGATTGTAATAATAATCTTACTAATAATGTTGATATCAAAGAAAATCTCCGTGTAGTGTCTCAAAGGATTAAAAGACCGAGGAGGGAAAGCACCATATAGATTTCGAATGACATATCACGGGGCATACGGAGTCATGACTGTGATTATTTTAACTCAAATTCAAGAGAAAGTCATTGACCGTCATCAGCAGAAAGATTATGGTGCACATAGTGTGCTTGTACGTAAGAGGCATTACAATGGTAATCGCAAAAAGGCGGATAGTCTTCGAAATATTGGCGACATAGTCTTTTAATGCCAGTGTAGCTATAACTCGTCTGAGAACTGCTAAAGAGTAATAAAGAATAAGAATGAGAAAAGAAGACAAAGAAATAGGTTTTTTTTCGGGTTTTTTCGTATCGATTCTTTTGCGTTTATTTAATCCCTATTCTTAACGATTACTTGTATACGTGTTGCTATTTTAGCCGATTCCATGGATTGAGACGTAAATTAATTACATCACGTACCAAAAAGATACCGGATTCCTGGCTTTCTGACTAAAAACACCAAACATTGATGGTATTGTTTTGTTTCTTCTATACCCTATGCAAAAAACGATATCATGTTCTGCAAAGCACACAAAAATACAACATTTTTCCTCTACAAAAGAATACTCAACACCGTGAATAAATATTTGACGATAAAAAGTACTTAGAGCAAAACCACTTTTACCAAAATTACCTGATTCGGTATTAAATAACCCGATAAAGGTTGATATGCCGTAAAACAAAACACCCAAACCCAGAACGAATGTATTGCTTCAACTGCATATATTATAAGTGCTACTTGTATTACTACTACTACTACTACTACTACTACGAATAACGGTATTACTATAATTAGTACTCCTAATATAACTACTACTACTACTGTTATGACTACTTCTAATAAGAAGTAATTATAACTAATTATAAAAAGATAAATGAGAAGAAAAAAGCAATAACAATCAATTATAATAACATTATACAAAAGAAGAACTAAAATCATGTTTTATTGATTTTTGTCTGTGAATCAACTGCACGAAGGAGCGCGTATTTCCGTCTCAATTTATACTTCTCTTCCTGACGTTTTTATTCCCCAGTGCGTTATACTTTTTACAAAGAACTGGCCGTGTTGTAGCGTTTTCCGTTTCTTTTCTCTAACTTTTAAACAGAGCAGATTGGAATTAAAAACCAAAAATAAAAACGTTGTGGAGAAGCGGTTGTCGATTCATTTGTATCTTACATTGCCGACCGCCCGTTTCCAAATGCTCTCGTGTAATATTCCCGTAAATTGTCCCTGTCAAAAAAAACAGAAAAAAAACTAAGATTATTAAGAAAAAGAAAATACTGAAGAACCAAATCGTGATTCAACGAAATTAAACAAAAAATGTTTTTTTTTGTCTGCGATTTTCTATAATGGTCGAGACTCGATGACATTTCATTACGGGTTCAAGGAGTATTCCAGATAACGTCATAGGATGTAAGATAGTAAGTATTCAATAGTAAGAACATATATTCATACGATACATCCATTCAATTTGCGCGTATAACGATAAAAATTATATTTCAAACGTACACGTGGTAGACAATAAAAATAATTTTCTAAACTGATCGTGACAGAGAAATAAAATGCTATTTCAAACATATCGTGAAATAATCGCTAAAAATGTTTAAAACTGAAATTAGACCATTTAAACTGAAGCGATGCTAGTACAGCCTTCAAGCTAGAAAAAATACGATTTTTTGTTCGGCTTTTGTCGACTTTTTACGTCAACAGCCGGAAGATGCCGACGGCCATCTAATCAGTAGACGAGAAAAGCAGAGGTCAAGGTAAATTATAAATTTATTAAATCGTCAATTGTCAAGAAATTGTCAAGAAATTCTAACGGACATAAAAGAGGTGAAAAAAGCAAATAATCAACAAATAAGTGTTACCAAAAGCAAAAAAAAAGAGATTAGGGTGAGGTTATAGGTTAGGTTAATTCTAGTTTAGGATTAGGTTAAAATTATGTTAGGGAAAAAAAGATCATAACAGTTGTTTCATCAATTTTTTTCGTAAAAACATAAATAATATTTGATAAAAATAAACATACGGTGAGTGTTTTCTTGTGTTAAATATTGTTCTTTGTTTTTGTTGGAACGCCGGCTCATGTTGATTTTGTACGCCGGTTCGTTTTCATTCGGCTTTTGTTGGCTGTTTACGTACTTCCGCGTCGGCAAAATCGGTTCGTTTGATTCCAAAGTTGCATCAGTTCCAAGTTAAGCATTGCAGAGAAACAAAAAAGCCACTTTTTACTAAACCAAAACAAAGGACAAAAATAACCATTAACAACTTCAACAAGAACATGTAAGAACATTATATTTGAAACAGAAGCCTCACAAAGTACGAAAATTGTATTTCAAACTTAAGCCTGACAGACTGACACACATTTCATTTCAAACGTACGCGCTTATAAACACACAGGAATTCAATTTAAAACGTAACTTACACATAAGTAAGCGTGACAAATTGAAGATTTGTTTTATTCATCTATAATAGTTACGAACAGGCTATTGCATAAGTAAGCGTGACAAATTGAAGATTTTTTTATTCATCTATAAGAGTTACGAAAAGGCTATTGCATAAGTAAGCGTGACAAATTGAAGATTTTTTTATTCATCTATAAGAGTTACGAACAGGCTATTGCATAAGTAAGCGTGACAAATTGAAGATTTTTTTATTCATCTATAAGAGTTAGGAACAGGCTATTGCATAAGTAAGCGTGACAAATTGAAGATTTTTTTAATTCATCTATAATAGTTACGAACAAGCTATTGCATAAGTAAGCGTGACAAATTGAAGATTTGTTTTATTCATCTATAAGAGTTAGGCACAGGCTATTGCATAAGTAAGCGTGACAAATTGAAGATTTTTTTTATTCATCTATAAGAGTTACGAACAGGCTATTGCATAAGTAAGCGTGACAAATTGAAGATTTTTTTTATTCATCTATAAGAGTTGCGAACAGGCTATTGCATAATTAAGCGTGACAAATTGAAGATTTTTTTTATTCATCTATAAGAGTTACGAACAGGCTATTGCATAAGAAAGAGTGACATCCTGACAAAAATTCTATTTTTAATTTAAGCGCACGAACAGACAGGCAAATATTCTATGAAAAAATGAATTTTGGCAGACTGAAGAAAAATTCTATTTCAAAACGACCAACGAAAGCATAAGCGTAACGGACCAACGAAAATGCTAGTTAAAACTTAACTGTGGCAGACTGAATTATGGACAGAAATTTTTATGGAGATAACTGGACGCATGTGAAATAAAATCCGTCCATTCATTTTAACGTGCAACAGACAAATCTTCTGATCCTAATGCATTGACGCATTTAATAAAAATAATAGGTTAGCCGATAATAGAATTAATGGCGACCAAATGTACAAAATCCTTTAAATAGCAAAATTGGTGTGAACAAATAATCGCTTGTAAAATAGAAAAAATAAACGAAAAGGTTAAAAAACACAACTTTATAAAATGGCACACATGAACTGCATTGAATTTAAATTCAACGCAATTGTTGTGAATATATTTTTTGTCTTTTTCATGATTAAAAGAAATCTAAATTCTATGAATATCTTCCACACTGTATTCGAAACAAAACTTAATCACTAAAATAGCACACGGTAAAGCGTATACCTCTGCTATGACGCAACAGTAAAAAATGTAGATCCCTAAATAAAACAACATGAAGATAGAAAAAAAAACTAATACAGTCAAACCTCTACATACGAAATTTATTCGTTCCGGGACCAAAGCGGAATTGTGAACAGAACTCTCAATTCCGTCGTGAGTGCTGCCACATAGCGGGCTAAGAACGAAACTTTGACGTCGTACGTTTGGTTTTCTATCGGGTGTAGAATCGAAAATTCGATCGAATTTCACGTCGTATGTTGAAAAAGAAGAAGAGGTTTGACTATATGATGATAATGTTATTTACTCTAACAGTTATTCAAACAAAATAGAAATGATAAAAGTATTCGTCAGTCGGTCTCTGGCCACCATATTTGTTAAACCATTTACTTCCGCATTTATGTTGTAGAAAGAGAAGAAGAAATCATATAGTAATTTTATATGCTCAAGCGATTTACACTCTTGCACAATCTGTAGACTTCTCTGCAAATCAACCGCAGGACTGAAGAGTCATTTGCGACTCAAACACAGAGTTCGATAAACAGGGTTGACGGAACCTCATACATCGAAACCGCCGTGAGAGTCCATTATATATATATATATATATATATATATATATATATATATATATATATATATAGTATAACTTCTTTTATTTATACAAACATTATATGCTACATATGTGCGTATATGTTTAAGCTGCCATTTTTTTTCGAAATGCAGCTACCTCAGGCCACGTACGAATTAGAAAACGAAGTTAAAAGATGGAAGACAGCTTTTCAATATTTGTCTGGGGTTGGAGAGGGTGGTAGGGAAAAGAGAGAAAATATTAAATTGGCCTAAAATTTATCCGCACTTAACTCAACATTTATCAGTAGATGTATATATATGCACTCATATTCTTTCATTTCATTCTGACAGTGGACTCAACTTTCTCTTTTATCATACTGTAATAAACCCAAGAACCCCGTTAATTATGTGTGATTGACCTCGGGTTACATGCCCAAACCATCTTGTGAGTAGAGGTCAATTAATCTGATACCTATGCAGTAATAACGTAAGTGTATATATATATATATATATAAATATATATGTATATATATATATATATCACTTCCTCTCTCTCCTTTGCTCTATCTCTCTTATTTTAATACATATATAAACACATATACACGCATATAGATACATATATGTGTATAAACACATACATACACGTAAATATATCTATACAACCATAAAAACGTACTATACATACGTGCAAATATACATATATATCAAAGAAATACATTAATGTACATATATTTAAATGAGAATATAAAATTGAAAAATTGAAAAAATAGATAAGGTAAAACCAAAACATTAAAACTAGAATACACATAACACCTAAAACTAGTGAACATGAAAATACACATCATCTAAATCAAAAGTAACTTATTACAACATGACGCAATATTAATATTAATACAGTTTTTATATATGTAAACAAAAAGTAGATGACAACTGATTTTTCGAAGTTGATTAAACTAAACATTTTTAAAGTTATTCTCTAAAATGTGTACATGAAACATATGTAAAACTGGAGTTAAAACTAAATATCTTACTTCTATGTTGATATGAAGTGAACTATCAGTTACACTTGTGAATATTTCATGGTATTTGGACCATTGCAAAACGAATATAACGAATGTAATAACTTTTAAATTACCACGGTGTCAAGCTGCAACACTACGAAATATTCTAACGCGTACAGAATACAGTGTAGATGATAATATGCAATGTCTGTAATTGTTATTTATTTTTAAAGATTAGTTATTTCTAATATATAATACAGGGTGTTTCAAAAGTCTTGGGAACATTACAAATGTGTATATCTCATGAACTATTCCAGGTAGAAAAATGAAACTGGTGCCATTTTAAAGCTTGCTTAATCAAGTTTTTGGTCATACTAATGGTTTCTGTGTTATCTTTCCAGGTGCAGTAATGGCGTTCTCTAAACAAGACAGGGCATTTTGCGTCCTCCAATTTGAAAAGACTGAATCGTGGACATGTGTTCAGCGTGCATTTCGCAGGAAATTTAAAAAAGAAGCCCCTGAAAGGAAATCCATTGTCAGATGGCATGCTAAATTTGTGAAAGATGGGTGTTTGTGCCCAAGTAAGCGAACAGGTTGCCCTTCAACTTCAGAAGATGCAGTTGAGCAAGTTCGGACAGCCTTTCAGCGGAGCCCCCGTAAATCAGTGAGAAGAGCCAGCAGGGAACTTCAGCTTGCTCCAGCAACTGTCTGGCGTATCTTAAGGAAACGACTGCAAATGGTACCTTACAAGCTCAAGTTGGTCCAAAAGTTGAAGGACACTGATAAGCCACTTCGCCGTGACTTTTGCATTGCAATGCAAGAGAAGTTGGAAGATAACGGCTTTGATGACCGGCTTGTTTTTAGCGATGAGGCGACCTTCCATCTGAATGGCAAAGTTAACAAGCATAACACTCGCATATGGGGTACTGAGAATCCTCATGAACTTCTTGAGCACGAGCGAGATTCACCAAAAGTGAATGTGTTTTGTGCAATTTCCAAGAAAGGTGTCTATGGACCGTTCTTCTTTGAAGAGGCAACTATCACTGGTGAATCCTATCTCAACATGCTGGAAGACTGGTTAATAGCTCAGTTGGAACAAGCAGAATCTGATGACTTCATTTTTCAACAAGATGGTGCACCACCACACTGGAGTCTTAGAGTAAGGCAGTTTCTTAACACAAGGCTGCCTGGTAGATTGATTGGGAGATCTGGGCGAGGTGATGACGTTCTCATGCCCTGGCCTCCTAGGTCTCTAGATCTTACCCCGTGTGACTTTTTCCTTTGGGGCTTTGTCAAGCAACAAGTCTATGTGCCGCCCCTTCCAAGAGATATTGACGAACTAAAGGCTCGAGTAACAGCAGTTGTGGGAACCATTGACGTCAAGATGCTGGAACGCGTTTGGCAGGAAATGGACTATCGACTAGATGTCTGCCGTGTGACGAATGGTGCTCATATTGAGCAACTTTGAAGATTCTCCACAAAACTTGAAACTTTAACCTTTCCAACGGTACCAATTTCATTTTTCAACTCCTAATAGTTTTTGAGTTATTAAAAATCGTTATTTTCCCAAGACTTTTGAAACACCCTGTATACTTTGTTAAAATTATTATTATAATTATGATTATTATTATTATTATTAGTATTATTATTCTTAGTATTATTATTATAATTATTATTAGTAGTATTATTATTATTAGTAGTAGTAGTATTATTATTATTATTATTATTATTATTTGTATTATTATTATTATTAGCATTATTATTAGTATTATTATTATTATTCGTAGTAGTAGTAGTAGTATTATTAGTATTATTATTATTATTCTTAGTATTATTATTATTAGTAGTAGTAGTAGTATTATTCTTAGTATTATTATTATTAGTAGTATTATTAGTAGTATAATTATTATTATTATTAGTATTATTATTATAATTATTATTAGTATTATTATTATTAGTAGTATTATTATTATTAGTATTATTATTATTATTTGTATTATTATTATTAGTATTATTATTATTATTATTATTATTATTATTATTATTATTAGTATTATTATTATTATTATTATTAGTATTATTATTATTATTTGTATTATTATTATTAGTATTATTATTATTATTATTAGTATTATTATTATAATTATTATTCTTAGTATTATTATTATTATTAGTATTATTATTATTATTATTATGTGTATTATTATTATTATTAGCATTATTATTATTAGTAGTATTATCATTATTATTATTTGTATTATTATTATTAGTAGTAGTAGTAGTATTTTTATTATTAGTATTATTATTATTATTATTATTATTATTATTATTATTATTATTCTTAGTATTATTATTATTAGTAGTAGTAGTAGTAGTAGTAGTATTCTTAGTATTATTATTAGTATTATTATTATTATTATTAGTAGTAGTAGTAGTAGTAGTAGTATTATAATTATTATTAGTATTATTATTAGTAGTAGTAGTAGTAGTAGTAGTAGTAGTAGTAGTAGTAGTATTAGTATTATTAGTATTAGTATTATTCTTATTATTATTATTATTATTATTATTATTATTATTATTTGCTATGCCTCCTTGGGCATCTCCCATTTTACTATATTCTCAATTCAACTGTTAAAAAATAAAAATAATTTCTTTTTTAATTTCACTTTTAGTACAGTATCGATATCCAGATCAAATTCTGTTTAATACTTCATTTGACAACTCCCAAAAGGGGTCCCTCAATTTATCACTCCTACAACTTTCTCTGAATGTATCCATCCCCATCTTAAACTTATCAACGCTATTGCTGTACTTAATCCGATCTGGCAACTTATTCAAAAACATATTACTCTGTAATTGTGTTTGCAGCTTAAAAGTCTGGAAGAAATAACACGAATGAAAAGTAATGTACAAGAAATTGTATTAACAGAAAGTACATAAGCAATGGCTTGAATTAAGCTGCTTCCTTACTTCACTTCCCTTCTCACGTCAACTGGTTGGTCGTAAAAACTATACTGAGAGAGTCAGAAAAATACCATACAATGACGGAAAATGATCACCATAAAACTTATAAAAAAGACATCATAATTTCGTCACACTCTGGTTATTCTGTTTCATATATTTTGTTTGTGTGGTTAAGGAAAACAATTATAAGTATATTCAATGGCGAATAACGATACAAGGACGTTAGTATTCAATAACGAAATTGTTCTACTGTATTCATTAGTATGCTTAACGTGTTGAAACAACAAAAAGTAATACCCTACAATCGATGGCCTCAATTAACTAAACTATATTCGGTGCTAACACCTCAAATTGAGAGCTTTAAAACGTGTGATGTCTCTAGGCTCTGGTCTCCTCCAACAACTAATGATAATAAACGTGGATGTCCCATCTATAAGTAAATAAGCAAATCGGTTGCAAACTAATTATTTACAAAGTATATGCCGAGAACACTCATTAATGTATGCATAATTGAAAATAATAGATTTTTAAACGTTTAAAGTGTTACCAAAATCATTGAATTCGGAATTAAATAACACCAAAAGGGTTGATACACCGTAAAATATAAAACCCGAACCATACACCATCAACCTTGCAACTGTTATTTCTTTGTGTGTGCAATTAATCATTTAAATGTAGAAATTTAATAACCGACTACAATGATCACACCTCTATCTCTCCTTTCCTCTCTTTCTCCCTTTCCCTCGTTCTCTTTTCTCTCCCCACTCACCCCTTATCAATCTCCTCTTTATCGCTTTTCACTTTCTCTCTTTTCTCGTCCGACTCGCCGCCCATTATTTCTATCTCTGTTTCACTAGCATTAATTATTGTCTTATAACTGTAATACAATTAAAAAAACATATAAATAAGATGATAAATGTTCACTTTTCGGTGTGTGGAGTTGACAAAATTCTGGAAAATGACTAGATTTTGTTTCTGGCCGCTCGGATGCAGACGACAGACATTCATTTAGAGAAGTGTAATACAATCACGTGATTGATAGATTCACTTGAAGAATTGACATACCAACAAACGACGAAACCTGAGGTATTACAATACCTCACAATCTTCATCGCGTGCGAAACTGAAACATGTGTCTAATTGTATGAATAACATTTACACAAACTGTGAAATCTTTTCAGTTGATACACTAGAGACGATTGGTGTCCACAAAAATCATCGCCATAGATTTATATCACGTTTCACAAAATCGGAGTAATTTTACTCCACGTAAACTTACTCCGTTTTTCATTTTAAAGAAACAATACAAAACTGGGAAATCATTATGTGTGAATTGAACGGTACTTAAAGCTAAAAGGGCCTTTGGAATATTGGCTAAGATCAAAGTGTAGTATATGTTCTAATGCAGCAATTTATCTTTTGCTGTTTTCGATCCGTGATGGAGAGGTCATTCTAGGTTGATACAATTTTAATTTTGTCCCAATCCAGAGTGCCCATTTTTTAGGGGGGGGGGGCTGAATTTTTCTCATATCACAAACAAACTTTGTGTCAAACTCTGAACTCGTGGGAGGAAAGTAAATAAGGGAAATTGAAAAAGACGCGCTCATCACATGTGAATGCCCCAAATTGTTCATGTTCGACCAATGGAACAATCGAGGGGCTGTAATAGGCGCATAGCGTAAATGCCTCTAAAATAAAGATACTATTGAAAGCTAAACTAAGAAAATGAATATGCACGCACTTTTTATTTATCTTCCTCCCACAGCGGTAAGATGTGACACAAGGTCGGGAAAGTGGGATTTGAAAAAGTCAGCGCCCAAGAAGATGAGCACTCTGGCCTACAAAACATGCCTGAGCAGACTCGTCGGCATTCCCCGGTAGGGGCGCCTTAGGCAGTAAGCGATAAACTTACTCCACCCCAAAGAGGGGAGGCAAAACCTGGGAGGGTGGACTTCCTAGCCAAAAGGGCAGACCGACGAAAACACGATTTCAAATAGCAGCGTGACAGTGCGACCAAATATCAAAGTGTCCAACAGAGATGGGTAGACGCATCGGCAAATCTTAAGATTCGCAAAAACCAAAGTCTTTGAGACGGATTACACCCACAAAAACGATGATCTTATTGTATTAATCCCTCAGCGAATAGCTCATGTCACGTTTGAGACTGGCGGGATTGCTTTCTTTATTCGGCAATCTACTTCATTCTCGTTTAGCCAGACAACAGAACCCTCACCTTCATAACAAGAGATGAACACAATTAAGCCGACTTCTTTAATCCCGATATTATGCGGTCTAACAGAGAAAACGTTTCTTGTTGTCGAACCCTCGATCCGGAGATGAAACTCTGCTAAAAATTGATCGGATAAAATTGTTTACCCTTCTGCGAAATATTATTTAATTAGATTTTATAATAAATTAGAATTGAAAGCATATCGCATAATAATAATACCTACAGAATAATAATAACAATAATGATAATAATAATAATAATAATAATAATAATAATAAATAATGATGATTATGGTGGTGGTGGTGGTGGTGGTGGTGGTGGTTAGGGTGATCATGGTGATCATGGTCATGATTATCACTAGGAACAATCGACAAAAACCTGGAGAAAAGACTGGGAGAAATTGGAATCAAAGGGGCCATCGAAACCATACAAAGGACGGCAATGAGTAAACCAGCTGCAGTCTTAAGGAAATCCTCGAATGCGGAAACCAACCTGCATAAGCTACAAAGGGAAACCAGTCACAATGAATTTACAACAGGGAGAAAACAAAACCACACGAAGAACACCACAACACGAACCAAGGAACAGAAACTGCAAGAAACATCACTTCATAATCTCCACCCCCCCTCAATAAATTACACCGGCCTCAGCTATCATTACACAAAAATGAACCAAGGAACAGAAATTACAACAAACACTATGAGTTCTCCCCTTCTTCCCCGACCCTCCTCCCCAAAAAACAAATTTAAAAATTAAAAGAATAATGTTGTTAATTAATTACATTTTTTTTAAAGTGTGCCGACCTAGGCTGGCACTAGACAAATTATTTGTAGAGGGTTGTTGAGGATGAGAAAACCGATGAGGGACAGCACAAACCAGAACTCCACTGGAAAAGTGTGGAGAATGCTGGGACCTTGGGGAGCCTTATTGCCACCCAAATCCCAGAGAAGACCAATGGTCCTTACAAGCGAGAAATCAATGGTAAGAGGCTGTTGCGATACCGCATCGTTATCGAAAAGTGGTGATGAATAGCGGAAATCTGGGGAGGTTTGTTGCCACTCAGACTCCAGGAAATACCACTGGTTGTTGTCGGTGAGCAATCGCTGACGATGATCTGAGTGAGAACTCATTGTGAGTACAAATAATAATAGTAATAATAATAATAATGATAATAATAATAACATTAATGATGATGATGATGATGATGATGATGATGATGATGATGATGATGATGATGATGATGATGATGATGATGATGATGACAGTAGTAGTAATAAATAATAATAATAATAATAATAATAATAATAATAATAATAATAATAATAATAATAATAATAATAATAATAATAATAATAATAATAATAAAGACGGCAGATAATACAACTTGTTTTTGCATTTTTGGGATTATTCGGATTACTGTTGCAAACGTAGATGTTATGCTCACAATTTTCCAGTCGATGCAACCTCCGACCTACTTAAGGTGTGTCTTGTCGAACTCGTAAATATTTCTGTTTAACTCGGGAATCTGTACGAAATTTAGAAAAAAACCCTTCAACTTGATCTCCTCCTGTCACTAATGGCCGTATAGCAGACGTAAAGTCACGCCGTGAAACGGATAAAAGTGTTAAGTTAATTAATTCGTTGTAAATGAGTCATTTTTGAGGTTTAAGACTCGATCATGAGTAATACTAAAAATAAGATTACGAATTATTTTAGACTTCTATCTGATCGCGGCTGTCGTAACGAAAGCAAGTTACGCCCGTGGATAAAATAAAGGGTTCCGTTCGAAATTTCTTCCAAATTTCCGAGTTCGACATAAAGATATCCGACTTTGGCAAGACGCAATGGAAGAAGATCGGAAATTGCATCAATCTAAACGTTTTGAGAACAACTTCCAAGATGAGAACATGATTTCGAATAATTCAAATATAACAAATTATAAATCCTCATCTAAAAAATTCGGAAACAGTAGCTTTTTTCAAGTAAACGATCACTGGTAATGCCTGGTGTGAGAATTATTCGTTCATTAGAAAGTATTATAACTTTTTATGTTAAAAAGGCTACAGCTTAACTAATTGTTGCCGAGAGGGGGGATAGTTTTTTAGTCTTTTATTAATTAGTATTTTTTGTTTTTTCTAAAAAATCTTGACAAAATTGTTTCCACTAACGTTACTTTACTTTAATAGAGTACGTTAATGCGGTTCAAATATACTAATATTTACTAGAAAGCGGTCTGATCAAGAGTCAGGTTGATAGCTCTAAAATGAAAAATCGTATATAAAAACTAACAGATGTAGAGTATCTCACGTTCAAAGGCAAGAATCAAATATGAAAGTATCATAGATGTACTGGAAAAGTGTATTATATAAGTATTTCCAGTAGATGTGGGTGGCAGTCGCAATAGTCTGTGTTTTAGAGCGACCTTTTTCCGGCTACCTCTATCTATTACTATTGTAAACATATCGAACTAAACTAAATATAAAAATCGAGCAATTTAAACGAAAACACGTGCTTATAATTCGCCTAAATAACCACCAACGCATATTTGTCTATGTAAGTTTAGGTTATATAGCAATACCCGTGAACGGAATATCGTAAAATCTCAGTCTACTTCATATATATATATATATATATATATATATATATATATATATATATATATATATATATAAAGCCCCTTTAAGAAATTAAAGTTGAGCACTGTTCGGATATATTACACACAAACTGTCACTTAGCTATAAGCAAAGTTCTGATAACGTTCGTTGTATCTTCTAGACTGTCTGCTGTTTACTGCCCGCCATATTAAGTCATAAATAGAACAATTTTTCCCATATTACTTGATAATTTCTAATGGATGTGGGGTATGTAGGTATACAAAATGTTATATTAATTTAATCCGGGTATGGTCTTATTTCATTTTGACTACAAAATTGATTTTGTTTCACGAGAGAAGTTTGAGGGACTCCCGATAAAATTATACCTGTTAAATTAAGATCATAATCACAGAAACTGCTCTCGTGAAACAAAATCAATTTTGTAGTCAAAACGAAATAAATTATCATTTATATATATATATATATATATATATATATATATATATATAAT
>OY744533.1:102405737-102413237 GCA_963556195.1 Sepiola atlantica | reverse complement strand
CGTTTAAAGAAAGACGCTTTTGTAATTTTGATATTAGTGTGAAAACGATGCAGGTGCGTGCACTAAGGTTGACTCGGTGCGAGAAGCACATAAGAGCGGCAAAGGGGCGGAGGTTCACTATGCATTGGCATCATTAAACTCTCCAAGAATGCAAAAAAAGAAAGGGAAACCTTAGGAAGCTGTAAAACATTTCCAAAAGGTGACAGGAGTTAATTGCGCGCAGGTAATCTCTTAGAATCACAGACATTTTCGAAATGTTTCCGTGCAATAATAATTCTTTATTCGTTTTCTTTTAAAAACTGTGCATTAAGAACTGAACAGATAATACAGTAAGGATTTCGAATGATTTAATTTGGCTCAACAAAATCACGCGTGAGACTCCATCGTAGATTGTTCGTCGGTTGTATTTTTCCTGGGAGAAGGTATTAAAGGCCAAGTCACCATAACTATTTCAGACAAGATATTTTACCTACGCATATAAACGTTAGGTTGTTTTTTTTACGGAATATCAACACTTTTTCTGGGTTCTTCAAGATAAAAACATAATATTCATTGTAAAATATTAATTAATATTATTTTATTTTATTTTATTTTATTATTTTATTTTATATTTTATATTTATTAATAATCTGCTCTTATACATACACACGCGCACTCGCATACAAGCTTGTACACACATCTGGACGTATACATTCATCTTCATTAATAAATATATATATGTGTGTGTGTATGTGTGTGTGTGATAAGACTGTATCCTAAAACACGATTGAACGAGTTTCTAAATAATCAAACAGACAAGAAATACACATTTTTATATATCGATGCTCACCACATTTGATAGCCAAGCAAAACTAGGTATGTCTAGTATTTTACTTCTGAAACCTCATTTAAGTACTGATCTTATCACAATTCTTTTCCCGAGAGTATCATTGTATTTACAATAAAGAAATCGTACAACTGAAAGGACAAAAAATAAACATCGTTTATAGATCTTCAAAGACTACGTGTGAAATACGAAATAATATTGTCTTAACGATATTCGTGTATCTTATCGTTATCATGATTTTCTTCTGACCAAGTTGTCTTTTTCATTCTCTGTTTAGATGTGTCTGAGCGTGTCTATTATAGGCTCTGGCTGTCTGTCGTTTTGTTACTCCGTTGTTCGCTTATGTCTCACTTTAGAATAGAATTCTAATCGCTAAAAATGCAGATTGAATGTGTGCATCTAATTCTATGAAGACTTGATTGACTCTTTGTGGGTCCATGCATCCGTCAGTTCAATATCATTATCATCTCTAAACGCAGATATACCCAGTGCATTTTATCTTACATATGTCCGAACATTTCTATAAAGTACGTTGTCCGTTGGTTGGCATGTTTGAGTTCTAGTTTGAAACCCAGTACATTAACTGCTAATGTAAGGTTAATCAGGTACAGACCATGTGTTTATATTATAGACGGGTTTGGCTGGAATTATGTAATACTAACACATGGTCTGAACGTAATTAACCTCATTCCCCTGAAGGTGGACCCGGATGGGTTTGAAAGTACTTTGTAGACAAATCTAAACTATGATAAATTCATCAGCCAATTCCCTCCGAAACTAAGATCTTTATTCGGACTATTGAAAGGATCTACCAAAGGATATCTAGACATGCGTTGTCTCTTATATTCGACAATACTTGCCTACAAGAGAAGATGCTGCCTAGATATACATATATATATATATATATATATATATATATATATATATATATATATATAATAAAATATAGTAACACGAAATTACATAATCATCGATGCAATAATTTATTTTAACCTTGTGGTATCTCCAGACATCCGGTCCAGACGATTACATTTTCAAAAATGTAATTGTCTGGATCGGATGCTTGAAAATAGCACAAGGTTGAAATAAATTATTGCATCGATGATTATGTAATTTCGTGTTTCTATATTTTATTTTATTTTTGCTCTGTTTATTACATTGAACTCTTATACCTGGATTTTCTCCTGGAATTATGTCATTATAACATATATATATATATATATATATATATATATATATATATATATATATGTGTGTGTGTGTGTGTGTGTGTGTGTGTGTGTGTGCGTGTTAAGGAGTAAGGCTACCGACATTTGTCAAAAGTATTTTTCAGCATTTATTTATTATTTTTTTTTTTTTTATTATTTTATAATTTCATATAACGCGTTTCAAGCGGTGGTCTGCTCTCATCAGATATGTAAATCCATTTGAATAAATGCCTTGTGATTAAAAAGAGTGTTGTTAAATTTGAGGAAAGGTGTTATTGTTTGGCGTTTTTGCGCATGTGTGGGTTTGCAGATGCGTGTGTATCTGTTTTGATATTTTGATATTTTTAAAATTTTTTATTATTTTCTGCTTCTCTTGTTCAACTGCAAACGTGGACACCTACTACCATGTCCAACATGAGAGGTCGACGTTGCAGAGGTGGAATCAAGTGTCAAACTGGCATTTGTCTATCAAAACAGATACTACACATTAAATAATTTACATACAAAAATATATAACATATTTTGACAACTTAAGCACAATAATATTGTTGTGTATTAATTCGCAAAAAACAAACAATGAAAGAAAAATGTGTGACGATATAAAGGAGTTTTAATCGTTGCTAAACAGTCTTAAACGTGTTTCATTACTTTATAACCTGTACGTATGCGTATTTTACCATAACGGTTTCGTGGTGTGCGTATTTCATAATGCGTGCGTCCTTTACACTTAACGTATGAGTGGGTGCACGACCGGGTTTCTTTATTATGTATGCTAAAGATTACATACTCGTAACTATTTCTTTCTTGTATATGTTACTAAATCAACATCATATGTAACGCTTCGGAAAAGTCAAAATATTTGAAGCGTTACTAACCAGTGTTTAAACTTGTCAACCTATTTTAATTCTTCTTTTATTATTCTTTCATTTTTAAATTCATCGTTAAATTAATCGTTAATATCCTTTCATGCGTGGTTTTTTATCTCATCTTTTCTCTCATTTCTCACATATTAATGTTCATTACAAATCAAACAAATTTTAGTTGTTGTGTTCTTCGTGTTTTTCCTCGTTGGCAGTCGTCGTCGCATCTTTGTCATCTCTTCGCGTTGATTCCCTCGGTCCTATTCATTATTCGTGTGATCGCGTTGATTTCTATTTCTGTTTCCATCTTCGTTATACCGGGATCGTTCTAGTGGACTTCTTTGCGAACAAATCTTTGCATTTATTGTCAGGGAGTAGTTTAAGGCAAATTTTGAGAAATTCAAATGTTCTTTTATTGTTCTTTTTATGTATTAAACAACGTTGAAGAGAGGTCCGTGATATCTTAACTAACTTCTCTCGTATTCTTGGTCACCTCTTAATATTTTAAACTTCTAACTTATTAATCTGCTAAGTAGAGGATAGTTTTATACTAGACAGACAGAGATGGAGAATTTTCCTTCTTCGTTTCTTCCGAGACTTAACTTGAAGGTTCAGCCCATCGTTTGCTTCAACTCCATCGTATCGACTGTCTAAAACTATCGTTTCCTTGTGTGAGAACAACAACCACTTACGCCATGGTGTCTCGATCTGTCGGTCTCCATTCTGACTTTTATTAACCCCAATCATTTGATTCTTTTGAGCTTAAGTTACTGTTACTCATACGTGGGAACACAGATTTGTTCCCCCAAAGTTTATGTCAATCAGACATGCACTCAGCTTGATAATTCTGATCGCAGTCACAATCCATACTAGCTGAAGTACACATTTTCCAAATAGGCCCCATCATAATATAACAAATGTTTATATTTTGTAATTATGTGTCTGATAAGTTAATGTTTTATTTTGTTAGCTTTATTTGCTTCTAAATTTCCCTGTAATTATTTCTTAACTAACCCTAACCCTAACCCTAACGCGTACAACAAAAACGTAAACAAAAACAAAAACGTGACTCCTAATGTTAAGTTACCTTAATCTTTTTATTACTTTAAAACAAATATCTTTAAATTTAAGCTCCTGCTTCCAATCAGTTTGAATTTACTTAATTTTTTTTAACATAGTTCATCCCAAACAAGGCAAGCCGCCACTGTAGACGTAAGGGGCTACTGAGAAAAAGAAAAGGGGAGAAGTTAGGGGGTGGTCAACCTAGATTGGGATCTGCGCAGCGAGATGTCTGTTTACATTAGTTTTAAATTTCTGCATGTATGTACTGTTGGGGAAACAGTGGGCAGGGAGAGAGTTACAGAGGCCAGTAGTACAAGGAAAGACGCTATTTGAGTAGAAGGCTCTCCGACATCTTGGGACCTCCACAGTGAATGAATGAGATTTAGTTAATTGTCGAGTTAGTTAGTGCATTTACGTCGAGGGGGCACCAGAGTAGCCAATTCATCGGAGGATAATCCATTGAAGTATTTGTAAAACAAGCACAAGGATGCTACATTGCGGCGATGGGACAGAAACTGGAGCTTGGTTGACAGTGAGGGACTTATTAGGTTGGCGACTCTTTTTTGGAACTTGTCAGGGAGGGAGAGACTAGTAGATAATTAAAGTTATTTAGGAATAAATGTTGGTATTTTTTAAATGAAAAAAAAATTATAACTTAATTAATTATTAATCAAGTTTTTCATCCAGAAAAAATATTTTCCATAATATTGCCGAAAAATATCAATAAAAGGTTAGTCAGTGTTAGAATTCCAATTAATGTCCTGAAAATGTATACAAAAATATATGTCCAAAACACATTTTAGGGTTTAAGAAAAAATATCGATTGGGTCAGATTCTTTGATGTAGATTTATTCTCCGGCGGTAGATCTGTAGGAAAGGCCTTTATAAGATGGCCAAAACTCCATAAAATGTTATCACACTAAAATAAATTGATTTATCTACAAGTTAACGAATGCGTTTTTATTTTGTATAACTTATCGGTGAGTAACAAAAAAGTAACATATCCGTGTTTTATGCATTTTATTGCAGCCCCCTCGCTAAAAATGACGTAAAAAACATTTTTTTGTATATTTATTTTAACCTCATGAATAAGTATGATTTATTTATAGGAAAAAGTTTTGCGATAAAAAACATCTACATATCATAAAATATTCTATATACACGACCTTAAATCGACGCCATTTCAGGAACTATTCCGATACGTGCGTCTATAGTTTTGCAAATAATAACTTTTTATGCTGTTGTGGCGATGTTTTTTTTTTCAGTCGCGTTCGTCATTGAAATCGGAATCGAATCGGTAATTGTATCGGAATCAGGAATCAAGAACAGAATCGATAATTGTATCGGCATCGGAAAAAAATATCAGAATCGCCCCATCACTAGAGATTATACTTTCTAAAACTTCAAACATATACCAAACATCACGTCATTGTTCGTTCATGAATGTACTACCGCGATAGCTTACTAACGTGCTATGCACATCTTTATAAACGATATAGATGTCCTGCAAACAATTTCATCTTTTAAACAGCTCTCCACTGCTGTAAATGGATTATGAAAAATACGGAAGACTCCAATGCCAAATCTGTTAAATCCAGAATTGCTAAGCATGGACTTTGTTCTCGTGAGTTTTGGAGAATAACAAAAAGACCCTATGCAGATGCAACCCTTATATTGTAAACATCGTTGATGGTCCTAATTTGATTTATTCAACATCTGATAAAGCCACACATTTTAGCCTTTTGGCTAAGATCAAAGTGTAGTATCTGTTCCGATGGATACTGCACGCCTGTCCTGTGCAGTTCTAGGAGGTCCACCCTCCCAGTAAGTTTATTGCTTACTGTCTGAGGCGCCTCTACCGGGGAATGCCGACGGGGCTGCCCAGGCAATTTTTAAATGGCCAGAGTGCTCACCTCTCGAGCGCTGGCTTTTCAAACCCCACTTTCTCGACCCGATCTTGGGTCACATCTTACTTGTGGGAGTAAGATAAAACTGGCCTTGTGCCTAACTCCTGGGGAGGAGTAAATAAAGCCACACAATTTGGCCTTTTGGCTAAGATCAAAGTGTAGTATCTGTTCCGATGGATACTGCACCCCATAGACTGGTATTGACTTGGCCTTCGGGGCTTGATTTACGCCAGTCTATGGGTCTGTCCTGTGCAGTTCTAGGAGGTCAACCCTCCCAGGCTTTGCCTCCCCTCTTTGGGGAGGAGTAAGTTTATTGTTTACTGTCTGAGGCGCCCCTACCGGGGAATGCAATTTTTAAATGGCCAGAGTGCTCACCTCTCGATCGCTGGCTTATCTAATCCCACTTTCCCGACCTTGTGTCACATCTTCCTTTGTGGAAGGTAGATAAATAAAGCCATACATTTTGCAAAGAATTCTGCTACAAATTCCATCCTTTGGAATCATGGCCACCAACTTCCTAAATTATCCTATATGACTTAAAACCATCTCATTAATATGCATATATTTGTCCTGGATGTTGCGGATATTTATTTCCGGTTCGTGAAATCAGACAGGATTTTGTCCAGCTATCGTCTTATATGGGTGACCCGTATGATATAGACAGCTAGATAACTATATTGATGTATAGATTTATTCATATGACCACAAATGAGATAAACAGATACGTACATAGATATATAAGGCAAACGCCAAAAAAGGGAGACGAAAGTTGAAGTGAGTTCGTAAAAAAGAATCTGAGATTAAAAATGAGTCGTCCAAGCTAATTAGTAAACTGTCCAAACGAAATCGATATTAAAAGGACATTTATACTAATTAACCCCGATTGTTACTTTAAAAAGAACCCATTATGATGAAGTATAACCTTTGCATTTTATCTATGATATTTTCTTTTAGACATAATCCTTCACTCGTGTCACTTACATCCCGAAGCAACGAAAAAATAGATAAAAAAATATATCAAATTAAATATCAAATAAATAAATAAAATGAGTGAAAATATAAAAATTAAAACCCATTGGATAAAATAAATAAATCGTATCTTGGGTGTATTTATTTTCTTTTAGGAAGAATTAAAAGAATAATTAATATTTTTTTTCCTTTGAAATGAAGAGACCTAAAAAGCAATGTATTTATTTAATCAGAGGAACTCAAAGTAGTTGGCAATAATTTATAGAGGAAGTATATTAACATGATAACAATAATAACCAATCCTTTTTTTACAATAGAAGTATGGACCGTGCAATATAGATATATGTAAATGATAATAATATATTATCTCTCACTTTCTCTTTCTATCTCTCTCTCGCTCTCGCTCTCTTTCTCTCTCTCGCTCTCTCTCTCGCTCTCTTTCGCGCTCTCTCTCTCTCGCTCTCCTCGCTCTCTTTCGCTCTCTCTCTCTCTCTCGCTCTCCTCGCTCTCTTTCTATCTCTCACTCTCTTTCGCTCTCTCTCTCTCTCTCTCTCTCGCTCTCCTCGCTCTCTTTCTATCTCTCGCTCTCTTTCGCTCTCTCTCTCTCTCGCTCTCCTCACTCTCTTTCTATCTCTCGCTCTCTTTTGCTCTCTCTCTCTCTCTCTCGC
>OY744533.1:102375737-102400737 GCA_963556195.1 Sepiola atlantica | reverse complement strand
TGATTATTACAGATGTATGAAACGTGTACGTATGTAGATAATATTTGAATAATTATAAAAATAATTATTTGTTGTCCCTTTCTAAGCAGGCCCTTATTTTGAGTAAATAAAAGAAGCTATCAAAAAGTTATCATGCATGTTCCTCCCTGTCGAGCACTTTTATGACGCCTGACTATAGCTGTCCGCCTTCCTTCACACGAAAAGGATTTATTTTTAATCTAGTATGTAGCAATTTACGGAGCCTTATTGCTTATATTAGTGCGCTCTGAATTAGACTTTATTCTGAGTCTTGTTCCCGGCTTCGAATCGTGCCATTGGAGCGGATGGTTATCTATACAGTGATGATTCCGGAAAGATGAAACGTACACATATATAGAAAATATTTAAATAATTATTAACATACATTTATATATGTATATGTTGGTATATATATATATATATATATATATATATATATATATATATATATATATATATATATACATATATATATATATATATATATATATACATATATATATATATGTATACATATATACATATATATATATATAAACATATATATATATATATATATACATACATACATATATATATATACATATATATACATATATATACATATATATATATTTATTACTACTCATTCTGTAATATAATACGGATGTGTCTATGTGTGTTGTGTGTTGTCCGTGTTTAAGTTAGCCATGCTGATGAGGTCTGTGAGCAAGAAACACGTGTCCACGGATGACCTTTTTGTACGTATAAAATTAATAAATATACATCGAAATATATATTAATGCTAATTATGCCCTGTATAGTTAAGGGCGACTAATAATATTATTTTCTGCATATTAATAACTGTGAATGTGAAAGAATCGAAATAGTTGTAAGAAAAAACAACGAGCGTAGCAATCACCAATAAAAAACAATTACACAACAATACAATATATATATATATATATATATATATATATATATATATGTATATATATATATGGGAAGAGAAAGATGAAGGTAATCCGACGTGATGGGAAAATGAAAAAGGAAAACCAAAAAATGGATGTTTTTTATGTGTACATCAACGTTTCGTCTTTATTTATAAGACTTCATCAGGATGATGATATAGAGAAAAAATGTCATGCAAGTACAAATACATGTAGGGTAGACATATTGGGAGGAAAAATAAAATGAAATAATGGCCACTACTGGGTGGACGTCCGTACTTGTTGGAGAATAAAAATGAATGTTGAAAGAAATGAGTGGGGAAAAAATGGAAGGATGGGGTGAGCAAGGATAACTGTGGCTGGTGGTAAGAAAAAGAGGTGGGGGATGAACAGGGGTAAAGTGGATGTCAGAGAGGGAGTGGAGGAAGAGAGGGGTTGGAGGTGTTATATGTATATATATAAACATTTATTAGACTGACGAACAACACAGGTAAGGAGGACGTTTTTCTTTTCTTTTTTTTTAACAACTAATATAAGTTAGCAACACACATTTATACGGAACAAAACTTAGGTTTGGCATACGGAACGTTTATGTTTTTGTCGTTTAATGGAAGTGGGTCTGATCAACTCTGCTGGGAAGCCATGAAATTAAATACTGTCTTGTTTTTAAATTCCCGAAACAGTTTTTCATGGTAAACAACTGATGATCCCTTAAATAATGTTAGCAGCAAACTAATATAATAACTGTAAAAGTTAAATTGACTTATATGAGTGATTTTCCATTGAACGACTTGGGATTTAAGGGTTTTTTGGGGTTTTTTTTATATAGTTTTTATGGTTGAGAAACTTCCAAGACTATATGTATATATATATATATATATATATATATATAGTCTTGAAGTGTATAATTTTGGTAAGAAATCCAAGTTAGAGATCTCAATGTAGAACACAAAGCAAGAATAGGATAGAATAGACTGGTATTAATATATTAATCTATCAGTTAGGTGTGTTTTTTTCTTTCTTTTTTCTAAGCTTCCGTACACGTAACTAGATTTTTCTTTATCCTTTTCTCTCAGCTTGCTTTTTTATGTTTTGTGTTTACTTTTATTTCTATTTTGGCTGGCTTGTCTCGCGACTGAAGAAGGGGGTTGACTTCGTTTCAATATACGAATGACAGGCGTGGGTCAAATGGCTTTATAGACGCATCGTAATATTTTTATTTTTGTTTTGTTCCAGCTCTCGATGCCCATTGGCTGATGTGTTTATATTTTTATACTCCCCTTTCTTTTTTTATGATTTTAACTTAAGTGTTTTGCTTGCCCCCTTCCTTTTTATCCCCCCTCTCTGTTTGCTTATAATATTTCTTTTTTGTTTGATTCATGATTATTTCTTTTCTATCATTTTAAATATGTAACTGCCCCGCTAGCATTCTGAGGAGACTGGGAAGTCGAAATAAATTATAAATGCTCACAGTTGCAATGTGTTTGTGAATTGTTTCTTTCTATATTCTATATTCTATACTCTATACTCTCTCTCTCTCTCTCTCTCTCTCTCTCTCTATATATATATATATATATATATATATATATATATATATATATAGAGAGAGAGAGAGAGAGAGAGAGAGAGAGAGAGAGAGACAGACGAACAGCACAGGTAAAGATGTTTTTTTTTTGCGTCTTAAATAACTAATATAAGTAAGCAAAACATTTATATGGAACAAAACGTAGATTTAGTATAAGGAACGTTTATGTTTTTGTCTTTTAAGGGAAGTGGGGTCTGATCAACTCTGCTGGGAAGCCATGAAATTAAATACTGCCTTGTTTTTAAATTCCCGAAACAGTTTTTCATTGTAAACAACTGATGATCCCTTAAAATAGTGTTAGACACTAACTAATATAATTACTGTAAAAAATAAATTGACTTACATGAGTGATTTTCCACTGGAAGACTTGAGACTATAAGTTTTTTTTTAGTTTTTTTTTTTATATAGTTTTAATGGTTGAGAAACTTCCGAGACTATATATATATATGACTTTACTCATTTGAGTTATACAAAGATAGTGTGTTAGATCAATGAGACCGAATGTATTATTTGGATATCAGTTACTATCGTGTTATGTATTATCTCTCTTTCCATACAGAAATATTTTAATAGATTACTGGTATCGTTTTCCTTTTTGTGACCTGCTTTTTATTCAGAATGGTAGTCCGTCCTCAGCTTGTAAGGCCTCTGCATTATATTACGGATGAGTGTATATACTCTTTAATAGACTACACTCTTTTAGTTTGCTAATAGTTTAAATTTGCAGGACGGAAGCTTGTGAGAAGAATTAAAGCAACGGTGTGGATGTGTCGGGGAATGAACCACCGGATGTCACGAGATGGAGCCATGGTAAACAAGATGTGGGTATATGTTGGGGTGGGTGAAGAATGAAGCGGTTACCGCTCCGTTCTATTCCAAGTCGAGGTTGTATTATGGCATACGATAATGAAATAGCCACAAACTTAATCACTTGCGTGCGTCGCTTTGGTAAACAAAGCACCTAGACACACACCAGACGTACAGGCGGTCGTGAGACTAAAAGATTCGGGACATGAAAATTTAACGAATTAAATTCAATAGAAATGGAAAAGAGAAGCTGCAGGCTTTCAAAAATGAAGTAAGAAAATCGAAAATGGTTTTTAAAATTTTAAAAGCATCTCTTTCTCTCTCTCTCTTTGTATATATATATATATATATATATATATATATATATATATATATATATACGTGTGTGTGTGTGTGTGCGTGAGTGTATTTCTGAGTGTGTAGAATGTATGTGTCCATGTGGGTTGCGTGTGCTATTTTTCTTTTTATGTGTGTTGGTTGAGTTTTGTCTTAAACTTGACGTCGAGCAAATTACAAGAAGTCGATTTGGGAGGGAAACCGCCGCCCTGACTGCACAGCTAATTAGATACATTGTTGATATGGACAAAGGCGAGCGACTCCCGCTGCCGGAGATATTACGTGACAGACCTGCTTTCTTTAGCGTTCGATTTCATTACTCACACCACACCCGTAACCGATGTCTATTCACTAATTCTCTCTCTCTTTTTTTGTCTGTCGATTCACTCATTCTCTTTCTATTTCTCTTTTCGCTCTCTCTCTCTCTCTTTATCTCTCTCTCTCTTTATCTCTCTCTCTCTCTCTATATATATATATATATATGTGTGTGTGTGTGTGCCTGTGTGTATACTTATATATATATATATATATATATATATATATATATATATATATATATAAATATATATATATATATATATTACTGAATATATGAGGGGAACAAATATTTTATCGTTCATCATTAAAGCAATAAAAAGCCAGCTGACCGGTTTCGCCCTCATTCAACAGAGCTGTATCGAGGGCTATTTGAAAATGGAAGAGAAGGAAAAGGTATATATTTAAAATGAAAAAAGCGTTAGAGTATATATACAGTAGGGAATAAGTCTAAGCGAGTAATTACGTCTAATCCTAATGAGAATCTCTTCTGTTTACAGAGGAAGGGTCGCTCTAAACGAACGAGAATCGTTTCTAAGACTTTCAGATTGTATAGCGAGTTGGCATGACACAACATGGCAAATACATCGATGTTGAAATTTGTTGCGCACGTCGGGTTTTTATTCCAATGTCCGTCATAGACGACCCGTATTTATCAGTTAAACGGAAGGTTCAATTTCTTAATTTTTCTAAGCATGTGTTGTTAGACTCTGTTAGCAAATGGCAACGTAGTCCTACCTAGACTGTCAACCACATTTAAAATGATAAATGACATTATTATAATAGTGAGGGTATCACGTCTTTTCGAGAGGACGCCAACAACACGCAGGTTCGAAACAAAATAGTAATGTTAAACTATGAGCTGATTTGCTTGGCGAATTTCTAACTTACTGTACCAAAGCAAACGAATGTAAAATGGCATTTAGTCACTGTATTTGATAGTATTGTTCTACACACATATCTCTCTCTCCCTCTCTCTCTCTCTCTCTCTCTGTATGTCTGTCTGTCTGTCCATCTCTCTCTCTCTCTCTCTGTATGTATGTCTGTCTGTCTATCTCTCTCTCTCTCTCTCTCTCTATATATATATATATATATATATATATTTATTTATATGTATATATGTATAGACAATTATGTCGAAGTTTTCTTGGCCTTTGGGCTAGGATCAAAGTGTGGTTTCTGTTCTACCTTAAATTAATACAATATCTTGTTGTCTGCGTTCGCACTGAATGTCCACAGGATGGAAAGGTTTTGGAGATAGACCTCATAAGCGGATATATCCCGACACTTTATTTTTTAGTGAACTTTGATAAGTATGTATCAGTTGGAACAAACATGGTACGATTATAGTGTGGGGTCTGCGTCGTCTTGTTTATCTTAACAAACTTCCTCACAAGTGCATCAAGTAATAATTTGTTATATATATATATATATATATATATATATATATATATATATATATATATATATATATGTACAGTCAAACAAGTGTGAATTCTTAAACTTATACCAGTCTATATCGTAGAATACAACGCCGTTTGTTTTCAAAATAGAAGTTTTCTTGCTATTATTATCTGATGCATCGTGTTTATCCTAACAAACTTCATCACACTTGAACCAACTAATAATTCGTTCTAAAATGTCTGTAAAATATATCAAATGGTTTACTTGTGAATTCTTAAACTTATACCAAACAATATCGTATAATACAACGCTGTTTCTTTTTAAAATAGAAGTTTCCCTGACATGAAGAACACACGTCATCTTATTACGAAGAGCATTCGTATCAATTTATATTCTAATTTTGTAATAATTTAAAAAGTTTTCTATAAGATTATTGTTATATTTTTAGTAGAAACAGCTTCGATTTTTCTTAGTATTTTTGTAATTCAAAATCATATTCGATATCTTTTTTTTCATTAAAAAAGATTGTTTCAGACTTCATGCGGTTTAATTATCAAGAAAAGGTTATATTCGTTCTGAATGTTGTTTTTCTTCTTAATCAAAACGTTTATTGGACACACATGGGAACGTGTCTGTCAGAGAAGTGTTATTCTGACAGCAAATGTGTGTCGAAGACAATCATTAGAAATTTCTGTTGAGATTCCATTGAAAAAATAATGCCAATTCAGACAGACGGAAAAGGGGTGAAATTAATTATCACAAAGAGTAGAAAGATTTTTCTTTCGATTAATGAAAATCATTTAAATATTTAATCAAAACAAGCAAATATTTAGATTTGAAAATAAATAAAATATCATGATATTAAAAAGGTATTCAACATGTGTTTGGCTAAAAAAAATATTATTGTGGAATATTATTTTGTTGGAAAATATTATAGACATACTTCGCATATGAGGTTTGTTTGAAAAGTAACGGGACTTGTTATATGCGGTAAAGGGGAATTGTGTAATCATTTTCTTTTGTTGTGTCAATATAATGAATGAATTTATTTTAACATGTGGTTCCTTGTATTTCTATTTCAGGTTTTAATTTTTAAATTGTTAAGTTTTGAGACAACAATCTCTCTCTCTCTCTCTCTCATATACATATATATATATATATATATATATATATATATATATATATATATATATATATGTAACATAACCACTCAAAGGGGTGGTAGCAAAAGGGATTTGTTGCATAACCCTTAAAACGGGGGGGGGCGAGCTTATAATTTACAAACGTACTAATCCTCCCGACTGAGGCAGTTCTACGAAACCACTTCAACAGTTCGAATTATATCCTCTCCGGGCCGAAAACTATACGAAAAGTTCATGAGAGGATTAATAGTGATTTCAATCTTTTTTTTTATACTTTTGTAAAACATTTTCTGTAAGGCACTTCTCATAGTGAATTTTAAACACATGTTTTTAAGCGTCATTTTAACGCATATTTTAAGAGAGCCACTTCAAACACATTTTCCAGATATTTTACATTATAAGAAAGTTACTTTTGCAGTTCTCGTTCGTCGCTGATCGTGAGTTCGTTGGCACCCTATCTGTGTTGCTGGCTCGTGATCGTCGTGGAGAACCTGTTTTGTGAGCAGATTCTATTTTCAAGCAGAGGACAGAGACACTCTGAGACGGTTTTTCTGAGAGAGATCTCTTTTGTTCTTTTTATTTCACACATCATTCCAGTGAATGGGGGGGTCCCATCGTCGGTTCATACATTTACATCTTACTGTGTATCTGTATGTTCGTGTATATGTGTATGGGTATGGGTGCATATATGAATGTCTATGTATACATGTGCATATATGTATTTATATGTATGCACAGGTACGTGTATGCGTTCAACATCCAGCTAAAAAAATCCTACAAAAGTAAACCACATATTACCAGAATCAATTTTTAAATGATTATATACTGATCACTTTAATCAAAATTACTGGCCCCACCATTTCTAATCCCCCCCCACTCATAGACCATAACTTGCGTTAACAACTTTAACTAGAACACCTTACCGCTAATATTATCTTTAATCTTATAACAGGTGTAAACCCCACCATTAGTAATACAATTACAACGAATAATAAAATGTATTTATACCACTGAAATTAATCCATATATGACTTTCAATAAAAGCAATTACCAATATGTTTTATTAATCATCACTAACTATTACTTATAATCGAAATACATTTATTTATACTCCAAAATCATTAAAACTAAATATAATAGTATAATCCATCAATATCAATGTCATAAACTTATATACAATCCTTACCAAAAATAATCCCCAATATATTTTAACTCATTATTATCTAGAACTAAATCTACTAATATTACTGCCACTAATCCATATAGGAATCTTACTAAAAATAAAGATAATTACCACTATGTTTTATTAATTAACTGATAAATATTATTATATAAAATACATTTAACTATCCATCAAAATAATTAAAATTAAATGCCAATTGATCAAAATATAACAGCATAATTTATTGATATTAAGGTCATAAGTCCATAACTAATAATTATTTAAACTAAAATATCCCTGTAAGCTTTTTGTCATGTAATTGTTATATGTCTGCATTGAAATAGATTGAAACAATGCCATATACAAGAAGCAGCCAAGATAACTTTCTTAAAGGGCTACAAACATACAATCTTGACACCTTATTTCTCTCTCTTTCTTTATCTTCTCTTTCTCTCTTGTTTCATCTCCCCCGACCCCCTCTTATCCAGACCAGCGTTGGATAAAAATAAATATGAATTCAACTCGAATCTCAAACTAACCATTCTCAACCCGCAACAACTCCTAAATGGCTATAGACACCCACCCCTAACCTCCCTCTACTCCTCTCCCCATTTCCCTTTCTTTTTCTTTTTCTTTCGAAACCCCTCTACCCTAGCTAAGCGTTAGATAAAAATAAAAAATAAAAATACAAATAGCTGTAAATTAAAATTTTCTAACGGCAAATATATTTTTCTTCCTTTTCTTTTTCTTTTCTTTTCCTCGCCCCCTCTTTCTACCCTAGCTCAGCGTTGGATAAAAAAATAAAAAAACGAAAATATTAATTTCTGACGGCAATTATATTTTTCTAAATCGGTCACATGACTTTTATTTATTTCTCCTCTTTTTCTTTGCTCGACTTCATTCTTCCTGGAATTCAGCGTACATGTTGGATCATAAAAAAATTATCTGCATGATTAGACCTCTGCTCTTGAGAGCTGTAGATCGAGAACATCGACATGCCAGTGTAGCAGACCTTCTACATGTTTGAATAAACGCATTCACTATATATATATATATATATATATATATATATATATATATATATATATGTATATATATATGTATATATATATATATATATATATATATGTATATATATATATATATATATATGTATATATATATATATATATATATGTATATATATATATATATATAAGTGGGAAAATGAAAAAGGAAAACCAAAAAATGGATGTTTTTTATGTGTACATCAACGTTTCGTCTTTATTCATAATACTTCATCAGGATGATAAAATAGAGAAAAAATGTCATGCAAGTACAGATACATGTAGGGTAGACATATTGGGAAAATAGAATGAAATAGTGGCCAACTGCTGGGTTGACGTCCGTATTTGTTGGAGAAATAGAAATGAATGTAGAAAAACATGAGTGGGGAAAAATGGAAGGATGGGGTGAGCCAGGACTACTGTGGCTGGTGGTAAGAGAAAGAGGTGGGGGATGAGCAGGGGTAAAGTGGATGGCAGAGAGGGAGGTGAGGAAGAGGGGCGAGGGAGGTGTTTGACCAGATGGCTGCGGTTCAAGATTGAAGGGGAAAATGTAAGTTGAAATTCCAACTTATTTTTCCCCTTTGATCACCATTAAAGATATTTTTTCTTACAAATATTATTTATTCAAATTAATTATTCAAAAACATTTAATTTGAATAAATAATATTTGTAAGAAAAATATCTTTAATGGTGATCATTGGTGTCCTGAAAGGAATGCTTTGGTAAGCCTTCATAAAATCACACATATATATATATATATATATATATATATATATATATATATATATATATATATATATATATATATGTAAATATTGTAATATGTAAATATGTTAATAAAATGAACCTAAAACCAATATTTTCACAAGTGCTCATAAAACAATTGGGGCATTGATAGACTTACATAAACAATCTTACAAATATATATATATATATATATATATATGTATATATATATATATATATATATATATATATATATACATATATATATAGCAGAATAGGTAAATTAATTGAAAAAGTTCACTCATGAATATTGCAAATAAAATAAAAATATAAATTCTATAAATATAAACGTTTATAGCACGATAACTTTCTTTTTACTACAAGTGGAGTTCGTGGCTCAGTAGTAAAACGTCGGAAATCATTCACTAGTGGTTAGGTTTTAAATACTTTACTTATAAACTCTTTCACCCAATCAACGTTGGGTCCAAGGCAAAAATGGAACATAATATAACGTCGGAAATCATTCACTATGGTTTTGTTTAAAATAGTTTACTTATAAACCCAGTCACCCAATCAACGCTGAGACTAAACCACAAATTGAATATTACAAAATGTAGAAAATGAACGTAATTGTAATATAGATTTGGAGGTTGAGTAAATGTAGCTCTTCATTCAATCTGAAGTAAAGCTGGGTTTTCTTTAAGTATATTTGCAATGCTGCTTCTATTATTGGTTTTGCTGCCGATGCTCATTCTGATAATGATGATGCAGATAGATATGATTACTAATCTATGTACAGCATGTGTCAAGTGTCTGCCCAGCAGCCGACCCACCCAATCAATCCGATGTTTCTATCAGTGCATGGCCCCACCGGCTACCCGCATCATCTGATGTACTTTCTATAATTGATGCTTTTGTTGATGATCAACCCCGGCGACAATGACCAATCTCAGCGCTCCGGCGTGACGCTAATCAACCAACCCTCTCCGAGAAGGCGGCCAACGATCAATCAAGTCATAATTTTGGCAACGCTGTTCGATTGAGTTCCCACCGCCATTTTAACAGGCCACCATCATGCAGTCCTCAGTCGCGACTTTGCTGACGCTCGATGTGAGGAATAACGATACGTGCTTCTTTAATGAGGGAACCCCGTTAGTGACAGGGAATTGCGAGGCCAGTCACACCTCTTTCGTGTTATGCTGTATCTGATTTATGTAATACAATTTTTCGACAACGTGCTTTTATAAATTCACTTTTATAAGCATGTTACAATTATAAATTACTTTTATTAAATTAATGTATTGATTAAATGATACTGTTCGCTAAACTGAACACAAATTGAATTTGGAATCAGTTCTAGTCAGGATTATCTCTATAAATCGTAATCTTGTGCCTAACTCATGGAGAGGAGTAACTCTCCATGAGTTAGGCACAAGACCAGTTTTTATCTTACTCCCACATGTAAGATGTGACCCAAGGTCGGGTCGGGAAAGTGGGGTTTAAAAATTGCCTGGGCAGCCCCGCCGGCATTCCCCCGTAGGGGCGCCTCAGACAGCAAGCAATAAACTTACTCCTCCCCAAAGAGGAGAGGCGAAGCCTGGGAGGGTCGACCTCCTAGAACTGCACAGGACAGACCCATAGACCGGCGTAAATCAAGCCCCAAAGGCCAAGACAATACCAGTCTATGGGGTGCAGTATCCATCGGAACAGATACTACATTTTGATCGGGTCGGGAAAGTGGGATTTGAAAAGCCAGCGCCCGAGAAGGTGAGCACTCTGGCCATTAAAAATTGCCTGCGCAGCCCCGTCGGCATTCCTCGGTAGGGGCGCCTCAGGCAGTAAGCAATAACCTTACTGCCCCCAAAGAGGAGAGGCGAAGCCTGGGAGGGTCGACCTCCTAGAACTGCACAGGACAGACCCATAGACCGGCGTAAATCAAGCCCCGAAGGCCAAGACAATACCAGTCTATGGGGTGCAATCTTAAGTAGCCATTATAATATGTCGCAAAGGTCAATGTTTAAAAGATATGTGTCCTTAATAAAAACCAATAGATGACTCTTAACAACAATCGAATGTCAGATACGTGTACGGGTCGTTTTCGTTGCGCCTATTTGTCTTCGTTGCATTCGTCTCTCTTTAACAATAAAACACGCATATATTTACAATTTTTACAAAACTTAATTATGTTTAAACGTCTCCAAAGACGTTTAGTGAATTTTGAATAAAAGCTCTCTATTTTATTTCTGTTTCGTATAAGTATATTATATTATAAACCGAACAGGAAAACATATTGTAAAATCGGCAAATAGTTTAATGGAGGGCAGAGTTAGAGCCGGGTAGTCTCTGGCATGAAAAGTGCTGAAGTTTAAAATGTATTTAGTATTACGTATGAAATCTAAAGAAAAAACGTGTTTAAATGAGTAAATATGCTAATGCTATCAGCTTATTTCTCTGATGAAGACATGTTTAAATATGTCATCTCTTGTGTTCTCAGTTCCGGAAAATGTACATTCTTGTCGACTGATGCAATTCGCAAAAGAACATTTTGTAAGAAAAGTGATAAAATAATATAGAAAAATGCTTTAAGATACGCAAATAGACATAACGTGTGCCGGCGTTCGTGTATTTGACATCCACTCTATGGATGGCCGAACGAAAATACTATTCTACTTAACTATATTGCCGTTATTGTTTTTGTAGACAAAATTATAGCTTTAAACGATTTTTTAATGAATTTTGTGTCCCATTTTTTTAATGTGCTAGAGTTTTGGAGAATAATTTTGACTATACCGAACCTTTAGTGTAGGGAGATCATTTCAGACGGTCGGAAGAGTGATCAACATCAACAACAACAACAACAACAACAAACCGTGTTAGAACTCGCATTGAAGCTAGTTGTACTGCTTGTTATTAAACTCTCTCAGAGTGGCCGGCCTTATTAAAGGGGGGCTATAATAATATTTTATAAAAAGATATTAATTATTTATTACCGTGAAACATCGATGTTTTATGCTTACGCAATCTTCAGTGTAGCGAGATAATTCCCGACGGTCGGCGGGTGCGAACTCCGATCACTGATTCGCAGTCAAGAGTTTCACCCGTCGACCACCGTCAATTAGCTTGAAAGTTAGGAGGAATTAACTTTGTAAATGTAAAGTCGGCGGGTATTCACAACGAGCAGTGAATAGTGATCAACAACAATGTAGTACTGCTTGTCATTAAACTCTCTCAGAGACTCCGGCCTTAGTAAAGAGGGACATGATAATATTGTATGAATAAATATTAATTATTTATTACCTAGAGACATCGATGTTCTATGCTTACGTAGTCTTCAGTGTAGGGAGTTAATTCCCGACAGTCAGCGAGCGCGAACTCCGATCACAAATCACCACTGATTCGCTATCAAGAGCCTTACTTATATAGTGTCTTATTTATAAGAGTCTAAAAAGAGTTTTATTTATAAGTCTAAATAAGAGTCTTATTTATGAGAGTCTAACTAAGAGTCTCATTTATAAGAGTCTTATTTATAAGAGTCTAAATAAGAGTCTCAGTTATAAGAGTCTTATTTATAAGAGTCTAAATAAGAGTGTTATTTATAAGTCTAAATAAGAGTCTTATTTATGAGAGTCTAAATAAGAGGCTCATTTATAAGAGTCTTATTTATAAGAGTCTAAATAAGAGTCTCAGTTATAAGAGTCTTATTTATAAGAGTCTAAATAAGAGTCTTATTTATAAGTCTAAATAAGAGTCTTATTTATGAGAGTCTAAATAAGAGTATTATTTATAAGAGTTTAAATAAGAGTCTCATTTATAAGAATCTCATTCATAAGAGGCTAAATAAGAGTCTTATCTATAAGTCTAAATAAGAGGCTTATTTATCAGAGTTTAAATAAGTGTTTTATTTATAAGAGTGTAAATAAGAGTCTTATTTACGAGAGCCTCAAAAGAGTCTTATTTATAAGAGTCTTATTTATAAGAGTCTACATAAGACTCTTATTCATAAGAGTCTAAATAAGAGTCTTATTTATTAGAGTATAAATAAGAATTTTATTTATAAGAGTCTAAATAAGAGTCTTATTTATAAGAGTCTAAATAAGAGTCTTATTTATGAGTTTCTAAATTAGAGTCTTACTTATGAGAGTCTAAATAAGAGTCTTATTTATAACAGTCTAAATAAATTATCGAAACTACGAATTGCGGAATATTAATCTGAAATGTCGAAATAGCGCTTAGAATATTTATAGCCGAACTACTTTTATTGGATACCGCGTGGATTAACACTAAATGCATCTTTCTCTGTCTCTATGTCGGTCTCTCTCTCTCTCTCTCTCTCTTTGTCTTTCTTTACTTCCTATAGAGAGTGAGAAAAAGAGAATAAAAAGATAGAGATGGAGCGAGTGTGCGAGAAAGGACGACGACGCCGTACGATATTACACAAAAGATAAAACAGTTTCGAACCGAATCGCTGACTGGCCTGACTCACTTTGCTGCCCGTCTGCTGCCACTAGAGGGGTGAGCCAGTACGCGACCTACAGATAAACGTTGGCGAAAATCAATGCCGTTGAGAGATGTATTGACGTGGCTATGCCACTTGTCGTAAATAACTTTGATGTATGGAATGATTGTCCAACTCATTGTGTCAGTTCTGACCTAAATATGAACCTGTCAAAAAAAAGAAGAAGAATGACGCCGAACGTGCAGTTAGCGATTTTATACTTGAAGAATACTTTCAACTGATAACTCAATGGAAAAAGCTAAATTTGGATTATTTCTCTTTATTTTTTGTTGGGGGAAGCATTTATGTTATTTTATTAAAATAGTTTCTTAAAGACAGATTATTATTTGGTCGACGAGGTCTATTTCTTGTCAGCCGTAATGATTGCATAGTTCTACCGTCTAGCAGCAACAGTGACTCCATTTCTCGAAGCCTATCTTTTCATGGAGGCGATATTCTGCTAATTTTACAAGCAAATGTATGATAAAATGAACATCAACATCTCCAGAAATCTCCATCGCCATCGTAGTAAAATGTCGTCTTCGCGCAGGAGAAGAATATTTATTTACATGTATGTGTTTTGTGCAACAAGCCAAGATTAAATTTCGGACCTGACCAAATTGCTAGCTTTCGACTGATAGATGCATCGGTTATTTATTTTGATTGAAAATCCCATATGTTTTACAAGCAAGAATAACCACCGTTGCCCGTGTATTATATAAAAATAATAATACAAGTGAATGAAATATATATAATTGTCAGCATGAGAAAGCTGAGTGAAATAATAATCAAGAATTGCAATTTCTGCATTAATAAACTAATTCAAGATAAGTTTATTGAACTTTGATTAATTTGATATCTATTTAGAAGAATTTGAGAAAGATTTATTAGGAAGCAATGCTCTACATAGTGAACTAGTTTACATAAGAAGGAAAACAGTACAACCATCTTTTCTCTTTTTGATAGATGACTTATTTATTGAATTTTTGGTCTGCACGAACATCAACGAAATTTTTAAAGCTGCTTTTAATGTATAATTCCCTTGCACATCATTGATTAAAAATGTTCTTTTTTTTATTGTCATGTATACTAGTCAAGTATTCACGCACAGAGCGAGTTTTATACAAAAGTAACATCTACGATATACAATTGCACAATTAAAATCTAGATAATATTGTTTTTCTTTACTTTTCAAATAGTGTCGCCATATAATTTTAATTTGTAAACCTTTCATTACATCGTATTAGAATTGAAATTATGTGTATATCTGTAACCGAAACACCGTCATTACTTACGTCACAATTCACTTAAGTTTAAAACTTTTATCTTAATATTTCTATTAAGAAATGTTTATCATCCAGAAATAATTTATTATATTATGTGCAGCATTGACATATACACTTTGCTCTATTACACTAGTCATTATATATATATATATATATATATATATATATATATATATATATATATATATATATATATATATATATATATATATATATATATATATATACTTATTTTCTCTAAACCCCGAGTTTGTGTTTACTTTCCGGCTCCTTTACATGGTTACACACATAACTGATGCTATATGTTACATATATATATAAATACACACCCACACCAACATACATATATATATATATATATATATATATATATATATATATATATATATATATATGATGAAAGTTTATAACTAAAAGTTAACTTTTAGAGAATTAGACCTATTGTGAGGTGAGGAATGCTCAATATACTAGATAGAGCAAAAATATGATGAGTCGATGAAAAATAATTAGACCTGCAAATGGAAGCAAACAAATATCTTCAGTTGTTCATAACAAGGAGCATTTAGTAAATAAAAATATTTTTTCTTCTTCTCTTTCAATGTCATTCCTTAAGCCAGGGTTTTCAAAGATTAAAATCTTATCATCAGAGTAGGTAGTGATTGATAAGTTGACAAATAAGGACAGTCAATATTAGAAATTTGAAAAAAGGTATTTTTAAAAGGTTTTAAAAGTTCAAACGTGTAAGTCTCAATGTAAATGAAAGTCACCAAAAACGGAAATCCAAGTGCTATGGGGTTCAAATGTAATTGGTAAATCCAGAAGAATCTGTGTGAAACCCATTTGAACCCCATACCACTTAATGTTCTTAAAGTTCTCTTAATGTATTTATCTAATAATTGCATACCTTACCCATTCTTTAACGCTCTAACGCACCCCTCTTTATCTCTCTCCCTCTCCCCCTCTCTCTCTATCTCTTTCCCTCTCCCTTTCTCTCTCTATCTCTTTCCCTCTCCCTCTCTCTCTATCTCTTTCCCTCTCCCTCTCTCTCTCTCTATCTCTTTCCTTCTCCCTCTCTCTCTATCTCTTTCCCCCTCCCTCTCACTCTGTATCTCTTTTACTCTCCCTCTCACTCTCTATCTTTTTCCCTCTCCCTCTCCCTCCCTCTCTCTCTTTTTTTCTCTGCTATAATACCCCACGACGTAAATTCACTAGAACATCTGTTATAATACCCCATCCATTAACTGTGGAGGTTCCCAGATGTCAAAGATATTTCTACTCAAACAGCCTCTTTTCACCTGCTGCTTGACTCTGGAATTCTCTTCCTGCTCATTGTTTTTCTGACGGTACGTACATGCAGAAATGTAAAACTAATGTAAACAGACATCTCGCTGCGCAGCTCCCAATTAAGGTTTACCCCTCAAAAATATCTCACCATTTTTCTCAGTAGCCCCTTACGTCTACAGTGACGACCTGCCTTGGTTGGGGTGAACTATGCCAAATATATATATATATATATATATATATATATATATATATATATATATATATATATATATATATATATATATAGTCTCGGAAGTTTCTCAACCATTAAAACTATATAAAAAAAAATATATAAAAAAAACAAAAAAAAAACTTATAGTCTCAAGTCATCCAGTGGAAAATCACTCATGTAAGTCAATTTATTTTTTACAGTTATTATATTAGTTAGTTTCTAACACTATTTTAAGGGATCATCAGTTGTTTACCATGAAAAACTCTTTCGGCAATTTAAAAACAATATAATATATATATGAGTATATTTATATATATATATATATATTCTCCTTATTATTGCCATTTCAGCAACGTTTCCGATGTGTGACTTTTCAAACAACATCATTCACGTAACAGCGTGCTACACACAAATCCATATCAATATTGGTCATCGATAACATCAAGACGAATTTCAACTTGACTGCGATAGATATGTCTCAGCCAGGGAGAAAAAAGAAGAGAAAAATATGCTTATACTTTTGACAAGGGTATTATTACCGAAAGTACTCAAGTTACAAATAAATAAAAGAAAATTTTTAAAGTAAATAAATATTTTTTTCAAAAACAAATAATCTGCGTTGTCCGGGTTGTCAAAATATTTTTAAAAGATATTCTCCTAATTATTGCCATTTCAGCAACGTTACCAATGTCTGATTTTTCAAACTATATATATATATATATATATATATATATATATATATATAAAGATATTGTTCGTTCTTTTTTTTTTTTTTTTAAGCATTGAATAAAATGTAATAAAATGACGTAAGAAGCCCTTTTTTAACAATATATATATATATATATATATACATATATATATATATATATATATATATATATATATATATATATATATATATATATAATGAACATAGTACTATCTCTCATGTAGGACAGAAAAAATGTACACAAAGACACAACATAAAACTAAATTGATTACAAAAGTGGTTAAAATTGGGAAAAATAAAAAATATAAAGTATACAAAACTATTTTTAGAGTTTTCGTATTATTACTTAGATTAGTCAGAGATCGTCACTTGACTACAAGAGCAACTGTTTTTTGGGGTTCTAAAGACAATATATATATATACATATATATACATATATACAGGGTGGGCCAAAATTAGGGTCCTATCTTTAAATTTGAATAACTTGAATTTGAATAACTTCCACAAAATAAAAGTTAAACTCACAAAACTTTATGTGTGTGTAGACTGACCCTTCCGAGATTTTTTGAAATGAACAAAACAAATTTTAGCCGAAAAACACTTCTTAAAACTTACAAAAACTAAAGTATTGTTTTTTACACTGTTTTGAGTTTTTTAAGCAAAAATAATGTTTTCTAAATGAGGGTACGTTCCTTAGGGCTAATACGGCTCATGCTTGATTCGGAAGGGGTCCTTTACTTATTCTAAAAAAAACTTTAAAAAATCAATAAATAAAAAAGTTATGAATTTTTAAAAATAGGACCCTTATTTTTGCCCACCCTATATATATATATACATATATATATATATATATATATATATATATATATATATATATATATATATATATATATATATATATTACTATTTCATTTATCCACATAACATTTTATAAGGAAATATAATTTTGTATGTGTCAATTTGCAGTATTTACTTCAACAGTGCTCGCTACGTAAGTAGAGCTAGGTAGTAAGCTATGAAAATATATTTATGCCAATGAAGCTACACAGAGGCTCCCACATTTCATCACCGGGGGTAATCTTCAGGCTAAAATGCATGGAGTTATTTTTGCCGGGTGCTTTTATATACACAGCTAGCTAGTTAACCAATCAGATTCTGTGTTTATCTCTCAGCTAATAGTTGGGCTTCCCACGAAGAAAGGTCTTTTTAGTGTTACTTGTTATATCCAGTGTTATTGTTCTGTTTTCTATAGATTGGTCTATATCCTGTTGTATCAATATAATGGGTGGATTTATTTTAACGCGTGGTTCTTTGTATTTCTATTTCACGTATTAATTTTTAAATTGTTAGTTTTGTGTTTAGTTTAATTTTTTTTTTACTTATTTATTTATTTATTCATGTATTGTTTTCCTAAGGTAAATTTATTTCTGTGTAGGCAGCTGTTTGCTATCTCACTTCTGCAGTTTAATAGATTTCGGGGGTCTGTAACGTTTGGGATTTCAATTTTTTCATTGAGACATAATCTACACGCGTCGTCTTAATTCCTACATGTACAGGCTTGTCGTATTATTGTTGAACGTCCATTTTCATTAAGCTCTAAATAGTGGTTTGCTAGTGCTGTTTTTATTCGACGTTCTGTGTGTTTGAATGTGCTTTTGTGGTCATAATATCTGGTTTTAAAATCTAGGGAGGTCATACCTACGTAGTACTTCTTCTTATTTGGTTCTATCTTGGCAAACATTGTGGCTTGGTATACGATACTTTTGGTTAGGCATTTATTTTGTAGTGGACAAAGTGTTCGATTTATGCAGTTACATCTTTTATCTTCATTGCTGACGTTTTGATTTCTAGCTGAGTGGTTATTTCCATTTGTATTGTTTATATTTTGTTCCTTTTAGTGTTATTTTTGATATATTTTTCACTTTTTTATGTAACTTGTTATTTTTTCTTCCTCTCTGCTGTTTTTTTTTTTTCAGTATTTTGATAGTTCAAGGTTATTTTTATTGAATATTTTATGCAGGGGATTTGTTATGGTGAAGGGTTTTTGACTCAGATTTAGGAATTGTTTGCCCAGTTTAGTTTTAGCATCTGGTTATAGGGCGGTGTATAGTATATTATATATTTTTTCTTTTATTTTCAATTTTGTTGTAATGATTAGTGCCCTGTGTTGTTATATTTAATTTCGGTATTATGGTAACGACTACTTTTTGGACCTGTATTGTAAATGCTGCTTGATTTTTTAAAACACTTTCGTCGCTAATATTTATAAAAAAAACTACGTTCGATAGAATTCGGAATATGTTTTATGATTGATGGGGGGGGGATAAGATATTGGGTTTACGCATATTGGATTAGAGTTATCTTTTAGGTATGGTTCGTAAGTATTTTTATTAAGGTTTAATGTGACATCAAGAAATGAATTGTTTTTGTATTATCCGGTACTTCTATTTTTAGGTCTAGTTTTTTCATTTCCATATGTATAATTTTCCTGAAGTTTTCTCCCTTGATTTTGTTGGAATCTCTTTTTATCGTTAATCTATCATCTCTATAATAGCCGATATCTATGTTATCAAATATATTTGTGAGTGTATATAAAATCAATGACCTCACAAGATCTGATGCCTCGCAGAGTCATGGGCAGCCATGCCCAAATCAAAGGAGTTTGCCATATTTGTTTCAATCCATTGATCATCGTTATTGATTAAAACTGATCTCCTACATGTTTTAGTAATGTGGGTTTCATCATTAGATATATCGGTATACATCTCGGCAAATTCTCGGGCGATGTTGAAGAGTTCTTCTGATATAGATGGGTAGAAGTCCACTATGTCGAATTGTAGGAAGGTACATTTGTTCTTATTTTCCATATTGTTAAACCAAGCGATTGATTCGGCATTATCACCCATTGGATTAATTATAGGTATTTTCTTATTTGTTTGTTGATGCTTCCTATTTCTGGTTTGGTTGGATCAATTAAGCGAGTACTGGGGTTATTGTTAAGGTTACTTTTGTGGTGTTTAAATAAGGTATAGGCTTCCTTAGGTTTTAATTTACTCACTTTGTCGCTAATTTTTAGTTTATCGGTGGTTTGTTTACTTTCAGTATTTATTATATCTATGTAATTACGTTTGCTTGTATCTAGTTTTTGTAGTTTTCGTAATGTTTTCTTTTAGTAGTTTGTTATCCCGTTGCTTATCTAGTTTGTAAAAATGTCTAGTTTTGTCCGCTTTTTCGAAGATTTTGTTAGATTTTATGTTTTTAACTATGGTCTGTAATTGTTTTTGGTAATTATCATGTTGTTTGTGAAATTCTAAGTTTTAAATTACATTCAAGAGGTCATTTTCAAGGCTAGTCATGAGATCTATTGGTTTAGCGTTTTTAGGCTTTTGAATCCGTAAGATTCTTTTGTATCTAGGTGTTTATCTTTATTTTAAGGAAGAAGTATGCTCGCCCTCGCATTCGGCGTATTAGTTCGTCCGTTTTTTAAATTAATTTAATAATGTATCCATGCTTGCTACGTGTTGGGATATTATTAAGTGATGTTTCTATGTTAATTTTTTCCATATTATTTTTAAGTGGTGAAATAAATTCTTGTGAAAGTTCTCAACTGCTTGAAGAGCTAAATAGTTCTATGTCATGTATCCACATAAAATGTTATAAGGAGATATATTTTTTAAAGTATCAATTTCCAACATTTACTTCAACAGTGCTCGATACGTAAGTAGAGCTAGGTAGTAAGCTATGACAATATATTTATAGCAATTTAGCTACACAGAGGCTCCCGCGTTTCATACCCGGGGGGAATCTTCAGGCTAAAATCCCCCCCCGGGATGAAACGCGGGAGCCTCTGTGTAGCTTAACTGCCATAAATATATTTTAATACTTACTATATATATATATATATATATATATATATATATATATATATATATATATATATATATATATATATATATATCACAATCGCAACTTTTCCCCGTCGGTAAGCGCAAATTGGCTAATAATTAAGGAGGACATAAACTTTGTAAATACTGAGTCGGAAGGTTTTTTTACAACGAGCAGCGAGAGTGATCTACATCAACAAACTGTGTTGGACCTCGCAATGCAGCTATTAGTACTGCTTGTTATTAAACTCACTCAGAGTGCCCGGCCTTAGTACAGGTAGCTTTTAATAATATTTATAAATAAATAATTATTATTTATTACCTACAGACATCGATGTTTCATGCTAACGCAATCTTCGGTGCAGGAAGTTAATTTCCGACGATATATATATATATATATATATATATATATATATATATATATATATATATATATATATATATATATATATATAAGTAAATTTCGTGTACAACAAAATCGTAGGATCAATTTTAGAGGAAGCATTATTTTAATCAATGAAACAGGCGGGTGGAAAAAAGGAAAATTGTTAAAATTACCTTAAGCCCTTATCGTCTGACACTCTAAGAGGAAACGTCAGAATGGTAAATTATAAAAAAAAATTAAATTTTAAATTAAATTTTAATTTATAAAAAAAAATTAAATTTTAAATTAAATTTTAATTTACCATTTTGACGTTTCCTCTTAGAGGGTCAGACGATAAGGCCTTAAGGTAATTTTAACAATTTTACTTTTTTTCCACCCGCCTGTTTCATTGATTAATATATATATATATATATATATATATATATATATATATATATATATATATATATATATATATATATATATAAGGTATTTCCACTGAGGAGTGTTGACATAGACATTTATGCCCGAGAATGATGTCACAACATAGGTTGGCCATAATTGATAGTTTCACATTCTTTACTCCCTATCTCACAGAGTTAGAGACACGACACAGTGCCCGAGAGTAGAGAACGAATGAGCACGGCTAGCCATCAAAATCCTCTCAGAGCTTGGCGTGACCTTATCCGGAAGAATAAAATTTCGGAGCTCCCTGGATCGACGAGTATCCGCATAGACTCACCTTTAATTTCCCCCCATAAGGACGAACGATATAGAGTCTCTGATGAGTTAAAAGGAACCGATGAAGCAAGAAGGGACTCGCCGTAATTGATAGCAGCCGCTGTAGGTGACCTGCAGACACGGGCAAAATGCCCTTTTTTTTTGCAATTTTTACAAATAGAGTTTTTAGCAGAGAACCTCGCTCTATCATGTCTCGGATTTCCACAGAAAACAAACATTTCTGTCCGTAGAGTACCGCTAACGTGGGTTGCTCCTCATATGTAGACTGGTCGTCCTTCGGTTCTTCTTTTTTAGCAGTGACGACCGAGGCAGCCAAGGAGTCCGACTGAGTGTACAAAGTTACTTGTTTTGGGGCTGTCTCGAGTGTAAATGCCTGGTTGTACGCCGGGTGTAAGTCGAGACGTTTTTATTTCTAAGAGTCTTTGTCTGATGTAGGATGATGAACTCCCATTTATGAATGCATCTCTGATGTACTCATCCCTCGCCTGTATAGCTGTCACGGTCTGCAAATCACTGTTCTTAGAGAGTGTTTTTTAGAGACTGTAAATATTGGTCCACGCTTTCGTTGGCCTGTTGCCGACGAGATGCTAATAAATGCCGGCAGAAAATGCTGTTTTGGAGCTGGACGAAAACTTCTTTCAGGACGTTCATAGCCGAATGATACTCCCCAATGTCCGATATGTGTTTAAAAATTGACGGAGACACGAGTTTGATTAACACATTCAGTTTTAACTCGTAGCGCCAGTAAAAATGTTGAAAGACCTTCCAGTGTCACCATGTGTCGGCCGCTTCCAGTTTTGACGAGTCTAAGTCCAATCGTTAAAGCTTGATGGTAGTTTTCCATCTTAGATTTTTGTCGAATAATAAATTGTAATGAGTTAGTCAAAAGGATAGAATAGAATGAGTTTAAGAAGACTGAGTTTGCTTGAAGAAGCTTTATTTGACAAAGATGACACAGGGATCTAGTCTCTACGAGAAACAATGGCTGACTAAAAAAAGTGATCAAGTGAAGTAATTCAGTTCCGAAACAGAGAAGGGGATAGAAGAGTTCTCTTTCCATCAGATGCTTCATCAAATATCTAACATATGGGAGAAGCGATAGCGAATGTTGAGTGTTTGTTTTTGTTGTTTTTTTTTTACACAATCTTTCCTATACTTATTTATATATTTATTCTGCACATACAAGTAATCGATGGTTTTATTCCTGTTCGAAACATAACATCTTTATTTGTGCCTTCTACAACTACAGTCTCCCGTTACAATGAATTTATATATTGCGCAGATTAGAGAGACCTTCGCATTTTTTGAATCTTGTTGTGTGTCCGAGTTTCGGAAAACAGAATGTAAGATAGTGTTTCGTTCAATAAGCGAATGGCAGTTCTTCATATTGGCCTATATTAGTGGCAGGTTGAGTATTTGCGAGGAGATTAATAATGGTAGGTCTCCATTCACGCGATGAAGAAATAGATGAAGAATTAGAATTGTAAGAGAAAAAAGGATGGATGAAGAAAATAATACAATCGGAATGAAGAAGGAGGATGAAGAAGTAAGACGAACAGAAATATGAAGAAAGAAAAAAATATTGAAAAAAGTAAAAAAATAAGAGAAAAAATAAAAGAGTGTAGAAAATGAAATCAGAATAGAGAAGACAATTAAAAGAAGAAATAATTATGTTGTATAGACGAAAATAAATAATAAAATTAGAATAAGTTGATGGTAATTAAGACTGGAAGAGGAAAAGATAATAAAAGAAAGCGAAAAAGGGGAATATTAATGATGATTATTATGCATGGAAAGAAGATATAAGAAGATCCAAAAGGAAATAATATTAACATAAATAATAATAATTAGGAAACTGATATTAAAAAGAAAACATAAAACACATGAGAGTAGATGGAACATTATTGATGATGGAAATGCACAGAGAGAGAAACAGACGATGAAGAAACATTAGAAGAAAAAAAGAAGAAAACATAGAAGAAGCCGAAAAAAAAGAAATAGAAGAAGAAGAACAACAACAACAACTACAACAACAATAACGACAACATTACGAAAATGGAGACGAAGAAGAAGAAAAAAGAAGAAATAGAAGTAGAAGGAGAAGAAGAAAAACAACAACACCTACAACAACAATAACAACAACAAGACGAAAATGGAGACGAAGAAGAAGACGAAAAAGAAGAAATAGAAGAAGAAGAAGAAGAAGAAGAAGAAGAACAACAACAACAACAACTACAACAACAAGACGAAAATGGAGACGAAGAAGAAGACGAAAAAGAAGAAATAGAAGAAGAAGGAGAAGAAGATAAAGAAGAAGAAAAACAACAACAACTACAACAACAATAACAACAACAAGACGAAAATGGAGACGAAGAAGAAGACGAAAAAGAAGAAATAGAAGAAGAAGGAGAAGAAGATAAAGAAGAAGAAAAACAACAACAACAATAACAACAACAAGACGAAAATGGAGACGAAGAAGACGAAAAAAAAGAAATAGAAGAAGGAGAAGAACAAGAACAACAACAACTACAACAATAACAACAACAAGACGAAATG
>OY744533.1:102328237-102370737 GCA_963556195.1 Sepiola atlantica | reverse complement strand
GAAGAAAAAAAACCCAGAAAAGTCTTTTGTTCTGAGTATATTTCAGTCGAAGACACGAAAACGGATAAATTAGTGCCGAGCTAAATGGCCGATGGAAAGAGACATGAAACGAATAGTTTCTCAGCCACAGGCTATCAAAATCCGAATTACAAAGGCAGAATCGCCATTATATAAAAGTGTGCATCTTATACACACTTGCACTATATATAAACTTCGGAGGAAGTGAGTAGGCCCAACCACATTTTGTCTAGAATTTAGTGGAGCAATTTCTATTTATATTATAATATTTATGTGTATATGTTAATAGATTTATATGCACAAGATACATCGTTAAACTAATTAACATATCATTATAAATTTGGAACACATTAGACACTCATTCTACAGACTTTCAATGTTTTTTCTCAAGACACCTTAAACATAAGCCTTAATTTGTATAGATGTTCTACAATAAAGACTATCAAAAGGTATTTGATCAAAATTGGAATAAGGATTAAAGACATAATGTTTAATAGCATTATGCCTTGATTTTAATATTCGTAAGGGGACATAAAAGTGGTGCTCAACTCTTCTCTTGTTTTAATAAACACTTTTACCACTAATAATATATATATATATATATATATATATATATATATATATATATATATATATATATATATATATATATATATCATGCTATGAAACGTTATACAGGGTGTTTCAAAAGTCTTGGGAACATAACGATTTTTAATAACTCAAACACTATTAGGAGTTGAAAAATGAAATTGGTACCGTTGGAAAGGTTAATGTTTCAAGTTTTGTGGGGAATCTTCAAAGTTGCTCAATATGAGCACCATTCGTCACACGGCAGACATCTAGTCGATAGTCCATTTCCTGCCAAACGCGTTCCAGCATCTTGACGTCAATGGTTCCCACAACTGCCGTTACTCGAGCCTTTAGTTCGTCAATATCTCTTGGAAGGGGCGGCACATAGACTTGTTGCTTGACAAAGCCCCAAAGGAAAAAGTCACACGGGGTAAGATCTGGAGACCTAGGAGGCCAGGGCATGAGAACGTCATCACCTCGCCCAGATCTCCCAATCCATCTACCAGGCAGCCTTGTGTTAAGAAACTGCCTTACTCTAAGACTCCTGTGTGGTGGTGCACCATCTTGTTGAAAAATGAAGTCATCAGATTCGGCTTGTTCCAACTGAGCTATTAACCAGTCTTCCAGCATGTTGAGATAGGATTCACCAGTGATAGTTGCCTCTTCAAAGAAGAACGGTCCATAGACACCTTTCTTGGAAATTGCACAAAACACGTTCACTTTTGGTGAATCTCGCTCGTGCTCAAGAAGTTCATGAGGATTCTAAGTACCCCATATGCGAGTGTTATGCTTGTTAACTTTGCCATTCAGATGGAAGGTCGCCTCATCGCTAAAAACAAGCCGGTCATCAAAGCCGTTATCTTCCAACTTCTCTTGCATTGCAATGCAAAAGTCACGGCGAAGTGGCTTATCAGTGTCCTTCAACTTTTGGACAAACTTGAGCTTGTAAGGTACCATTTGCAGTCGTTTCTTAAGACACGCCAGACAGTTGCTGGAGCAAGCTGAAGTTCCCTGCTGGCTCTTCTCACTGATTTACGGGGGCTCCGCTGAAAGGCTGTCCGAACTTGCTCACTGCATCTTCTGAAGTTGAAGGGCGACGTGTTCGCTTAACTTGGGCACAAACCCCCATCTTTCACAAATTTAGCATGCCATCTGACAATGGATGTCCTTTCAGGGGCTTTTTTTAAAAATTTCCTGCGAAATGCACGCTGAACACATGTCCACGATTCAGTCTTTGCAAATTGGAGGACGCAAAATGCCTTGTCTTGTTTAGAGAACGCCATTACTGCACCAGGAAAGATAACACGAAAATCATTAGTATGACCAAAAACCTGATTTAGCAAGCTTTAAAATGGCACCAGTTTCATTTTTCTACCTGGAATAGTTCATGAGATATACGCATTTGTAATGTTCCCAAGACTTTTGAAACACCCTGTATATACCGTTGACTTCTGAACGCTCACTTTTTAAACATTTATCGGATGTTCTGCGTAGCACATTTCTCAGCGTTCTAACTGCTCAGCACTTCCTCACATTTATTTTTCAGACTTTGGTACTTGTTGTATTTGGTTTCTTTTTTCTTCAATCTCCCGTCTTGATGAAACCTTCTAATAGATGGATATTTAATTAATATTTTGATTTTCTTTATTTCATTTTCTACGGTTGAGTTTCAATCCCGGCTTGAGGCACTAACCGGTCTAAACGCACTGAATAGCTGTGATATTAGGGGGTGAAATTGACATGTGTTAACAACGAGGGAAATAGTATGATAACGTAAACTTGCTAAGTTAGCGTCTGTCCACACTCATCAGAGTAACTACGTGGAAGTAACATTCATAACCTACGATTAAAACTTAATATATCGAGTAAAATGAACACAGTTTTGGGCGAGAGAAGAAAATGGGGGCTCACAAGTATATCACATTAAGTCCTAGTAGCAACTACATTTGTTTACATAGGTAGGGTTTTAATTACTTAATCTAGATTGTTTCTAGGACTTAAAGATGGTACAACGAACGTGATATACTTATAGCATAGACATTTTAACTAGTGTAAGCCGACGTACATTCAGCGCTATTTATAATATGGTGAGCAATAGCTCACCAAGATGTGTTGACTAAATTATTTAAATTATTTAGTCGACTCTGGCATATTGCAGGGTTGTGCGTTGTTTTATTCTGGATTCAAACTTTTGCACCGAGAAATCTAGTTAAAATGAATATATATATATATATATATATATATATATATATATATATATATATATATATATATCAGTAGAAAGGAGTAGACATACAATAAACACTTTCGTAAAAGTATTATTTTTTGGAGAAAACCATAATAATCTGTCTGTTAAAATAACTAACATTTATTTCAATCTAAGCTTTTGACAATTAGAATTTTCCTTGTAAAAGTAAATGTTTATTCCTTTTTTGTTTCTTTTGCATTTTCAGAAAGAACAACCTGGTATGTCTATTAGCGCGGCTACACTTGTTTGAATCAGTAGAACAGGCTGCACCTATTATAAACCATTGTTTTGTTAAAGTATTATTTATAATATGTGTTTGTTAACTTTAATAAAATGTATTTCAAGCTAAGCTGCCGAGAATTAGAATGTTCTTTGTCAAAGCAAATTGTGTGTTTCTTCTTTTTCTTTTATATATTATTTTAAATAAATAATGTTAATTATTTATACCTACACACGCTATCGTTTTCAGCTTTCGCTTTCATCAATGCAGGGATGATTATCTCGGACAGTCTCACGGTTCGAACCCCTGCGAAAAAGTTTACCTAGATTCCGTAACCATTAGGCCACGGGCATTACCACATCTAAGAAGGGGATTTATGTTCTATTCTTCTTTCGTGTGAATCAGATGATTCTGGTGTTGGCATTAGTTTTCCCGATGTTTTTTTCTGGTTAAAACTCTTTCTTGGAAGGCATCGGGTACTTACGGGGAGGACCACGAGAAGGTTGCAAACATCTCTAAGTGAAAGTGGCACTGTGGAACCGACTGGATTCGAACTTGGAACACCCAGGTGTTCAGTTCGTGTCGTTATCCACTTAACCACCGTCACCTTCCCTATGTTCTATTCATGCGAAGGGTCGCATATCAAGAATACTGACTTAGAGATTCTACAAACGTTGTCAGAATATATGCCTTATAGCTACGTGTCAGTCTTTTTTTAACTTTCCCGAATAGGGCTCAATTTAATATATATATATATATATATATATATATATATATATATATATATATATATATATATATAATCAATTTATTTTTGCGCTATTTGGTCAAAATGAAATATAATTATTCAAGCAACCTGGTAATGTAGTTTCGAAATCTGCATGGGATTGGGGGTCTATCGTCGTCAAAAAATAAAGCGCTACATTTTTATTTAAATAGAATGCCCTTTAGGAATGCAGACCCTATCTTACTATTGTTTTTTTTTAAATTGATGAAACAGAAATAATACACTTAATAATATAGTTTCAGAGTATATATAGTCATGGGTGTCTATCTGAACGATGCTACCAGTAGTTATTGAAAAAATAAACAAATTAATAAACAAGTAAACAAAATACAAACAGTCATGAAATACGACTTCATATACAAAGATGATGAAAGAGAGAAATAACATTTATACGAATAGAAAAAAATACGATACTGTCCCAGACAAATAATTCCATGGTTGCATATGATGGCAATCAAACAGCTTTATTCTTGATATTTTTGTTTATAACCGCGTTTTATTTTGGTCGCTTTTTCAAATTTCCCTGAAGGTTTTTTTTTCCGATAGCATCCATCTTGAACTAGAAATGGTCTGTTAAGAATCGCTAATCGGTTGTGAGACCAGAAAGGAAACAGCGATCAATTTTTGACGCTCCTTTGTCCAATATCAAGTTAGGAAATAACATATAACACTTGCACTGTAGTGCTAATAATACTAATACTATTACTAATACTACTAATACTACTACTAATTCTACTAATAATACTAGAGTATATATGATGGCTGTCTATTGCATTTCGAGTATGGAAAGTATTTGCGAATCAATAGTATACTAATGTAAAAGAACACAGTAAGATGCGCGAATCTGGTTCTTTAAGCATGCTAGTATTTTACACACCAAAGATGTGGCATGTGTTCTGATGATGTGTGATCATCTAATTAAAGTCACCCTTGTCCTGTGATTGATTCTATCACACATGTATATGTTGGTGATGCACCAAACCGGAACGTTACATGGTTATCAAATTGCAAGCTTAGCATGTTAGCTGTTTCTTATTTCCTCCATGTGTTTCTGGCATCACGTCTTGTCTCTTCCCTAGTCGTTTATGAACTCGTAAATCTTCACTGTGATTTAAATTAACGTTTTTATGTCCTTCAGTTTGCGTCTAGCAGGCCAACGGTAGTAAACTGATGCCCCTACTTATAACATCCCACCTTATCAATTAGGATCATTTTCCGAAGAACTTAAGAGATAGTCTGGTTGTCTTGCAAGATGATTAAATGGTCAAGCTGGAGAAGTTCGATGCAAGACCCTTGCCTCGAACTTCTCCAGGGCTAGGGACTATCAAACATGGCGTCCACTCGGATGTTACGAGTCGGAAATATATCTATAAGTTGTTTGCGTTGACTTTAAATGTATTCCGAGTTTGATTTAGTGAAAGCTAACACTACAATACATACATTAATATGTATATATAAAATTATATAGAAAGAGATAGAGACAGAAAGAAATACACTAGATAAGGATCTATAAAACAATTTGAACTCGTTTAAAAATCTCGCTTTAAAGTAACTATGATAATGCAGCTACATATTTTTTAATGCGTTATAATCGTTTAATATATGAAAGTAAATAACTCGAAAAACAGTATTCAAAGTAGATTTCAAAAGTTAGAATTGATAAAAATGCTCCAAAACATATTTTATTATGTGAAGCAAAATAAATGTGTAACTGCAAATTAGATTAAACTATTTCGTTCCTACTTATCTTAGAAATAGAAATTTACTTCTTAAACAGTTTTGTAAAGTTTATATAAATTAAATTAAATGTTCAAACCTTTATCGGCTGTTCTGTCGTAGCACATTTCTCAGCGTTGTAACTGCTGAGCGCTTCCTCACATTCATTTTTCAGACTTTGGTACTTGTTCTTGTATTTTTTTTCTTTTTCTTCAATCTCCCGTCCTGATGAAACCTTCTAATAAAGTTGAAACGTAGATGGATATTTAATTAATATTTTGCTCTTCTTTATTTCAGTTTCTACGGTTAAGTTTCAATCCCGGCTTGAGGCACTGACTGGTTAAGCCGCAATGAAGAGTTGAGATACAGCGAAACAGTCTGTATGTGGAAGACTATATATATATATATATGTATATATATATATGTTTAGCGAAATTATATTTTATTAAGGCAAGGAATATAGATGTTTGTGACATTGAAGGGGATGAAATTAAAATGTGTTAAAAACGAGATAAATAGTATGATAAAGTTTATTTACTAAGTTAGCGTTTGTCCACACTCATCAGAGTAAATACATGGAAGTAACATTCATAACCTACGATTAAAACTTAATATGTGAAGAATAGTGACATTTTGGGCGAGAGAAAAAATTGGGGGCTAACAAGTATATCACATTAAGTCCTAGTAGCAACTCCATTTCTTTGCATAGGTAGAGTTACTTCATATAGATTGTTTCCAGGACTTTAAGATGGTATGACGAACGTGATCTACTTATAGCATAGACATTTTAACTAGCGTAACCGACGTACCTTCAGCGCTATTTATAATATGGTAATTAAACTATTTCGTTCCTACTTATTTTAAAAATAGAGATGTAATTCTTAAACAGTTTTTTTAAGTTTATATAGATTGAATTAAACGTTCATATAATATAAATCATGAGTTAATCCAGTGGTAGACGAATTTTTCACTTGTCGTCAATCTAGACTTACTACACTTACTGCAATTAGTTTCAACCTTAAGAGGAGGCAAAGTAATTAACGGTGTTTTCTCCCCTTGTATAAGGACGTTTCACTATTGAAGTGACTGCATATGGATGCGAACAAATTTAGTTTTTTACCGTAATTCTTTAAAGGAAAGAATATGTTCAGAATGATGGGGCCTTTAGTGTCTTCAAACTTCCTGTATTTTACGTGTCTACCGTTGATAGATTTCGGATATTTTTATGTTTTCTTAAGAGAACTAGATATTATATCACGCAGAATCTTTTAGAAACTGGGTGACAAAACTAATGTTTATCAATTCTTAATTTTTAACATGAATTTTAATTGCATTTTAAATCCATAAACTGTATATATATATATATATATATATATATATATATATATATATATATATATATATAAATATAAGTATATATATGTATATATGAATATATATAGATATATATATATACATATATATAAATATAAGTATATATATATGTATGTATATATGAATATATATATACATATATATAAATATAAGTATATATATATGTATGTATATATATATATATATATATATATATATATATATATATATATATATATATATACGGCACAATCACGTTGACACACCGGTTCCCGTTAGATCACCGAATTTAAGCGGCGTCGAGCCTGGCCAGTACTAAATGGGTGACCATTTGTGAATACCAGGTGCTGTATGTGCTCTCTGCTTATCTCGGCATTGTTTCCAGTCGTCTTGTATTACTACTTGCCATTGGAATCAAGCAATGCCGACTCAGGAGAGCGGTTGTTGGCAATTGCACAACCCTTGCAATTACAAATTCACGTGCGGGCAGCCCCTGGTGGGGCACTCATACGTCGAAATCGACGGGAGAGTCGATCATATATATATATATATATATATATATATATATATATATATATATATATATATATATATAGAGAGAGAGAGAGAGAGAGAGAGAGAGAGAGTTATAGTGAAATAAATACCAGAAAGAAATCCGAGTATGAAAGCTCAATGTTATAAACAGAGCAAGAATACCATAATGTAAAGTAACACGGAATTACTTAATCACCGATGCAATAATTTATTTCGACCCTACAGCCTTATTCAAGCATCAAAGCGAGGCGATTAAATTTTTAAAAATGAAAGAAGAGAAACTCACATTCCCTATTCAATACATATATTGAGAGAGCGACGACATATTTAATACATATCTTTAGAGAGGGGGAAATGAACTATTTAAGACGTATATTGAGGGGGAAAGAGAGTGACAACATATTTAATATATAGAGAGAGAGAGGGGGAGATAGCACGTTTCATACCGGAAGGCAGAAACTACATGACATACACGTACACTTTTTTATATCATCCGATTTAATGTGAAAACCAGCAGGTTATAATAACATTCTTTAATAGTCATCGTATCAACAGGCATCAGGCGTATTTAAGACATTTAAAATGCAACACAAAACTACTGATTTTAACTAAAATCGTTGTAAAGGATATTTTATTTAGATAAAGTCCGCCGGACACACTGCTAAACGTAAGAGCGTGATATCGAGAAGAATATAGATTAAGAGATCACTATCTTTCAAGTTTTTTGGTATCTCTTCAACATTCCAGAAATGTAGCATAAAGTCAGAACATTTTCGGGAACACCTGTCACTACAAAACATAACGATCGCTGAAGCTCCATAACATAGACTATTCTCATAATTTAGTTGCATATGGCTTTTTGAATTTCTCACGCCGAGGGAGTGTCATCTTCAAAAGTAAAAACTGTTACTGTAACAGTGGTCCATTCGGTGCTTACCCCACACACGGCAACTCTCTCAATACTTCCTTAGTTGTTCCTAATAGTGCCAACTATATTTGAATGAGAAATATTTAGTATTAGTTGTTTAAACAAATAGAATTCACTGGAATTATCAGTTGGATCATAAACTGCACAAATGGAAAACAATTGTGTTTCATACGATCGCTATATCTACATAAGATTTGCTCCAAGTTCGATGCGATTACTTTGTTAAAAGAATAACACACGCCAGCTTCTCTCGTACAAAAGTTTGCCCTAACCTCACCTAAAACCTCGTTGAAGTGTACCACGCCATATAGTCTGTTTTAAGCAATTCAACGATACCCATCTCGTAACGTTTTAGTTTTTAAATTTATTTTTTGCAAAAAGTGCAAACTGTCGTCATGGACATGTCCAGCTAATTAGATATCTAGCAATATTCGTACGTTCCAACAACCAACATCTGTAGATATTATATGTTTAGTAGTGACTTAATGACGACGTGAACACTCTGCGACCAACCCCATGCCCATAAGTTCCACGGGCGGTATTAATATTTGTTCGGGAATAATTATTAGCAATCATTGAGGGAGTTTCCTTTTGATGATTCGGCCAGCCAATACACACGAGCTACAAATGGAATAAAGAACATTGTATATAACAATTCCTCCTTATTCAATTATTTGTAGCCATGAAAAATATTGCAGGCGACCAATCTCATTTGTTGAGCATCGTGAGCATTTGTTTGAAGCAAAACAAAAACTAGGCATTATTCGATACTCATGAATACGCAGGATTTCTCAGTTTGGCTCTACTTTGAAAATGATGTGTGAGTCGCTAAGGAGCATCCGATTCCCAATGAACCAACATCGCTATGGGCAATAATCTAGGTACTCCCATGTTCTTGCACGTATATGTATTTTTTTTTAGAAATACATAATTTAAATCTCAAACTAGTGTAAGAACCTAGTACTCTATTATTTAATTTATGTTGGCTACGAACGGTTCATACATTTTCACGATCCAGTTATGTTTTCAAAAATGACAAATGTTTCATGATAGTAAACTTAAACGGTTGATTGATTTTGACACCGGAGACATCTCCCCTTTGGACCGGTAATAGACAAGTATTTTAGGTGTAACTATTAAATTAATGAAAATAATAACTTATATATATATATATATATATATATATATATATATATATATATATATATATATATATAAGATAGTAAATAAGCATAATAACAGATATGTAGCAATTATGGCACATCTTATAAGCATAAATGCTCACGTAATTTTATGTAGAAAAGCATTATTGATATTTGTCTTCGTCTATGCTGATTCACTATTCCATAAACTAAAAATTATATATATATATATACATATATACATATATATATATAACATATATATATATATATATATATATATATATATGTTATATATATATATGTATATATGTATATATATATATATAATTTTTAGTTTATGGAATAGTGAATCAGCATAGACGAAGACAAATATCAATAATGCTTTTCTACATAAAATTACGTGAGCATTTATGCTTATAAGATGTGCCATAATTGCTACATATCTGTTATTATGCTTATTTACTATCTTATATAATAAACATTTCATATATATATATATGTATATATATATATATATAAATATATATATATATCACTCCATGTTGTTTAACTCTAATAACATCTGATTAATTCCTCATGGTATTATGTCATTCAATCAATATACACTATATTGAGCTTTGTTTTTATCCTGATAGTCTACTGGGTACAGTATTTATATTTTAAAAGTATTATCTTACTCTCTATGTCTCTATCTCTCTCTCTCTCTATCTATCTATCTCTCTAACTATCTATCTATCTATCTATCTATCTATCTATCTATCTATCTCTCTCTCTCTCTCTCTCTCTCTCTATATATATATATATATATATATATATATATATATATATATATATAGTAAGTCATCTACGGGGATGTAACGCGGTAGCCTATGTGTAGCTTAATTACCATTCATATGTAGTAATAACTTACTCCCTTGACTTGCTCATGTGTTGAGCACTGTTGAAGAAAATGCTGAAAATATATACATAAAAGATTATATCTCCTTAGTACATTTTATGTGGATACAAGAGATTATACTTATATATATATATATATATATATATATATATATATATATATATATATATATATATATATAATATTTATAAGAAAATATTATATTTTTATTACCTACAGACGTCGATGTTTCATGCTGACGCAATCTTCAGTGCAGGAAGTTAACTCCGATCACAAATTGCCACTGATCTGCAGTGAAGAGCGTTTTCCTGCTGGACACCACAAATTAGCTTAAAATTAAAGAGGATTTTAACTTTGTAAATACCAAGTTGGCGAGTATTTTACAACTAGCAGCGTGAGTGATCTACAACAAAAAACTGTGTTGGATCTCACAATAAAGCTAGTAGTACTGTTTGTTATTAAACTCACTCAGAATGTCCGGCCTTAGTAAATGGAGGCTTTTAATAATATTTATAAATAAATAAAGTACTATGCCGCCGTTTCGACAATCGCCACCGACTCCGACGTCGTGTTTTTTTCTTTCATCTTTTTGTTCACGTTCTGGGCATGGTGTTTCTGCGCGGTCACTGGTTAACAAGTATACAATAATAAAAACAACGCACTCACCAAAAACACAAACTCTGAGAAATTGTGTATAAATCAGTTGTACTCTGGTTCTGTATGACATCGTTGCGGATTGTCGACGACCCCATTGTCGTTACACGAAGTCGTCAGCTCATTTCATCTTTTGCTCAGAATTTGCCCGATCTGCTCCGATCTGATCGTGTTATCTCCGAGACGCCAACTGTCGCAAAACTCGCCAACAAATGTAAACTAAACCGTCGTAAAACCCACTTGTCGAAAAAACTGTCCTCAATAACTTCACCTCCTAAAACTTGGAACTCAATCACATATCCAGTATTTTGTCTCAGTCCCCGATGAGCGGAAATGACTCGCCTCTTAACAATACAAACTGGTTATTTCTGCGCTGGCCTTATCAGCCACATTCCTCTGACTATTTATCCTATTTCCAATACTTTTGTTTGTCTCATGAATTATTTCCCTTATACATCTGACAGCTATTTTCATTTTTGATAATAATTTCTTCGGCTGTCAGGGTGGCTGTCCATAGTATCACACACATACATACATACATAACCCTAACTCTCAAACACACACACACACACACATATATATACATATATATATATATATATATATATACATAAATATATATATATATACAAAGTGTAGTATCAACACAGCTTCTGTGTTGATACTACACTACGTCACTAGCTATAAATGCATTTATATCATTTATATCACATCCCGAGATTATAAAATATATAATGATGATGCATTTAATCGTTTTTAAGATTATTTGGATTTTTTCTTCATTCCAATGTGTTACTTTTTCAGCGCCTTTTACAAAAGATCACAAATAGAAGTCAGGGAATAAATCATCAACATTTTCTTCTTATTTTACAAAATATATTTTTAAATTATTACAGGTAAAAAGAAAACCATATACATAAATGTATAATACTTTTCCACTACTCCTACTACTACTACTACTACTACTACTACTACCTCTACTATTACTACTACTACTAATAATAATAATAATAGTAATAATGATAATGATATGAAATAGATAATGATAACAATATATAATGCAATAAAATTGAAAGTGGAATAAATAGAATTAGAAATAATTGGCTCTCCTAGGGATTCTAATATATAGAGATGTTGTCTGTTAGTACTATATTCTAAGATTTTGGTATTTTATACTAAGAGTTTTCTGAATTCCGATCGGGAGCAGGAATGGTCGTTAGTTAAGTGTTGGGCTATGACGCTACTATCAGACAAATATATATATATATATATATATATATATATATATATGTGTGTATATGTATATGTATATGTATATATATATATATAATTTATTAAAGTTCATTGTAATCTACTATACTTTCTTTTGCGAATTAAAAAAATGGCGTTATTTTTAAGATTGTTTAAGGCGAACCTAGTCACCGACAAGTGATTCGATGACATTAAACGGATTATTGTTTTGTCTTTGGAAATGTCACAGTTTTGCTGCAAGGAATCGTTGGCAATAGAATTTCAATGTGACATATCACGAACATTTCAAATATACTAAGCAGGGGTACTTGGAAATGTCCACCTCCGACGGAAATCAACGATAAACTCGTCAGGCGCAGTCGGTGAAATCGTCGATTTCCATTCACTAACTATTAGTTTTCTCTCAGATAATATCCATATATATATATATATATATATATATATATATATATATATATATATATATATATTAGTACTTAATGCATCCACATAAAATATTATAAGGAGATATAATTTTTATGTATCAGTTTCCAGTATTTACTTCAACAGTGCTCGATACGTAAGTAGAGCTAGGTAGTACGCAATGGAAATATATATGGCAATTTAGCCTGAAGATTCCCCCTCCCCGGGGATGAAACGCGGGAGCCTCTGTGTAGCTTAATTGCTATATATATTTTCATTGCTTACTATATATATATATATATATATATATATATATATATATATATATATATATATATATATATAGTAGGATCAAATATAAACCAAAGTAAAAACTTTAGTGGATGGAACCTATTGTGAAGAAGATTAGCTCAATATACGAGATAGAGCAATTGTAGAGATAGAAGAAAAAAGAGTGATAAATATGTCCAAATTCATTTTAAATTTCAATTGTTCAATGCAAGGTGTATTCAGTAATAAACTAGTGTTTATTATTCTTTCCTTAAGCCAAGGCTTTTCAAAGATCGGAATCTTATCATCAGAGGAGAAATACAGATGGATAAGTTGGCTTTCGAAAAAAACAAAGTTCAAATATTTGAAAAATATGAAAATTATGAAAGGAATTTTTGTTAAAAAAACGCAGTGAATGAAAAGAAAAGTTTACTATATGGTCGAAACCTAAATAGTCCTATTAAATCGATATACAATTCTACTGATAGTATTGAGCCCTCTTGGATTGATAATGTACTGCACACACTAAAAACAGCAACGTGTGGTAATATATTGCCCACACACGCATATATATATATATATATATATATATATATATATATATATATATTCTCGGAGGTTTCTCAACCATTAAAATTATATATAATAAAAAAACAAAACTTTTAGTCACAAGTCGTTCAGTGGAAGACCACTCATGTAAGTCAATTTTTTTTTATAGTTATGATATTAGTTTGCTTCTAACATTATTTAAGGGATCATCAGTTGTTTACCATGAAAAACTGTTTCGGAAAGTGTATATATATATATATATATATATATATATATATAATCCACGTAAATTGTACACTAAAAGGGTAAACATCGAGACAAATCTTACTTTATTTTTAAATCAGTTCTCAATAATAAGTAGCGCTCTTTAATAAGTATTAAGCGTTTTTATTCATACTAACATTTTCTATCTACACATTTGCAAAACATGTTTCTGTCAGAGCTATAGGGCAGCCAGATCTTTTCAAGACTAACTTATTTTCTTTACAGTTTCGTGTGATAGAAGGGGTACTTTCAACATGTAAACTATATTTTGAACATCAAAATATAAAAATGTGTACTTTCAACATGTAAACTGTATTTTGAACATCAAAATGTGAAAAGGCGTACTTTCAACGTGTAAACTGTATTTTGAACATCAAAACATGAAAACGGGTACTTTCAACATGTAAACTGTATTTTGAAAATCAAAATATAAAAAGGGTTACTTTCAACATGTAAACTGTATTTTTAACATCAACATATGAAAGAAAAGGTGTACTTTCAACATGTGAACTTCATTTTGAACATCAAAATATGAACACGTGTATTTTCAACATGTAAACTGTATTTTGAACATCAAAATATGAAAAGGTGTACTTTCAACATTTAAACTTCATTTTGAACATCAACACATTTTCCAGCCGTTTGACGTTCTCTAGAACATATTCTCGCTGCTATTTTAAGGGACTATCTTTTTGGTAAGTTTTCAAAGGAGATTATTGGCCAGGGAGTATACAAAAACAATACAAATATAAGTATAAGAGCACAGTCAACGATATATTATTTTACACAAAGATTTGAAATAAAAAATCGAAATTCAAACAAATAAAACTAAATTGGAATGATATACCAAAAAATGCATTTAAACTAATGCAAAATCTTAAATTATACTTAATATGCATGTCTTAATTAAGTTTTTTCCAGAATGAACGACGAAGTTACGCACTTAAGCGAACACTTGAAATAGTATACGCTATTCAACTGATCACACATGTCTAGCTTCCCTAATGAGCATATACAGAAAGATTACCAGAACATAAACAGCAACACACAAACACACAACGCAAGTAAAAACAGCTCCAATGATACACTAGCACCCAGAAGTCCATTTGAAATTTAGCTAAATATTAGAAAATATAAACTAGGAGTGAACAACACAGATTTCTGTAAAAATATGTATTCACCACTTTGCGGGTTGATCAATGTGGTAAGAAAACCTGTCAGCTGTACTTGGTGATAATGGATGCCATTTTGTAAAACGAATAAGAAGGCTGATATCGTCCATATAAACACTAGGATGTATCCTCCGCATCAATTATGTCAATGGCTTAGTAGATAAATTCCAGTGGCCATATATCTATTTATTCTTCAAAAGATGCAATTCTGTACAGTCCGTTTCATCATCACTTAGACAAATAACGTACAGAGTTTTATATCTTGGATTTTAAATGAGTGCAACGCATAAGTAGAAAAGGTTAAAATCGTGTCCACAACATCAGAAACAACACTCATATTAAAAACGTATTTGTAAATGCAAGTTAATCAAAATATAATTACTGTTTACTTTTTCTAAACTGGCGCCATGTTAGTAAAATACACATATCGTCTCTTCTAAATATATCGCTCTACATTAAATCACTAAAAAATCGAATAAAATTAGAGAAGAAAAATAAAAGTTAGAATGAAATATAATGCGATTTATTTTGAATGTTGCTTTTCATTGTAATCAAGTAGACTTACTGTCTGTTAGTGAACAAATTTCAACCAATTCTTCCAAGTAAAATTATCAAATATTTCCAAGCGCACAGTTTCACCAAGTGGTGCTTTGACATTAAGACGATGACGCTTTTGTCTTTAAAAATGTCACAGTTTGGCTGCAGGGCATGAGTTGAAATAGAATGTCCATGTGACATATCACGAACATTTCACATAAATGAAGCAGCGGTACTTCGCAATAAACACACGGAAATCAACAATAAAATCATACGTCGGTGGCATCGGTGATTTCTGTTTTCAGATCATATAAATATATATATATAATTATGAAATTAAATATACATTGGTGACGGACGACATTCGGGTTTCAACGCTCCCGCTTCTTCCCAAGACTGTATAAAACTAAAAATTGTATATATATAAGTAATATGTATGGCCGACCTTACGGACACTTACGAGTTAATTTCTTGTCTATAATAAAGTAGGATTAAGCAAGGTTGAGCCTGGCCAGTACTAAATAGGTGACCATTTGTTGTCTGGAGAGGATATGGACACTACCAGGATCTATCATGCCCTCAGAGAAATTAGGACAGATATAGTATGTGTCTGACTCACCGAGGACATCCTCGGACGTTATGGGAAAACAACAACAACAACAACAACAACTACAACAACAATAATACCCTTCCCTTTTTATTCCAGTTTCTTTGTCTATTTATTGTTACTACTATTACAGTTATTGGTATAATAATAATGATTTTTATCGCAGCGACAGACTATAACCATAAACGACCTACTCTCTGACCGCGCATAACGAAAATTCGTAATCTTCAACCTCTTATAGATATGTATTCTTTTGACTTGTCTTTTAATCCCCTAAACAACGCCTGATATATACAACTATATACTACTATTAAATGATAAAACCCTTCTCTAGAGTCCAACATTAACATTCTATGGCTTAGAATTTACAAAAAACATGAATTAAGACAACTACATAAACGATCATGCCAAGTCTGCTGCAAAGAAAGTAGAGCGCCTTCTACCGGATCGACAAACACTCTCACTTTCTAGTATCCTAGATCAATACAAAGCTACGATTCGTCTATGCCTAGAATAATGTTGCTGCGTGTGAGCTGGTGAAGAAGCCACTAGTACCTCGCTCTCAGGCAGGATAAAAAAGCAATTAACCTAATAGGTTACACACTGTCTACCAAGCTGCAACCCCTGTCCCATCACCGCAATGTTGTTTTGTTTTACAAGTACTTTAACGGAATGTGCTTTGATGAACTTGTCGTGCTTGTGCCCCTTCAACGTAAATAGCTTCGCCTAAGCCGCCAAGCAGCAAAATCACACCCTAAACTGTAGAGGTCACAAGATGCTGGATATATTTCTACTCTAAAAGCCTGGTGCTACCAGATGAAGCTGTTTAAAAATACTGGCTTTCTGACTTTAAATAGACCAAACATTACTGTTATTGTGTTTTTTTCTTCTTTTCTATTTGCAAAACTCAGTTCTTCGTCTTCTTTCGTGTGAATCAGATGATTCTGGTGTTGGCATTAGTTTCCCCGATGTTTTTCTGGTAAGAAATCATTCTGGAAATACATCGGGTACTTACGGGAAGGACCACGAGAAGGTTGCCAACATCCCTATGTGAAAGTGGTACTGTGGAACCGACTGGATTCGAACTTGGAACACCCAGGTTTTCAGTCCGTGTCGATACCCCCTTAACCACCGTCACCTCCCTGCAAAACTCACTAATGTTCTGCAAATCCGAAAACAAATACAAAAATGTTTCTCTATAAAACAACCAAACCAAACACCATGACTAAATATTAGAAGATATATAGAACTTGAAGCATAACACCCTTCGCCAAAATGACCGGATTTAGAATTAAATAACCCGAAAAGGGGTGATATGCCGTAAAACAAAACAACGAAAACAACAATTAACTCTAATATGTTCTTTTCGTCTAACCGTAATACTTTGGGATTTACTTCTTGGTTTCCCGACTGTCTAAACCTGCATGAATATAAATGTAATGTGAACAAACATCTTGGTGCAAAAAATGTGAACAAACATCTTGGTGCAAAAAAATGTAAACAAACATCTTGGTGCAAAAAATGTGAACAAACATCTTGGTGCAAAAAATGTGAACAAACATCTTGGTGCACGACTCCTTAATTAGAATATCCCTATAAATCTGGTCCCTAATTTATAGTAGCTCTTTACGTCCCACTGGAAGAAAGATATACTATAACATAATTAACTAGTTAAATTTATATTCTTAACTTATTTCCTAACCCAAGGTGTGAAAGGTAAATGCTAACCCTGATGGAATATTCGAATATCTTTGTATCTTATATAGAGATCGAGTGTTAGCCGCAGGAAGAGGCCCCTTGCTTTCTCAGAACTTCGATTGAAGTAAAATGAAACAAAAATTCACAGACTCATGGGAGCACACATTTACTCCTTCTTTATTTTCTTTACAGCCATAAATGTACACGCGCTATCACTTATACTATCTCTCCATGTTATCTCTTTCTATGTCTCATTCTATTTCTTTCTAATACTTTCCTTTGTGAATTTAAAGTATTTTGAACCAAGAAAAATCATTTGTTTCTTATTCGTTGCGTTGTATTCTATATTTAAAAATATTCCATCCATTCTCTGCGACCAAAGAAATGAACGCTACTGTATAATTATCGCTAATATTTTTTTTTCAAATAATTATAATTAAAACGAAATACTTGAAACTCGACACAAAACGCAGATGTCCCATTCCAATTAAACGAATGGATATTAAGCCTGTCTCAATTCATTAAACTTTCCTTCTTCCGCGTTTTATTTTTGATCGAGCTATTCAGAATAATAATTAAAATATCCCATACTCGGGAAAACACAAATCAAGTGTTCGTTTTCCGCACAAAGGATTCTTAATTTGACCATATGTTGTTCAACGTGGCCGCTGTTTTTATTTAAATACAATCCGTGACAAAAGGATGTTAAACAAGTAGCATTGCAAAGATCGGGGACTTTTGTCTGAGATGAGAAGAATGAGATGACATTGGGAACACAAATTGTGTCGGGCACGTATTTAACGACAGTGTGAGCTCTTTTATATTTACGTTATCAGATATGAGTATAACAATGTATACATGAAAAAGTAAATTATAAGCGTAATTCTACGGTTTTATATAAATATTAGTAGAAAAGCATAATTTTATCGGTCATTTGTTATCGCCAAACTACACTAGTATACATGTAAAATCCGTTATCTTGCTATAATGATGAAAACCATCACATTAAAAATGTTATTTTACCAGGTCGACTTATGTTACGATGATCGGCCCTATTCTGTCACTTAATGAACATGAATAGTGCTACCAAACGGATTCGCTATAACGAATCGAGAAGCAGTCTCTGGTAACTGTTGTACTTTATTTAAATACATACACTTGTTAACTACCTCCTTTTTGTCTTATTTTTCTTCGGACAATTAGTGCGAAAACAATTTAATTAAAAACATCTAATGGTGAAGTATAATAATATGACGTTGGGAAAACACATTTTTACCTGACACGTGTTTTTAACTAAGTTCTTAGCTCTGAATTCAGAAATTATTTTTCCCGGTATGCTATCATCTTTTTTACTTAACGCAATTTATTTAATAAATCCGTGAAATTACAGCATCTAAAATGTTTTCTTTATTTATGTAATGCTTAACAAATGTGCATACGACAAAATACATTGAACATTGCTTATATGTACTGGGAATGATATAAAACTACATCCAGTAGTGAAGCCTCAATTTTGGTGCTTTGGGGAGTATGGAGCAACCCTTTAGTCACCACTGTTCTCAGGCCCACTCTTGTCGTGAGTGGTGGTATCTGTCAGTGTACCATGTATGGATGAAATAAATGCTCCGAGAGTGACAGAAATAACTGTTATTCAAAATGAATAAATAAAAAACAAACTCCATAGAAAATAATGGTCTAGAAGGTTTCTAGTGTTCTGTTTCTGTTGCGCTGAGCGCAGACGACGACCACGAAAGGTTTAGGGGTTGAGGTAAAGTTGTTGCTTTTTTCTTTTCTTCAAAAGTTTCCAACAGTAATGCTGCACAGAAAAAAAAACTAGGCAACTTCAACCGGAACAGCATTCAAATTTACAGCATTTCTTTTCTTTCGATACAAGTGACCGTTGCTGACAGATCTCAATGAGTCCTTCGGGAGATGCAACTTGATTGGTTTATAGATTCGTTAACTCTCGGGCGCGTCCGTAACCTGCCCGAACGTTGACAGCGCAAAGTCACGGAATCGCGGTGCGTTCTCTTTCTCTCTGTCTCTTCGTCTCTGTCTGTCTGTCTGTCTGTCTGTCTGCCTTTCTATCTGCCTTTCTGTCTGTCTGCTTGTCTATCTCTCATTCTCTCTCACTCTCTCTCTCTCTCTCTCTCTCTCTCTCTCTATATATATATATATATATGGGAAAATGAAAAAGGAAAACCAAAAAATGGATGTTTTTTATGTGTACATCAACGTTTCGTCTTTATTTATAAGACTTCATCAGGATGATAAAATAGAGAACAAATGTCATGCAAGTACAGATACATGTAGGGTAGACATATTGGGAGGAAAAATAAAATGAAATAATTGCCCCTATATGTAATACTATTTCATGTATCCACACACAATTTTATAAGTTTATATAAATATTTTTTTATGTATCAATTTTCAGTATTTATTTCAACAGTGCTCGATACGTAAGTAGAGCTAGATAGTAAGTTATGAAAATATATTTTTGGCAATTAAGCTACACATAAGCTCCCTCGTTTCATCCCCTGGGACGGGGAATCTTCAGCCTGAATCCTTAGCCTGAAGATTCCCACGGGGATTAAATACAGGTGGCTCTGTCTAGCTTAATTGCCATACATATATTTGTATAACTTACTATATATATATATAAAGTCTAAAGAAGCTTTACATCATTTTAAATAAAGAAAAAAATGCAGTTTAAATTCCCAGTGATGCTAACTAAATAACAAATATCGCAGATTTAGCACTTACATAAGCCGACTTACCGCTGGCAAATTTACAAATAGAAAAGGTGATTCACGTATGTAACAGTGAAAAGAAAACAGGGGACCTTACCGTGAACGTGACATATCAAGCGGGGATGATCAGCTGTTTACCATGTAACTGTTTCGGAGATTTAAAAACAAGACAGTTATAAAATCCATGGCTCTCCCGTTGTACTGATCAAATGACCACTTCCCTAATAATCAAATGTAAACATAATTCAGTTTTAATTTCACACATATATATATATGGTGATAATCCAGGTGAAAATATCCACAGAGTAGTAATCTGAAGAATTTCAACCGGATTTATAAAAAGTGCTCAATATCAAATAGAGCTTTATATATGATTATTTTTATTTACACAGACATGTACAACATCTGCGACACTCGCAAGTCGATGTTATCGATGAACAGTTATTATAATCTGAGATCTCATCAGGTAGAGTTAGAATCCGATCTTTACCTCAGATCATATTTGGAGAGAAGAAATATATAAAAGCCCCTTTAATAAGATTACAGTTAAACCTTGTTCAGGGAAGTTAGAAATATACTGACACGTAGCTAGGAAGCATATTCAGACAACGTGCGTAGAATCTCTAAGTCAGTCTTTCTTGATATGCCGCCCTTCGCATAAAAAAACTTAAATTCCATTCTTGAATGTGGTAATGTCCCGGGGCCTAATTGTTACGGAGTCTAGGTTAACACTGTGACAGGGGTTCGAACCGTGCGACCGTCCAAGATTATTATCCCTTCACTGATAAGAGCGAAGTGATTCATTCGTAAGAGTATACGATATTAGTGTTAACAGTGATGTGTTGTTTTTATCCTTTGCGTTTTGTATTTGATAATGAGCACTTCGACATTGAATTTACCAGAAGCAAGGCTCCACCTTGAAAGCACCATGCAATGCAAGTGGATCCATTTTAATGTGTGTTTTATGTCTCCCATTGAAGTAACAACATATAGAAGTGTGTCTGTTTCATTGTGTATATTTCTATCCTTGCTTATGTATTAGTATATTTCAACATCTTCATAGATATGTATATATGACTGTCTTTTTCTAGCGCTTTCTCCTTCTACATCACCCATGTCTATCTCTCTCATCTTTTCTTCATCCATCTATTCTTCTCTATCCCTCTCTCTCTCTCTTTCACACTCTTTCTCTCTCTCTCTCTCTCTATCTCTCTGTATATCCGTATCCCATGTCCAACATAGCTTTCTATTGCAAGCGCTTTATATTTACCTATAGGTCTATGCCTATCATTCTCTGGTGTTTGCTCTCTTTCGATGTGCTGCTTTGTCTCCTATGCCAGGTCCAACATACCCATACCCATGAAAGATAATCTCTGTCAACATGACGAAATCTGATGCAATCTAAGTAGTTCCAATTTGGAAGTGTCGTAAATCGATGTAAGATTCAGCTCTCATTAGCTGTAATTGACTGCAATTGTTCGGCCCAAGTTGCTTCAACTTCTTGCATTTATTGAGAAAGAAACTACTTATTATACTTGATTATATTCGCCCAATCTCATCACATGGCATTTATCTAATTACAGATACTCATATCTATCTATCTATCTATCTATTGTAGTTTCTTTACGCATATATATATATATATATATAAATATATATGTGTATGCATGTGTTAAGCTAGGTAGTAGTATATGGGTATACTTATTGCAAGTGAGCTACGTAGAGACGTGTGTGTCTTATTTCATTGAAGGAATTCGGTAGACTGATTTTTTAATCAACTTCTAATCTCTAAGTTAGAGTCACACATTCCATCGATAGCATGAAACACGAATGTTTCTGTACAGCTCTCTTGTCATGAGTATTTAATATGCTGCCATTAAAAGCGATTCAAATATCGAGCACTGTTGAAATAAATTCTGAAACACAAGTATACATCGACATATTATCTTATTAGTAAACGTGTATATATATATATTTCTCCCTTTCTACTGTTTATTACACATGACTATGTTTTTTTTTATATAAATTTGAAAACTGTATTTAATTAAAGTTTTACTACCAATTGAAATATTTTGGTAGAACTATTCAATATGTGTTTTGTAGTTTATTTTTGCTAGTTGTTGATTTACTTATCCTTTATTCTATTTTTATTTTTATATATATATATATATATATATATATATATATATATATATATATATATATATATGAGAAAGGAAGGATGAAGATAATCCGACGTAATGGGAAATGAAAAAAGAAAAACCAAATAGGATGTTTTTTATGTATTCATCAACGGTTCTGTCTTTATTTGTAAGACTTCTTCAGGATAATAATATTAAGAAAAATGTCATGCAAGTACGTGAACATATTGGGTTGACATGATGGGTTCATGGGAAGAAGTAGTAGCTACTACTCGAAACAGAAGGACAGAGGTCCGGGCTTGGTGAGGTCAGTCGCGTGAAATGAAATAAATGTGGATGGTTAAAAAAGTAGAGGGGTGGGGGTGATCAGGGATAATGTGGATAGTTGTAAGTGAAAAAGTGGAGCGGTGGGGGTGAGCGGGAATAATGTGGATTGCAGTGAGTGAAGAATTGGAGAAGTGGGGAAAGAGGAGGGGGAATGTTTGACCAGGTGGCTATGTCAAGAATGTGGGGATGAGTAAGTTGGAAGGTTTGGGTTCGTGGTGAATGAAGATGTGTGTGGGGGAGTATGTGGAGAAGTGGAAGGTGGGGGGAAAAGAGTAGGGGGCCTGTAATTTTGGTGAGTATGTAATGTCACGGTTTCAGAGAAGATTTGAAAATATAAGGTGGTTAAAGAGTGGGAGGTATGGACGGGTAAGTGGTCGAAAAGGTGAAATATGTGAGGGGGAGAGGGGAGATTTGTTGTGATTAGGTGTGACATATTTGAAATATTTAGAAAAGTGTGAATGTTTGACCTACTGGCTATATTAAGAATGTGAGGGAAGAGTAAGTTAGAAGGTTAGGATTCGTGGTGAATGAAGATGTGTGTGCGGGGGGTGTGGGTGTGTATGCGGAGATATGTGGGTGAGTATAATTGAGATCTGAGACCTAATCACAACAAATCTCCCCTCTCCCTCTCACCCATTTCACCCTTTCGACCACTTCTCTCGCACCTTGCCTCAGAAAGAAAGCTGACGAACTTTGTTAATAATAAAATAAGAATATATATATATATATATATATATATATATATATATATATATATATATATATATATATGAGACGCCCGTTATTGTGAGTCACCATGGAATATGAAGAATTTTAAAAGAGCAACATTAGAACTATTTAAGCATTAGAGAGATAAACATCTACGGTTACAAGCTAGCTCACACAAAATAAAAGATTCGAGGAGATGTTCATGCAAACCCCAAAACAACAGAAGTAAATATTTGAATTGTCAAATGGGCGGCAAAATAATACAGACGACAGTGCGTTAACGCAGAGCACAATTTAGATTTTTAACTACGATTAGGTTACTTTTGCCTCGTATTTCAGGCGTTATTAAAACATATATAATTCAGACTGTGAACACTGGACTAATTGCTGTTAAGATAATTGAGAACAGTGGAACATACATAATGTGCAAATTACATTTTAATTCAAAAGACCAGCAAGCTAAAATTTATTGAAGCGATACAATTGTTGACGAAATTATTTAGTCCAAAAACATCTCTCTTCCACAAGAGGTGGAAGTGTTTGAACCTCACAAGAAAGGATAACAGAAACTATACAACTTTTTGTGAACATAGTAATAAGCACTTTGATGACTTCAGCTTGTCGGAATTAAGTTCTGATAATTTAAATGTCTGATTTTTACAGGGATTCATGGCGATGACAGACTCATCAATTAGAAAGATAGTCATTAGTAAACTGGAAAAAATCTAATGTTCTAGCAAATAGCCGAAGACTAACAACAGGTTATTACAATGCGTAAGGATTCGAAAAATATCGAACAGTCTAGAGTGTCTTACATCCGGGAAATCCGCAAAATACATTGAAAACATTGCCAGGGCTGCTGCAAACAAAGTGGGTTCTCTCTACCGTGCCAGTAAACTTCTTACACCTGATGTTATCCTATATCTCTACAAAGTCACTATCCACCTATGCATGGAGTATTGTTGCCACATCTGGGCTGGTGAATCATCCGCTAGTCTCTCCCTCAGACAAGGTCCAAAAAAGAGTCGCCAACTTGATAGGTCCCTCACTATCCACCAGGCTCCAGCTCCTGTCCCATCGCCGCAACGTTGCTTCCTTGTGCCTGTTTTCAAGTACTTCAATGGATTGTGCTCTGATGAGCTTGTTGCTCTGGTACTCCCACGACGTAAATTCACTAGACCAACCCGACAATCTGCTGAATCCCATCTTTAAGGTCCCCACATGCCGGAGAGCTATCTACTCCAACAGTGTTTTTCTTCGTGCTTCTAGACTCTGGAACACCCTCCATACTCCCTGCTTTTATGACGTTACTGATATGCAGAAATTTAAAACTGATGTAAACGGACATCCCGCTGCGCAGCCATTAAATTAGATTGAGCCCCCACAAAAAGACCTTCACCCTTTTTTCATAATAGCCCCGTACGTCTATAGTAGCGGCCTGCCTTGTTTGGGGTGAACTATGTTAAAAAATAAAAATAAAAAAACTGACTTCACCTGTTCAATTTTATAGTCGAAATAGAAATAATCTGCTCCCTAAATCGTGCTTTACTTGCGGACAGATGTATTGGTACAGTGATTGTCCCCATAAAACTAAGAAATGCATTTAATGCGATCGCATAGGGCATACAAGTACGCATTGCAGAACACAAATAAATAAAACAGTTTTATCGGAATCGCAGCGTCCTATCATCTAAATTAAAAGCTCTATCCGCCAATCGATATGCCGTGTTTAAAGCATCGTCGTATCCGAGAAGTAATTAAACCGTATGGGCTAGTGAAGACACTCATTTACATATTCTAGAGGCGTCATCGTTGCTTTACTAGACTGCATCATCTATTGAATGAATGCATTGGTCATGGGATATCTTACAATCGTAATCCATAACATAGTGAAACACATGACATTGTAAACAAGGACATTAGTTTAGAGCTATTTGAGAGTTGAAATAGAAACTTACTGAACCCTTTTGCTTGGTAAATAAAGAATTTTGAAAATAATAGTCTGTAGACTATATCAGTAAACTATTAGACGATGTTGGCTAGTGAATGAGTACATAAAGTAAAGAAATAATCGGTAAATTACTGGAATGCATTGCCTAGTTAATAAAACTGTTGGTTAAACAATGTTGGATCGCATGAAATACGGAATTGAAATATTGATGAAGACATGTTAGACATGTAAACATACTGGACCCTATAACCTAGTAAACAAAAACATTCTAGAGTCGTAACCAGTAACTTACTGGGGATCATGCCTCAGTAACTATATACATTACGTAAGATATATTCGAGAGTCGTATTTGGTAACTTCTTGGACCGCATGGCCTAGTGAATAACTTCACTATTTATGTGCTTGAAATATTTTGCTGGAAATAGGGGATAGAATTAAACCTAGTAAAAATCTAAGACCTTTCCTCTTCTGCAGATGATATTTTAATAGACAACAAAACTGTTGGAAAATACCCGGACATGTTCTTTTTGGCTTATTCATCTGCCATAAGGAGAAGAATAGGAATGGCAACTTTTGCAGTTAAACGTCTAAAGAAATAGAGAGCAGGAAAGACATAGCAATACCTCTCAAGTGAAGACCTCACAATACATTAATAGTTCATGTTACTCTGAAAGTTAAACATGGACTATACAGGCAGAGCATGAGAGAAAACTGAATGTCTATCCTTGGGGTAAGATGGCGAGATAGACGAAGAAATGCAGATATAACAAAGTGGTTTAATTTTAACAGATCCCTCAACAAGTTTACTTGAAAAAAGAAATTAACAAGGTTTGGATATGTTTCCTGGATACCTTCCTCCAGATAGATAAAGTAAGCATATATAGAAGATTACATACAAGAAACATCAGGAAGACGACCACTTAAAAGAGGGCCGAGCCAATAAGGGTTGAGACTAGAATGTTGTCCTTATCAGCTGAAAAACTGATTGTGATAAGTGGCGGATTTTTTTTATTATTTCAAGTGTGTGGAGAAGCTCTCTTGAGTAATCCCATAAGTCAAGTATTGTATGTAAATTTATGTGAATTCATCATTATTCAAAGTATTTATACTCGGACAATTGTTCTCATTAACGTTTATATTAATTCCTCTTTTTTCAAATTTTTTTTTATCATTTTGTTTTCGCTGGATGCCAAATATTCACCCTCTATATCATACACTCCAACCGATAGATCTTTTATGAGATTCAAAACGTCCATTTAAGTGCAATTGTTTGTGTCTTTTTAGCACTTGGGTCACCGGGCGTATTCCCCATAAAGTTTTACAAATTATTTTTCATTAGTTCGGTTGCTTCTATAATTACTGGAATGATGGCGATCTTCCTGAGATTGCAGTTTCAGTTTATGTCGTGCTTCAAACCTTGGTATTTCGTAATTTTTTCCCCTTTCAGCTCTGTTTAAGCAAAAATCATTATAAACACTGCAAACTAAGGTTGCTATTTTCTCTCCTTTGTCTCATATTGCTATGTCAGGTGTAACTACTCCGTTCTCTAGATATGTAGCTGTAGGGATTGCAACGTCATGGTTCATAGTGTATGCCTTATTCTCAATTGTTCTTTCTGGTATATGCTCCCATGACTTGCTGCTACACTGGATATTCAACTTTTCACAGATGGGTCAATGAAGATATTTGAATACTTCGTTGTGTAGAATTGTATAGTAACCATCCCCCAGGAGAACCGTACAACTGGATGTCAGGTCGCTCACACTCTCCACTTTTGTATGGCAGAATCTGCACTTGTTGTCGTTGCTGAGACCACTCATCTTTTTAAAAACATTGGTCATCAAGCCTTGATGATGGACAGCCATTATGATTCTCTCCTTATCATAGTAGAGCTATCCTGTTTTTCAGCCAGTCTACAGAACCTTTCTTATCTTTCTTATACTCTTTTTGTTTCATTTTATTTCAGTCAAAGTTCTCAGAAATAGAGGGTCCCCCTTTCTGGACTAACACTTGGTCTCTATAAAAGATACATAGATATTCTAATAGGTGTTAATTAATATGCCGTTTGAAGTGATCCATGTTTTCTCGTTTATTTTTCTCGTGATTTTATACCTCGTATTTAAATATGATTATTTTGTAATTATCTAGTATTTTACTTCATTCAATGCCTAAAACAGATTAGTGTGAAGTATGTTACGTAATGAACACGCATACATCGAGTTGCTTTAATATCGATAGAACGTTTGATGTGGCAAATATTCCAGAAAACAAAGATTTAAATATGTATTTTTTGTTTCTTATACTGTTCTATTCTACTAATCTCCTTCGAGTCATCTTTCAATTCGCCCTACCCCCCCCCCATTTCTCTTGTCTTATTTTTCTTTTCTCTCGATAGCCATTACTTCGCAGTGTGTTTCTCACCGGCATTTATATTTATTCCAAACTAATTCTTCTTTTAACCCGCACGAGAAAAACATCGCCCATCCTGTGTTCCCTGCAGAATAAAATTTAACTTTTTTCTGCCATTCAAGAATTTAGCTCTTTTTTCTCTTTAAGTCAGCCATGTTTTAGTTCATTTAATTCTGTTTTTTTTCGAAGCAAAATAACGTAATGTTTTGATTTTTTTTTAAATATCTACCGGCTTTTTTTTTCTTGTGTCATTAACTTTTTATCTCTCTCTTTCTCTGTTTGTAGCATGCATTACTATCTTTTTTCTGTTCTATGTTGCATCCGTTTTATCTATCGGCCTTCTTTAAATTTAAAATCAAACAGAATTCTCTTTACTTCCTAGACGAGGCGAAATAAATAAAAAAAACTTTTTTTTTTCAGTTGTTCATCACAAAAGAAATTTCAAATATAATTTAAAATATCATAAGCGATCTAAAATAAAGAAAGTAAATCTATTTTTTTTTCGAATATGGAACTCTGTCTATCCATAAAGCATATTCCTATTCATACACCAGTTCTCATCATCACCGTTGAGCCTTGTCAGTATCAAATAGATGCTTGTTTGGGAAAATTAGGCGCTTAATGTGGAAAAACAGCGGCACACCAATGCAACAAAAATTACCTTGTCAAAATCAAATTCTATCAAATTGAGTGTATTGGCAAAAAAGTTCAACAAGTCAGGAAAATGGAAAGTTAGATGTGTACATCAATATACCGTCTGAATACTTTGTCTTTCATACGATAGACATCGTCGCTACCCGTGGGCTTTTGGCTAAGATCAAAGTGTAGTATCTGTTCCGATGGATACCGCACGCTGTCCTGTGCAGTTCTAGGATGTCCACCCTCCCAGGCTTTGCCTCCCCTCTTTGGGGAGGAGTAAGTTTATTGCTTACTGTCTGAGGCGCCCCTACCGGGGAATGCTGACGGGGCTACCCAGCCAATTTTTAAATGGCCAGAGTGCTCACCTCTCGAGCGCTGGCTTTTCAAACCCCACTTTCTCGACCCGATCTTGGGTCACATCTTACTTGTGGGAGTAAGATAAAACTTGCCTTGTGCCTAACTCCTGGGGAGGAGTAAATAAAACCCGTGGCCTTTTGGCTAAGATCAAAGTGTAGTATCTGTTCCGATGGATGTTCACTCTGTAGACCGGTATTGTCTTGGCCTTCGGGTCTTGATTCCGCCGGTCTGAGGTACTGTCCTGTGCAGTTCTAGGAGGTTCACCCTCCCAGGCTTTGCCTCCCCTCTTTGGGGAGGAGTAAGTTTATTGCTTACTGTCTGAGGCGCCCCTACCGGGGAATGCCGACGGGGCTGCCCAGGCAATTTTTAAATGGCCAGAGTGCTCACCTCTCGAGCGCTGGCTTATCTAATCCCACTTTCCCGACCTTGTGTCACATCTTGCCTTGTGGGAGGTAGATAAATAAAAAAGTGTAGTATCTGTTCCGATGGATACTGCACCCCATACTGATGTTGTCTTGGCCTTCGGTCTATGGGTCTGTTCTGTGCAGTTCTAGGAGGTCCACCCTCCCAGGCTTCGCCTCCCCTCTTTGGGGAAGAGTAAGTTTATTGCTTACTGCCTGAGGTGCCCCTACCGGGAATGCCGACGGGGCTGCCCAGGCAATTTTTAAACCCCACTTTCCCGACCCGACCTTGGGTCACATCTTACTTGTGGGAGTAAGATAAAAACTGGCCTTGTGCCTAACTCCTGGAGAGGAGTAAATCAATACCCGTGGAAGTCTGTTTCTACCAAACAGAAATACGGACCCAGAATGCTGCCTATCTTCTAATAAAACGAAAGCGGCTAAGGTTTCGTGGAATAATAACGTTTGCATTCTGGTTATTTCTTAAAACGTTAATTGACGTCACTTCTACAAGACCAGGAAGGATTGTTATGGAAAAATAAGGTTAATACCTTTGATTTGTTTAAATATCTGACAAGACTTGTTGTACCAAGCGAAATTATTAGAAAAAAAGTCAAGATGAACAAAAAATATTATTTTTATTTCATTAAAAATATCTGCATCTAAAACATGTTTTTTTGAAAACATGTTTTTTGAAGGCATTTTGCCTCTTTCTTTAAGTTTTAAATTTTACAGATGCTTAACAAAAAAGGACTTTCCCAAATGTATATATATATATATATATATATATATCGAATCGTAAAATACATTTACTAGATGGATCAAAGGTTTTATTACGTGATGCACTATCAATTTCGGGGTTTGCATGATATCGGCTTAGAAGGCAACGTCGACATGTCTCCGGATGCGCAAGGTTGTCTTTGAGAAAGCGTTTTACTACGCACATCGCTGTTGTAAATATTTTCAATATTCGTCTGTTCCCGTTAAATCCGTCCTCTTTGGGATGTCTTCTGTATTTTATATTTCGTGGCATTTTTTGGAATTCTCGCCGCAGTAGAATAAAAGATTGGTAGCAAACCCGGTTTTCCGCTTTCCCGTCTTTCCGGAATGCCAATTGTATTTCGAATCGTCATCAGCTGTGTTCCTTGTCGCTTTCTCCTTCATCCTCCTTTGATAAGCAATGTAACAACAGAATGGACGAGGAAAATAAACGATATTTTAATGTGTCAATGTTTGTTTCGACAAATCAGTAAAGGTGTTTTCGCATCTAATATTGGGTTTTAGGAATTTATCGTAATATATTTTGATTTTGATTTTTCAAAGAGAAAGTTATTATTAAAACATTTGTTTTACGTATTTGTTTTAAACGAATGAAAATGGCAGAGAGGAATAAATCAATCCTGTTTTCCAATTGTGTATCAACGATTACCGATCTGAGAATATACGAATGAATTAAAATATAACGAAAGATGTGATGTGATGTGCTTTATTGGGAGCAAAGGGAATTATATTACGAGGTATATATCAAATTAATAAGACTTGGTCTTCTGATATGAATTTTCCAAAGTTTTTAAATATGCATCTGAATAAGGTCGAATGTTACATTGGATGATATGTTTTTGATATAGCAACGGATATGAGAATATCATGGCACATGTCTTCGAGCTTGCCATAATGTCAAGGTATGTCCTCAGCCTTTGAAAAGAAACTTTATAGAACATTTATAGAAAAGTTTATAGTCCGTCGGATGAGTCACCTATATCTGGAATTGCCGACGGATCGGATCACGGAAAATGTGCATTCATCCAAACGTCATATCTTAATTTTGTGGAAGATAAATAAATGGTAAATAAATAAATGGTAAATAAATAAATGGTAAATAAATAAATGGTAAATAAATCAATGGTAAATAAATAAATGGTAAATAAATAAATGGTAAATAAATAAATGGTAAATAAATAAATGGTAAATAAATAAATGGTAAATAAATAAATGGTAAATAAATAAATGGTAAATAAATAAATGGTAAATAAATAAATGGTAAATAAATAAATGGTAAATAAATAAATGGTAAATAAATAAATGGTAAATAAATAAATGGTAAATAAATCAATGGTAAATAAATAAATGGTAAATAAATAAATGGTAAATAAATAAATGGTAAATAAATAAATGGTAAATAAATAAATGGTAAATAAATCAATGGTAAATAAATAAATGGTAAATAAATAAATGGTAAATAAATAAATGGTAAATAAATAAATGGTAAATAAATAAATGGTAAATAAATAAATGGTAAATAAATAAATGGTAAATAAATAAATGGTAAATAAATAAATGGTAAATAAATAAATGGTAAATAAATAAATGGTAAATAAATAAATGGTAAATAAATAAATGGTAAATAAATAAATGGTAAATAAATAAATGGTAAATAAATAAATGGTAAATAAATAAATGGTAAATAAATAAATGGTAAATAAATAAATGGTAAATAAATAAATGGTAAATAAATAAATGGTAAATAAATAAATGGTAAATAAATAAATGGTAAATAAATAAATGGTAAATAAATAAATGGTAAATAAATAAATGGTAAATAAATAAATGGTAAATAAATAAATGGTAAATAAATAAATGGTAAATAAATCAATGGTAAATAAATAAATGGTAAATAAATAAATGGTAAATAAATAAATGGTAAATAAATAAATGGTAAATAAATAAATGGTAAATAAATAAATGGTAAATAAATAAATGGTAAATAAATAAATGGTAAATAAATAAATGGTAAATAAATAAATGGTAAATAAATAAATGGTAAATAAATAAATGGTAAATAAATAAATGGTAAATAAATAAATGGTAAATAAATAAATGGTAAATAAATAAATGGTAAATAAATAAATGGTAAATAAATAAATGGTAAATAAATAAATGGTAAATAAATCAATGGTATTCCTGAAAATAATGTTTCGAAAATGTTCTTTACATTTACCAAAATCCTGAAAATTATTTTGTTTCCCGTTTCAATTTCGGATGTCCTTTTTCGAATAAGTTAAGGGAGCTGTTTCTTTTGAGGGACCAAAATATTAGCACTTATGAATTGTTAGCCTTTTCGACCCACATTACTTGTGTGGTTGCTTTCTTTGATATCGTTGAAATGAATTCTGTTCATTATAATTTTGAGATTCTTAAGAAAAATGTTGTTACACAATTTAAGATAATCTGCTTTTGTTTTATAACACTAACACATTAATTGTTTGAGGTGTGGTTATTAAATATGAATCACGTCAAAATACTTTAAAACGTTTATTATTTCTCATTTATTTGCTGGTAAACATTCCAAAATCCCTCCCCACTACAGCCAAACTCAAAGAGGGACACAATCAAAACTACTATCAAATAGATACTTGTTCACAATATTATATATCATTCAAATTATATAAGATATCTAACACCTCTATCATATAACATTTAAATCTTGGATGATCAGTCTATTTGAACATAAGTGGAACTGTTTAAAACATTATCCAAGATAAATATCTTTGTCTTTGGAGAGTACAATTGGCAATAAAACATCGGTTTTAGCAACACGCACTTGAGCTGATCGAGAGATATCGGAAATCGTGAGAGACAACACGTCAAAAAGAATTCCAAGCAAACATGGCAAAACAAATAAATAAACACTTATATAGAGGCATTTTACATAAAAATAATTAACAAAAATTTCAACCAATACTCCTTAAAAAGCATTAACAATTTCAGTGATCTGACTATGTCGTATACTCGATAATAACCGACTCTGAAACATACATTACGTGTTCCTTAAAAGTTGCATGCTATTTTTTGTTATTATTAGATAGCTTTTGATGAGCACGGAGTATCTGTTATGGAGGTAGACAGGAAGGTAGACACCGCCCCACGTGAACCGGTTATTCGTATCTTTCCTCAGAATATGTGTCTGTTGAAAGATGATTAAGAGTTTATCTGTTTCTACAAGCCGGTTTCTACTCGTGATCCGGCATTAGTTGATCGATGAAACCCGGGTATCTGAAAATCAAATACTTTTTATTACCTCATGTAGAACCTAACATCGAGCATTTATTATGCTATACATATATATATATATATATACATATATATATATATATATATATATATATATATATATATGGGAAGAGAAGGATGAAAGTAATCCGACGTGATGGGAAAATGAAAAAAGGAAAACCAAAAAATGGATGGTTTTTTTGTGTACATCAACGTTTAGTCTTTATTTATAAGACTTCATCAGGATGATAAAATAGAGAAAAAATGTCATGCAAGCACAGATACATGTAGGGTAGACATATTGGGAAAAATAGAATGAAATGGTGGCCAACTGCTGGGTGGACGTCCGTATTTGTTGGAGAAATAGAGATGAATGTAGAAAAGAATGAGTGGGGAAAAAATGGAAGGATGGGGTGAGCTAGGACTACTGTGGCTGGTGGTAAGAGAAAGAGGTGGGGGATGAGCAGGGGTAAAGTGGATGGCAGAGAGGGAGGTGAGGAAGAGGGGGGTGTTTGATTAGATGGCTGCGGTTCAAGATTGAAGGGGAAAAAGTAAATTGGAATGTTTGTGTATGGGGGGTGTATGCAGGGAAAGGAGGATGGGTAGAGAGGAAAGGGGGCTGTGATTTTGGTGGATGGGCGAAAGTTATGGTCTTAGAGAGCGTTTTGAGAAAATGAGGGAATTTAAGAAGGGGTATGGGAGAAAATAGTTGAGTGGGGGAGAGGGAGGATTTGTTGTGATAGGGTGTGAAATATTTGAAATATTTGGAAAATGATAGCAATGAGTGAGGGATTGGGGGGGAGGAGGGCGGTGAGTGAAAGGGTGGGTATGGAATATTTGAGATATTTGGAACATGAGAAAGTTTATTTGGACTGCAGTATTAAAAGTGTGAGGAAAAAGTAAGGAGAAAATGAAGATTCAAGGAGAAAAAGAAAGGGAAAAGTAAATGGGAGACTGTTATAGAGGTTGGAGATGAAAAAAGTTTAACCATGATCAGGCAAGAGTCTTTGTTCTGTGAGGATGATCTTGCTTATTAAGAGTGATAAGTTAAAGAAATCATTACGTTGCTTGATGGTGGTGGAGGCGGAGATGAGGGCAGTTTCTAATAATCTTCGCCGTGATATGTTGTGGATATATTTAGTGATTTTGGCTTGTTCAAATTTCAACGCATGACCATGTTCTAGTGCATGGGAGAAAATCACAGCCCCCCTTCCCTCTCTACCCATCCTCCTTTCCCTGCATACACCCCCCATACACAAACATTCCAACTTACTTTTTCCCCTTCAATCTTGAACCGCAGCCATCTGGTCAAACACCCCCCCCCCTCTTCCTCACCTCCCTCTCTGCCATCCACTTTACCCCTGCTCATCCCCCACCTCTTTCTCTTACCACCAGCCACAGTAGTCCTGGCTCACCCCATCCTTCCATTTTTTCCCCACTCATTCTTTTCTACATTCATCTCTATTTCTCCAACAAATGCGGACGTCCACCCAGCAGTTGGCCACTATTTAATTCTATTTTTCCCAATATGTCTACCCTACATGTATCTGTGCTTGCATGACATTTTTTCTCTATTTTATCATCCTGATGAAGTCTTATAAATAAAGACGAAACGTTGATGTACACATAAAAAACATCCATTTTTTGGTTTTCCTTTTTTCATTTTCCCATATATATATATAAATATCGATATATATATATATATATATATATATATATATATATATATATGATTATTTTTATTTACACAGACATGTACGAAATCTGCGACACTGGCATGTCGATGTTATCGATCAACAGTTATTATAAACTGAGAGCTCATCAGGCAGAGTTAGAATCTGATCTTAGTCTCATATCATATTTGGAGAGAATGAAGTGGAGAGTACATGTATGTGTAAATAAAAATAATCATATATAAAGCTCTATTTGATATTGAGCACTATTTATAAACCCGGTTGAAATTCTTTGGATAACTGCCCTGTGGATGTTTTTACCTGGATTATTACCATCATTATATATATATATATATATATATATATATATATATATATATATATATATATATATATATATATATATATATATGATTATAAATATTTGTTTTATCTACATATGTTTGTTTCATCTTTACGGAATCGTCAAAGTAGGTTGCAGGATTCGAACACCCGGAACAACGGTAAGTTTTACACCTATTGTAGGCAGTCGACGTAAACAGTGTTAAACATATGAAGATTTCGACGACTGTATTAATACTACTCACTACAGTGGCCAGCGTAGATTGGGGGGTGACAAATAATTATAAATATCTGTTTCATATACACATTTTCTATCTTTTTCATCAACTAATTCAAAGAGTAAACAAGTAAAGAATGTAATCCGATACGGAATTATACAAAAATATCTCATCTCTAAAAAAAGATTTATCTAAGGGGAAAGTTTTCCAAATTCATCTAACTTCTCCGTCTTTATTTTGGTCTGAAGAGCTTGACTCTCTGTGAAGAGTACAACCGAAACATGTATGCACATATGTAACTAATAATGTTTGTATAAATAAAAATGTATACTTAAGAACAGTTCTACTTGTTATTGAGCACTTTTTTATAAACACTGGAATTACAACGGATTTACATCGACAGAAACTAATACAATACGTGTACCATGATAAAAAAAAAAAAAATATTTCTATATAATTCCCGTGAGTCAATATCATGAGTTTCGTATATACATATATATATATATATATATATATATATATATATATATATATATATATATATATATAGTACATGTATTGTATTAGTTTCTGTAAATGTAAATCCGTAGAAACTCAAGTGTTTATAAAAAGTGCTCAATACCAAGTAGAGCTGCTTATAAGTATACATTTTTATTTATACAAACATTATTGGTTACATATGTGCATACATGTTTCGGTTGCACTTTTCCAAGAAAGTCAACCTCATCAGACCAGGGAGTTTTCGAGCTCGATAATCCTTGGTCTGATGAGGTTGACTTTCTTGGAAAAGTGAAACCGAAACATGTATGCACATATGTAACCAATAATGTTTGTATAAATAAAGATTTATATATATATATATATATATATATATATATATATATATATATATTGGCACAATGTACGAGAAAATTTAGCTATTATTATTAATATTATTTAGACCTCTAGTTCCATATTGTAAGGAATATATTCATACATTAGATGGTGTAACATATTCTATAACTTTAGAATTCACAAAAAATATCGAATTATTCGATATGTCACTCTAACCTAATATATATCAGGGATCTGAAAATATTCATATGTCATGGATCAGAGAACCCAGAAAAGTTATATTTGAATGAAGCTAACATCTTGTATGGTTCAATTGTTTCAGAAATGAACATTCCTTGAAATATTTCTATTTTAACCCCCTTTCTTTATCTCTTCCCCTCTATCTCTCCTTACTCTCTCTCTCTCACTTTCTCTCTCTCCCCATATCTCTCTCTTCCCCATATCTCTCCCCCTATTTCTCTCTACTTATCTCTCTCTTACTCTCTCTCCTTCTCTCTCTCTCTCTCTCTCTCTCTCTCTATATATATATATATATATATATACATATATATGTATATATATATATATGTACAATATGAAACTAAAAGTTAACTTTTAGTAGATAGAACCTCTAGTGAAATGGTTTAAGCTCAATATACGAGATAGAGCAATTATAAAGATAAATGAAAGAAGAGAGATTAACATGTACGAATGATAAATCTATTTCAATTTCGATTGTTCAATGCAAGGTGTACTCGGTAAAAACATGTTCATTATTCTTTCCTTAAGCCAAGGTTTTTCAAAGATTAAAACCTTATCATCAGAAGAATTACATAGATGGACAAGATGGCAGTGGAAAAGCCAAAATTCAAAATTTGAAAATATTTTAAGTAATGGAGAGTCAGAGTGTGCACACTTACTTATCTTCTATCTGTGCCCTCTTCTAAGTACATATGTATGCTAATTTCCCTTAATTATGTGACAGTTTCCGAGTGGATATGGCGACTGCTTGCAGATTCTAGCCTAACTCTGTAAACAAAGTTCGCGCCTCCAGACTGCACTGATGAGAGCAATTATCTTGAGACACTAACGTCTGTAGGTATTGATAATTTTACAATTGATTTATCTTTCATTTTGCTGAGGATGGGATATCATACCGGATTCTAGACATACACCCCACTATTTTAGAAACTCGAACCGAGTAGTCTATTAATGAGTCTGACTGTTTCTTTTTGATTGCAATTGATAACCGTATGATTATTTTCCTCGTCATTTCTGTTTTCTTCCCGTCTGTCATTCATTCTTTTAGGTTTCATTTGACTGTTTTGTTTTTCTTTTATTGTTACATTATCTAACTTTTTAAAAAAATGTTTCTCTAATAATTTTGTTTTTTTTTACAGGTTATTTTTCTGCTTCATATTTGTCTCTTTCATTCATCTGAAAATCCTTTATTTTCTCTTTTACTGTCTTCTATTAATTAATTTATTCTGTCCTTTTATCCTTCTACCATTTTCTTTATTTAATTCGCTTTAACATTTAATTTATTCATTCAATCATATATTATTTGTCTTTCCTTTTTTCCTCTATGCATTCATTCTTATATGATTTTCTACTGACTTATTAATTACCGTTTTCATATATTTCCACATTCTTTTTTTTTTCGAGCATTCTTATTTTTTATTTTCTATTCATCTCTATTGTTATTTAAGTCTACATTCATTCTATCGTTTCTTCATTTCTGTGACAGGTTTCTGTTTTTCTATTCCTCTTTTTCTTTATTTCCATCTCTTATAATGTTATCTCTTCTTTCTTCTTATTTCCTTCGTACTTTTTTTACGTTATCATCTGTACGCCCCTTTTTTATTTCTTCTTTGTCTTCTTTCAATTTCATTTGACAAAATCCGGGGTCAAATTGAACATGATTCCGCCATTTATTTCACCCTCTTCAATTTAAGAAAGCAATTGTTAATCTCAGTCAAGTCATGAACGCTGTTCCCGCATGACAGAAAAGGGCGCCATTACTGTGCAAAGTGTACCGCGCATGCCCAAATGAGAAACGCGTGTTAAAGGTGAAGAAACGGATGTGCGAAACGCAGGGGCGTTTAGTTTTGTGTTTTCCTTGTGGATCAGTAGCAATAAGTAGAGACGAAAAATATAGAGATTCAGAGGAGACATCGAAATAATGATGGAGGGCACTTCGTTCGGGAAGATGTGCAAAATATGTTCGTAGCCGCCAAAGATTCTGATACCCGTTATTAAATAAGTAAAACAAACGTCTGACTTACGAGTTCTGTATCTTAAATACTTTTATTTTAAATTTACTTTCATTCATATGCATACTTATAATTAAATGCTTGCCAATTTTATTTAAATATATTAAATAGTTTGCAAAAAAGTTAATAAAAGTTATTGAACAAATATAGTGAAGGTGGAATTATAATTAATTTACGAAATGTAATAAAATGTTAACAGATGTTTGTTCATGTAAGAAGTGTAAATGTTACGATTGTTTTATTTAGATAATCTTTATCCTAACTTCACTTACGGGATTTCGGTTCACCTTCATTTTGTACGACCTGTTCTGGTCCTTTTTAATGCGAAACTATTTTACAGATTGCCTCGTGCATCATATACAGAACTCAGGTTGCTACTGTGTCCATAACGAGTGCCGGATACTGTTTTTAAGCTTTCCGATGTAATTAGTAAGAAAATACTGTAGTCGACTGGCGCCAATAAAAAGCGCTGAATTAGGATCGTCGCTACTTCTCATACACTCTCCTTCTCTCTCTCTATTTCTCTCTCTCTCTCTCTCTCTCTCTCTCTCTCTCTATATATATATATATATATATATATATATATATATATATATATATATTCCGACATCGACCAAGTAGTTCCATTGAGGAAAAGGTGACTGGTTACTTTTAATGCGTCAAAGAACAAGCTCCTCTCACCACCAACGCTCTGATCCCAACGGATTCCTTGTTGAAATAAACGGCTTTCCTTTTAAGGAAGCCCACTGCTTTGATAAGCTCCTGGGACTGCCCTTCTCTTCAGACTTGAAATGGAAGACGTACATCAAATCTGTTGCAAAGACCGCTGGAAAAATGGTTGGATCATTCTAGCCCTCAAGAAGGTATCTCACGCCCAAGTCCATCCTCTCCCTGTGCAAGAGTCAAACACGTACTACGATCGAGTACCGATGCATCATATGGGGTGGTGACGCTCAGAGCGTTCTTTCCTGACTTGACAGAGTCCAAACCGATTTCAAAATATACTGTGGGATGTCCGCTTCTCTTGCCTATAGCCACTCTCTCACAGAAGAGATTATGCTAGTCTTTTTTTAATATACCGGTATTTTCATGGTAGGGTGCTTGACTGAGCTTCAATCTATGTTCCCCTTTTGTAAAACATTCACAATAAAAACCACGCCTTACAACTAGCACTGTTAATGATTTATATTTCTCCCTCTGCGTCCGTAAGACGAAAGGAAACTTCCATCGGCAGAGATTCTCTCTTTTAACTGCCCGGCTGTGGAACGCAACGCCGCAAGCCTGCTTCCCTGCTGACTATATACGGTCGTCTTCAAGTCCAATGTAAACAAGTTATTGTTGAACCGTCTTCTAAAATAACCAATTTCTGTCCTGCTACAACCATCGTGCTGGTGAACACGATGTTATCTCACCATCCACCAGTTAAACTCTGTAACCCTTATCCTCGAGTGACCTTTGGTGACCTTTAATGTAAAATAAAAGTCGCATGTGTCAACTACTCTCCGCCCAAACATGATGTAACCGCCTTCAAAAGGAAAAACACCCATTTGAGCCGGGGTAACTCTGACACTTCTCTCGGTCAGTTGCACAAAGGCAGAGCAATGGATGGTTATTTTTCAATCCGCACAAGTTTTCATTGAATCATGGAGACGAATTTCATTCAAACTGTGTTAGTCTTCAGGTCGGTTTCTAGCGAAGGCTTCATCATATCGCCTCACATTTTTGAAAGAAAACCAAAATTGAGATGCCTCTATTGAGTTGCTGCCCACTTTTATCAAGCGCTGAATATTGCAGTGTTCAGCTCTCTGTCACTTCTCCTGAAACATCCACAAGTGAATCTCGGAGAACTTCAACGAATACACAAGACAAATTAAAAAAAAAAAAACACAGTTACTTTCATTTTACCGTAAATCATAGTCGTGAACTAAATATATTTAAAATTAATACTGACAATATTACTTTTTAAATTTATTTAAAATTGTAATACTTTGATTAAAATTACAAGAAAATAAAAATAATGCAACGAGTAAGTTTAAAAACTGGTTAACTGAACGGGATTGAAAAATTCCGATTTCGAAACACAGCATTTTTTTAAATTTAGCTACACCAGTTCATTTTCCATTATCGTCTATTTCATTTTGCCGATGGGCTATGCGATGCTTTAAATACGTGAACAAGCGTATGATTCTGCAGATTTATTTTTTATTCTCACGCTATTTTAACTATAAAATTAAACCGTAAACACGTTTCCAATGTTAATATGAAAAATAAAATATTATTAAAATAAAATAAATGTTAATTTGTCGTGTGCGTTTCAAATAAAACAGTTGCATTCTCATTCCTAACTTCTAAAACTCAGTTTCAGAGTCAATTATCCAGATTCAAATCGAGTGATGTCACGATGGAGTTTTTATTAGTAACGAATATTCTTACCGATGAATACTTCTTCGGGTACGGTGATTTATATGAGATATGTTTATTTATTTATTTTTATGGAAATCGCTCCAGACAAGGCATAAAACCACTTGATGTAAGGAACTAAAAATAACAACAAATATGATTAGCGCAAAGACAGGCGATGTCTATTGACCTTAGTCTTGAAAAGACCAAGGCTATAGGTAGGAGGAACACAGTCAGCAGGAAGAGAGTTCCACAAGCCAGCGGTTCTTTAAAAAAGCTACTAAATAGGAATCTGTATTACAATTAAGTATCAAAACAGCGAATTGATGAAGACCACTAGACCAACGAGTCAAACGAGCTGGAACAAAAGAAGCTGGCGAATAGATCACATAATTCTGAAGAACCTATATAATTGGTAAGATTTATAGATTTGATGAGTATGTTAAAATCGAAACAACTTGATAGAGGATGCCCACCATTTAATATAAACTCGCATGCCTGTTCTGTGAAAAATTCCCCAAAACTTATTTGCACTTCACAGATTGGGATCATCGCTTACCTTGACCCACACCCTAACTCTTACCCTAACTCTAACCGTGACCCTGACCATGACCATAAACTTAACCCTAAGTCTAACCCATATCCTAACGATTGGGGCAAATTTAGCTTTGGTCCTAATCTATGAAAGCACCTACTTATTAATAACCAATACTAATATTAACTAGCGGAGCCCGTGTAAATTACACGAAATGATGTTTTCAATACGGGTCCTAATGTAACAAAGCACCCTCTATTTGTTAGTAAGTTACACTTGCTTTATTATGAGCCCCCCCCCTTCAGGATAAGAGTTAAATAATTGTTTGAAATAGTAACTCGTGTACGATGGACACTGCGCATATCTACTAAAAAAAGGTGTATATGCCATCCGTTCAAAAAAAACAACAACAACAACAAAATAATGCTGGCCTACTTTTTAAGCAGGCAACGTAATTAAATAGACAATGCCATTAAAAACACCAACATAAAAACAAAAAATAGTTTTAAGTTTTAAGCAACACAAAAAAGTAGTTTTTAACCAGGTAATAAAAAAAATGTATTATTTCTTCCCCTTCCCCTCGAAATGTAGAATAAAAATCTCTGAGGTTGGTTGGGATCGAACTATAAACCAGTCGGGCCGAAGTAAAAAATAACACCTCGTTAACCATTGCGCCAGAGGGATACACATGT
>OY744533.1:102320737-102323237 GCA_963556195.1 Sepiola atlantica | reverse complement strand
TCCTAAAATATTACACATAACTCTTGTATGCTTAATTTTCGAGTGTCGGTCTGAAAATGGCAGATAAATTTGCCGTATTCGTTATGTAACTTACGACTTTCAGTTTCTTTTCGGAGCCATCATCAGAGGGTGGTAATCGAGTTATTTTTTTTTTTTAAAACATCAAACAGAAAACGAAACGGTTGAGAGGCAGAAAGAATTAAGACAGAATTGGATAAAGAAAAAAGACATAAATTAAAGAAAAATGAATAAAAGAAGAACAAAACCAAGAGAAAAAGGAGAATGAAATGAAAAACATAAACAGAGATATAAATGTAAGAAGTTAAATTGGTTAAGGTTTGGGCTAGGGTTTTTGAAAAGTGAAAATAATGAAAGTGCACGAAATAAAAAAAATAAACGAATGATGTAATGAAGTTGAGCGTGAAAGAACAAAATATACACATCTATAGTAATATGAAGATTTTTGTCGCAACAAAATCTCTATAAATATTTTTATACCCAGCCAACAAAATAAATGTTATACATTGTTAGGCATAACGTAACGCCAGAAATGCGTTGCCTTAAAACATTTACTTCCCGAGAGTCCGACGTTTAAACTGTGCGGCTTAATATTCACAGGCAACATGTGTGGGAATAAATACATAGAAACTACTTCCAAGTCTGCTGCAAAAAGATGGGGTTCCTGCTATCGGGCTAGTAAGCTTCTCATACCTGCAAGCAACCTATATCTTTATGAATCCACCATTTTCCCATGAATGGAGTATTGTTGCCACATACTAGCTGGTGCACCAACTACTAGCATCACACGATTTGACATAAAAGAGTGTCTAACCTAATAGGTCCTGCACTGTCTGCCAAGCTCATGTCTTTGTTCCATCGCGGCACTGTGGCTGTAATAGAACAATTACGAATAATTTCCCTATTCTAAATTATCTCACCTTTGGAGAACTCGCCTGTTCGTTTTAACCATATGAATAGCAGCACTAACATTGCACCTACAGTGTATGCCGAATAAAGCTTTCTTAAGTTACGACTGTTCTCGTTCGTCATTACAGTTGTATCCTCGAAGTACTTCCGCAGAATGTGCTCCGACGAACATACTGCACTTGTACACACTCAAAGTAAATACTCCGGAATAAGAAAGTGTTATTAATTAATTATGGACAAGATAAAAGAGAGGCGTATGAACAAGTGAAGAAAGAGAAAGAGAATGAGTAAAAAAAGGAATAATGATCGAAGTAAGAAAAACAATCAAATCCATTTATCTATAATTACATTTTTATATTTTTTGTGTGACTCAATAATCCTATATCCATTTTAAAAATAAGTTTACAGAATATATAATGCAAGTTTACACTAAAAATGACGGGGAAATGTATGATTCACCAGTGTTCGCAGATATATAAAATAACATTAGTAATTTTTATTTTCCATATATACATTATTATTATTATTATTATTATTATTATTGGAGAACACTCACACATCCCTAGGAAAACGTTTTTTTTAATTGTATTATAGAATTTTGAAAAAAATAAACGTTTCTTTATATATTTATTGATGAATGAAATCATTTTTTCCATAAATATAATTTATGAAAAAAATGATTTTATTCATTTAATATATATATATATATATATATATATATATATATATATATATATATATATATAAATATTAAATAACGTTTCTTGTTTTTTTTCAAAATTCTGTATTATTATTATTAGAATTTTTTATTAGCTTATATTTACATATATAACTTATTACTATTTCTAATGCCCTCAATAATATGAACCGTTTATTTTATATTATGGAGTTCTTCTTTCTTCTTTCGTGTGAATCAGATGATTTTGGTGTTGGCATTAGTTCTCCTGAGGTTTTCCTAGTTAGAAATCTTTGTGGAAAGACATCGGGTACTTACGGGAAGGACCACGAGAAGATTTCCAACATCCGTAAGTAAAAGTGATACTGTTGAAACCGACTGGATTCGAACTTGGAACACCCAGGTCTTCAGTCCGTGTCGAATTATGAAATTGAAGATGTAATTTTAAATTCATTTCCAGCGGCGGGGATAGTTAGACGTGGTTGTTTAACTTGCTATTCGCTTTTTCGTTTAGTATTTGAAACGGTTTCGTGCGGAGTTTTGAAAAGGACACGTGTTTTACTCGCTTAATATTGCGTGACAGGATAAAAGTACACATATTTATTTATATACAAATAAATACACATTTGTTTTAATTATAGAATGGAGGATACAATTGAAGATACAATGGAGGATGCAGACACAATTCGCCTCGATGTACATCATAGAAACCTCCGAATTCCCATCTACATTCATTGTTACCATTATTTCTGAATTGACCACGTTTATTCTTAAAAGCTAGTTTAACTTAATTAGACAAGTTTGATCCAAAACGTATATTAATTAATTAATATATTTTATATGATTATGTTTTGAAATAGATTTTGCAGTCCTTTTTGCCAATAAATTACCAATATG
>OY744533.1:102308237-102318237 GCA_963556195.1 Sepiola atlantica | reverse complement strand
ATTAGTGTAATGTGTAGACAATAGCATGAAAATAATATTTTAATATATTTTAATATATGAAATATATGAAATATATGAAATAATATATGAAATAATATATGAAATAATAGCGTAGATTTGGCAAAATGTAACGCTAATATGAAACGTCACCAGTGATACTGGGAGCTGTGGGAGTAGATATCAGCGTGAGAGTGAAATACCTCCAACAACCTCTGCAAATTACATGGTTGATATTATATATATATATATATATAAGATATATATATATATATATATATATATGTGTGTGTGTGTGTGTGTGTGTGTGTGTGAGGGGGTGTACAGGAGGTAGTATGACCCTTATGTGTGAACATGAGATCAAAGAAAGTATGGTGAATGCAGTTTATACCTCCGTGCTAAACATCATTAGGTCGCCTTTTAACATCATCTAATGAATCAAAATCGACGACTCTTGTTTCAATGAACACCGTAGTTAGATTGAACGCCCTTATCGGATTTAAGCTCATTGTCTAATTCAGGATCGTAAACTAGTTGAAAGCCGTCGTCCACCTAAAAGGTTTTGGCAACGGTCTTGTATAATCAAGGGTAAACGCAATACTTTTTTTTAACATAGTTCACACCAAACAAAGCAAACCGCCACTGTAGACGTAAGGGGCTACTGAGAAGAAGGGTGAGAGTTTTTTTTTGGGGGGGGGGGGGCAACCTAAATTGGGGGTTGTGCAGGGAGATGTCTGTTTAACTTAATTTTAAATGGCTGCATGTCAGTACTGTCAGGAAATCAGGGAGTAGGGAAGGAGTTCCAGAGTCCAGCAGCATGAGGAAAGAAGATATTGGAGTAGAAAGCTCTTCGGCATCTGGGGACCTCCACAGTGATTGGATGGGATTTGGCAGATTGTCGGGTCGGTCTAGTGAATGTGCGTCCTGGGGGAACCAGAGCAGCAAGTTCATCAGAGCACAGTCCATTGAAGTATTTGTAAAACAGGCGCAAGGATGCAACATTGCGGCGGTGGGATAGGAGCTGGAGGTTAGTAAATGTGAGGAACTTATTAAGTTGGCGACTCTTTTTTGGGCCTTGTCTAAGAGGGAGAAACTAGTGGATGATGCACCAGCCCAGATGCGGAACATTACTCCATGCATGGGCGGATGGTGGCTTTGTCCAGTCTTTTACCTTTATACACAACTGCCTATTTTCAACTCCCCTCTTCTCTACCCTATTTCTTCTTCTCCTTATATTTATCTTCTTCTTCATCTCCTTCTTCTTATTCATCTTCTTCTTCTTATCATTATTATTATTATTATTATTATTATTATTATTATTATTATTATTATTATCATTATTTCTCTTTCTACTAAGTCGTAACTGTCTTCGTCAAATTTAGGCACCAATCAACATTTTGAATCACTACTGACTAATTTCAATGTAATACCTACAAACGCACGGTTTATAAAATCTATAACAGGCCACGCATACGTTACCTCTAGAAGCAACATAGCAGATGACGGCGGTGTAGTGTAGTCCATCACCTTCTAATGTCTCATCAACATTCGCCACAGCTTTTATATGTCTTAACCTCTTAATCCTTATACTATCATATGTCATGTTAATTTATTTCATCATGCCATATCAATTTATTGATTGATCCGGTTTAGTCTATTGGTATACCACAATTTGATTAACAAAGAAAAATGTAACCACGTCAAGTCCTCGAAAAAAAAAAGGATCCCGAGGAAAAATGAACCTCAGAAGACAGGCATGTCAGGTAAGTAGTATAAGCGGTCCGAAACAGGCCGACCGAACAGAGAATTCACCGAAAAAGAAACTAACGATTACCTTAACCCTAATCCTGGTACAATGTATATTTTAACGTTGGCATAATGTATATTTTTTAATTATTCCTTTTTTAATCATTCTTCCTTCTAACTTACATTTTCTTATCTTCTCTTTCTTTTTCATTTACAACATTTATTTATTTACATCACCTGCTACTACATCAGCCTGCTACTACCACTACTACTACCACTACTACTACCACTACTACTGCCACTACTACTGCCACTACTACTACTACTACTACTACTACTACTACTACTACTACTACTATTGCTTAATATTCCATTCGCCCACGCTTCCAATACGTAAATAACCAAAAAAGAAAGCCACATTTTCAGAGTGATTTATTTCTGAGTTAATTGGGAGTTAATCGCATTTAATTGCTATTAGAAATATTTAAAAACTGGCAGCTTCATCCGGTAATGTCTGCAAACGAGAACGAGAGACAGGTAACGTTCGTATACATGCGAGAGAATAAAAGACAGATGAGCTTGTCCAGCTACGCCTAGTTACGTTATGTGCCGCCCACCTCATTGGGGAGGGCACCCTGAACACGTCTTTCCTGCTTGAAGTCTTGCCAACCAAGAGTCAGAAAATCACCATTCGGAAATCATGTGATTTCGGTAACTTCCATTCTGGGGTAACCTCTGACTCGTCAGGTGTCACTCAAAAATCGCTATGTCACAAATAGATAGGCATTATGTTGAATAGCGTAGAATCTATTTTCCAATATTCTCAATTCAATGAATTTGTAAAAACAAACAACGATATAATATTCATTTCATCCATTTTAGTTTATTTTATTTTTATTTTGTTTTAGTTTTATTTTTTTTGTTTTGCTTTTTACTTTTATTATTCCAACAGAACTGATATTAGTATCTTCTCAAAGTCACTGCCTTCATTCTTATTTTTTAACATTTCTATGATCCTCAAATAATTTATAGAATGAAACAAAGTTGTTGTTACTGTTTACGTCTAGTACTAATGATACCATCGCAATATTATTTTTCAAACCCCGTATATACAATTTATATCATAATTCTATTCCTCTTCACATTTTACCATATATAAATTGCGTGTTGTGATCGTTAGGCTTAGGGTTTTATTTCAATTGTAGACAGATATACCGCAATTCATATTTGATAGACTAGTTGGTCTGTGATGTCAACAATGGCGGTATGAAATGTCCATTGCTTCTTTACATACCAACACCTTTTTTTTACAGTCACTTGAAAACACAATTGTAATCTTGTGTAAACCGATACTGATACGTGGAGGTAACTCTTGCTTATGATGGATAAGAAGTCGCTTTCCGATCAGATATGTAAGCAAACATAGCCAACGCTAAAAATTACACGTATCTCTTTAAATAGAGAATTTACAGAAAACATATATTTTATTAACTTTACGCTCCTCTCAGTTCAGAAATGTTATATTTTAGTCCTCACATTTCATTAGCGATACTTCTGACAAACGGGGAAGAGTTGCCGTTTTCTGGATCGGAATCGATCATTCTAATAATTATCCTTGGTTAGTTGTTGACCTTGAAATAGTCATTTTGTGTTTAGCTCTTTATATTAAGTGGTCGAATTCCTTGTCTTAAACAACCACCATTAAAAAACGAAATATATGCTTCCTCTACAAATATCATACCCATCTTCCCTCGTCTACCTCTAGAACCAGACTGGGACTCAGAACTAAATACACCTCTCAAATGAGTTTAGCAAACGCGTTGCAAATACATTTAGAACTGTTGCAAAGCGCGAAATACTACAGTAATTTCCACATTTTGACTTTTTACCCTTTGCCTTTGTACAACATAATCAGGAATTTGTACATGATATTCAGCCTGGCAATAATAAGAGACCAGAATATTGCAAATGAACACAAAAACGACTGACCACTCTTGACCATTGTATCAACGTTAATACATTGTAGATTTGATAAATACTAAAACGAAGAAAAAAAAGAAAATTAAAAGAGTGTACAGATTTTTCAGTAGCAAGGTCTTAAAAAACTAACATGCTCAATAGACGAACCACTTTCACGAAGGCAAAGGATTTCAGTATACATTGTGATGTCATAATCTATCCTCTACCTGCCCCCTCTTGCTCACAGTCTCTCTCAATCTTTCTCTGTCCCAAAATCTTATTTGTCACTTTCATTTTTTCACCCTCTTCTTTCTCTCTCCATTTTCTTTCTTTCTCCCCCTCTCTTCTCCTCTCCCTTTCTCTCCCCCCCTCTCTCTCTCTTCTCTCTCCTTCTCTCCCTCTCCCTTTCTCTCTTCTCCCCTCTCTCTTTCTCTCCCTCTCCCTCTTTCTCTCCTTCTTCGCTTTCTCGCTTATCCTCCCCTTCCCTCTCTCTCTCTAATTCTATATCTCTTCCTCTGTCTCTGTCTCTGTCTCTCTCTCTCTCTCTCTCTGTATCTATCTCTCTCTCTCTCTCTCTCTCTGTCACGCATCCCACAAACTTTTTTCTCGCGCTCATCTTTTCACCCTCTTCTTTCTGTCTCCCCATTCAGGTACAAACAAGCATTCATATTCTTCATACTTTCGTTAGTAACTTGTATATATAACATAACATTGAACGTAGGACATGGTTTCGCTAGTATAAAAGCCAAGAGATACGACATGAAGCCGTGTTGTATCTGCTTACACACCCCCAGCCTCGATCTGGTCCAAAACTTATCTAAATTATCACAGATCAGAGAACGGTCATGTCGGCATTGGCAGTCTCATCATTCTTCTATGAACTCAATTATTGCTTGGGGACAGTTTGACTATGTCAGGTCGACCGGGGAAAAATTGATGTCCGACATTTTGTCAATCAGTCACTGATGTGGGAAAGGGAACGGACATCTAGAAATGAAAGACAAACACACGTATATTAGCCATAATTTACTACGTTCATGTAGAACAGATATGATTAGGAAATAATACAAGATGGCACCAAAAGTATTCCCAGAATAAAAACACACATAGCCTATGAAAATATAAAAAAGTAAAACACTGAAAATTATAAAATAAATGTATATGTAATCATCGACCAAATGTAATTGTCGAAATCCACATAATTGCCTTATGAAAAAACATAGTTTATCTAGATAAGAACATTGAGTATTACATAATAAATACAAATTATAGTGAACAACACATATTTACTTTAAAATAAGATAATATTACTCCAGAAACATTAGTCTTAACATCTGCATCTGTTTATCAATTTGCTTTGTAAACTAAAAAAACAAAAGCCCCTACGTAGTAAAATGGGAGAGTTTGAAAAAAGTTCTAGTGATTCGTGTCGTCTTTGTCTTAGTGAAAAAAAAGATATGTTGATATTTAATCTCATTGCCTAGAATTTTGTAGAAAATCTAACGATCGATCATTTGTAGACACAGACACACACGTATATATATAATATATAAATTCCCGAAACAGTTTTTCATGGTAAACAACTGATGATCCCTTAAATAATGTTAGAAGCAAACTAATATAATAACTGTAAAAACTAAATTGACTTACATGAGTGATTTTCCACTGAACGACTTGGGACTTAAAGGTTGTTTAAAATTTTTTTTTTTTAGTTTTAATGGTTGAGAAACTTCCGAGACTATATATATATATATATATATATATATATATATATATATATATATATATATATATATATACATATATATACATATATATACATATATATATATACATATATATATATATATATACATATATATACATATATATACATATATATATATACATATATATACATATATATATATATATATATATATATATATATATATATATATACATATATATATATATATATATATATACATATATATATACATATATGGGAAGAGAAGGATGAAGGTAATCCGACGTGATGGTAAAATGAAAAAGGAAAACCAAAAACTGGATGTTTTTTATGTGTACATCAACGTTTCGTCTTTATTTATAAGACTTCATCAGGATGATGATATAGGGAAAAGATATCATGCAAGCACCGATACATGTAGGGTAGACATGTTAGGAAGAAAAATAAAATAAAATGAAAAATAATGGCAGCGTCTTGCTGGACGTCCGTACTTGTTAGAGAATGAAAATGAGTGGGAGAAAAAAGGGGAAGGGTGGAGGGAGCAAGGACTACTGTGGCTGGCGATGAGAGCCCCCACCTCTTTCTCTCATCGCCAGCCACAGTAGTCCTTGCTCCCTCCACCCTTCCCCTTTTTTCTCCCACTCATTTTCATTCTCTAACAAGTACGGACGTCCAGCAAGACGCTGCCATTATTTTTCATTTTATTTTATTTTTCTTCCTAACATGTCTACCCTACATGTATCGGTGCTCGCATGATATCTTTTCCCTATATAATCATCCTGATGAAGTCTTATAAATAAAGACGAAACGTTGATGTACACATAAAAAACATCCAGTTTTTGGTTTTCCTTTTTCATTTTACCATATACATATATATACATATATATATATACATATGGGGGGGTATTACCTGGGGATGGGTTCTGGGGGTGTAGGTTATATGATGAAGGTAGAATTTAATTCGTGTCTTTGGTTCAAAACTGGACTATGTTTGGAAATGAGAATAGCTTCCATCAGTCTTAGGTCGCCTAGGTTCCTGGTCGAGGCTAAAATGGAAACGTTTATGTCTTGTTGTGTAGTATTGCATGAGGAAGTATGTTTGAAGAAGGAAGATATATTTGTATTCATGTGTTCTTTTATACGTTGGTGTAATTGTATTGTAGTATATCCAATATAGGAGTGGCTACAAATAGTGCATAATATATTGTAACCACTCCTATATTTCCCTCTCTCTCTCTAATTCTAAATCTCTTTCTCTCTCTCTCTCTGTCTCTCTCTCTCTCTCTCATGTTAGCCCCTACCAGGAACCTAGGCGACCTAAGACTGATGGAAGCTATTCTCATTTCCAAACATAGTCCAGTTTTGAACCAAAGACACGAATTAAATTCTACCTTCATCATATAACCTACCCCCCAGAACCCATCCCCAGATAATACCCCCCATAATAAACACTATTTGCACAAATCATATCCGTTATACTAAGAATTGACCATTACTTTAGTTAAATAAATTCAACATACAAAGCCAATTAACAGAATTCCCTTTATAAATTAATACCAAAAATAAGAGATTTGTCTCCCCTTAACCAGCAAACCGGCCAGTTTCCATACCTAAAACAGTAGACACTAAAGAGATAAATTAAAACCAATAAATAAGGATTAAACTTAACCAGACATAACTAAATTTTAATATACTGCACCGACAACAAATAATTAGCTATCTACAACATATTTAAAATCTAAAGCCGGAATCAGCCTGTTGACAAACATATATACTATAAGTAAAATCTAAGTTTTATATACGAACCCCCCCCCCCAAAAAAAACAAAAAAACAAAAACAAATAACAATAATAGTAAATATATAAATAAAATAAAAATTAAATAAATAGAAACAACAGACAATTACATATATATATGGGTGTATATATATATATATATATATATATATATATATATATATATATATACATATATATATATATATATATATATATATATACATATATTAAAAAAAATAAATAAATAAAATAAAATAAAAAAGAATCTATTTAATTTTCCTCTGAATACTTTACTCTGAACACTTCCGGTTTAACCCCCCAGCGCTCCTGGCATTTTCTTGGTATCCGGGATTTTTCTTTTATTTATTTTTGACAAGGAGAGGAAGAAGAAAAAAAAATCTCTCGAAATATATCAAATTGATTCTTGATAATCCGGACATTACAAACAAACACCCTTGCTGTCTAGAAAAATTACAAACCTTTCGATCTATATCCGACTTATTTCGGTTTTGTTTTGTTTTTGTTCTTCACAGCTTCCAGCAACCCGGATCGGTGCATTGCCTTCAACCTTTTTAAAAACTTTTATTATTACTCCTAGCAATGCTTACAGCAAACTACCAATTTCTATTATATATATATATATATATACATACATATATATATATATACATATATGTACATATATATACATATATATATATACATATATATATACATATATATATACATATATATATATACATATATATATACATATATATATATACACACATATATATATATATATATATATATATATATATATATATATATGCATATATATACATATATATATATATATATATATATATATATATATATATATATATCTTTCATAATGATCCTATGGGAATGGACGTATCTGTTAAATATCGTTGGTTTGACTTGAGCGAATTAGGCGGGGGTACCCGTGCAGCCGAGTGCAGAATAAGGGTTGTTCTCACAATCGGTGCTCACAGACGTGACCGGGTCACCGCGTGACGAGACATCAGATCAAGGGTCAATGTGCACCTTAGATAGGGGCTCAGTGACGTCACGGGCTTTTGCGTGGGAAGCAGAGGGATCCGCGACGTCACTCGTCCTTCGTGATAAGCGAGTTTTAGCAGTCTGGGTTTTGGAGGCGAACCTATCAGACCTGATTTTTACCATGCAGTCTGCAACTTACATAGTGGAATTATTTCCCTAAGAAAATACAGGCGAAAGATTATGTTTCTCCCCTCCACGAATGGTTAAGGAAATAATTGAAAAGTAATTACGAAAACAGTAATTTGCTCTCTCTCTCGACGTTAGTGAATGTCTCCTAGCTTACAGAAACTAACGCTTGAAATGAAACATACATTTAATTTAAAAGAGTGTTTGTCTTCCGAGTCGGTCATGAATTTTTTGTTGTAGCGGCGATGTTCACGGCAGTCCAAAAGAGAAGAGAGAAGACAACCACTGGACGACACGTACACTCTACGTGGCGAGGGAGAAATTTAGAAGTATGCAAACTATATGATTATGGTGTTAAAAATGACGAGTGATTAAACGAGAACTGTTTAAGCCCGAGGCGAGAACTGCCAGGGTCCATTCCGGGACGAATATACAAAATGGGAACTGCCGCGGCCCAAGCAAGGAAGGGCTATGCAACATATATATATATTTATATATATTAAGTCAATTACAATTGATAAGACCTGCAAATGGAAGCAAATCGATATCTTCAGTTGTTCAAAACAATGAGCAGTTTAGTTAATGAAAAACATTTATTTTTCTTCTCTTTTATTCCTTAAACCAGGCTTTTCAAAGATAAAATCATATCATCTAAGGAAAACTTATGATTGATAAGTTGACAGTCCTATCCTGTCAACTTATAAATCATAATTTTTCCTCTGATGATAAGATTTTAATCTTTGAAAAGCCTGTTTTAAGGAATGAAAGAGAAGAAAAATAAATGTTTTTTATTAACAAAACTGCTCCTTGTTTTCAACAACTGAAGATATCGATTTGCTTCCATTTGCAGGTCTTATCAATTTTCATTGACTTGCCATATTTTTTCTCTATCCAGTATATTGAGCTTTCCTTATTTCACAATAGGTCCAACTCTCTAAAAGTTTACCTTTTAGTAATAATTTACATATATATTTATATATATATATATATATTTATATATATATATTTATATTTATATAAATAAATATATATATATATATATATATATATATATATATCTATCTTGAATCGACACTTTCGTTTAATTCTTTAATTGTAGCAAGTGATACTAATTGTTTATGTATAAAATACTTAACTTTACTCAAAAATAATTCTTGTTGATGGATTAGTATTGTGAGGGTATATTTGCTTCGCTTATATACGAAACTTAGTTACAAGTTTATATGAAATGTATATTCAACTTAAATCCTGTTTTATTCTCTCATTATCTAGACGACAAAGTCAGTTATAACACTATATTGGTTACTATTTCAAATAAACGTATAAACAAGTAAACATTTCTTTATATTTTGTCGTTCTTCACAAAATATCAAGATCATAAATTTACGAATGCCAACAAAAGCCGACATTGTATATATAATATTTATAACGAAATCAATCTATTTTATATATATATATATATATATATATATATATATATATATATAGATATATATATATATGTATATATATATATATATATATATATATATATATATATATATATATATATATATATATATATATATATATATATGTATATATATATATATATATATAT
>OY744533.1:102238237-102305737 GCA_963556195.1 Sepiola atlantica | reverse complement strand
TATAATAATGCGACTCGAATGACGTCAGGAAAAGAGATAAAAAGAGAGAGTGAAGAAAAAAAAAACTTCAGCCGCACACGAAAGCCGCACGCGAAGAAGAACAGTCGACAGGAAGTTAACGCGACACAGAGGACGAAAGATGCCGGCAAGGAAGTACGTTAGCTGCCGGGTTAAACGGACATATTTTGAGGGCAACTATAGTCAGTCTTCCCGAGTATCTCTGCGCTGAATGGGGAAGAAATGAACAACCGTCGACAAGAAAGTCGCGAGGAAAGGCAGGAGCCTTTTGTAAATGGAATTTGAAGATGGAATTATAGCCGCCCTTAGCTTGGGCGTGACGACCGATGTGCGACTACAGTATCGCAGTGGAGCCTTTTGAAAATGGAATTATAGCCGCCCTCGGCTCGGGCGAGACTAGCCTGTTGAAAATGGAATTATAGCCGCCTTCGGCTCGGGCGAGACGAGCCTGTTGAAAATGGAATTATAGCCACCCTCGGCTCGGGCGAGACGAGCCTGTTGAAAATGGAATCATAGCCGCCCTCAGCTCGGGCGAGACGAGCCTGTTGAAAATGGAATTATAGCCGCCCTCGGCTCGGGCAAGACGACCCGCTAAACCAAGCGGAGAAATGAAAATGGAATTATAGCCGCCCTCGGCTCGGGCGAGACGACCCGCTGAACTAAGCGGAGAAAAAGTAACCAGCCAGGAATTGGTTTTTCTGAGAAAAAAATGTATTTCAAAACTACATGTGCAAGGAGGTACGGCTACGACGACATGCCGGAAATATCTACTCTAAATCGAACAATGCATCCAGTTGTAAGTAACAACCTGAATATCTCTTCACGGACATTCGCCCCCATAGGGCTGTTATATATATATATGTATATTTTTGTGTAGAAATGAATCCTGCTACTATAGGGATAGGAGAGACAATCCCCCCCCTCTTCTTAAGAATATACTTTTGTTTTGATGTTTTATTTCGTTTTGTTTTATAGATACACTCCCCTTTTTTCTAGTATACAGTTTCATTAAATAAATGAATATAAATTCAAGTCCTAATGTCTTTTTGTCGTTTCTTTGTATCTTTTTGTTGTATTTACTGACGGTATTTTATATTGGAGAAATCCCCATCCCATATCACGTTTTATTTGAACCTGGGATAATACGAGCCACTCCGGACTTTTTTTTTACTTTTCTTTTTAACTTTTTTTTATCATTGTCACGTGGTGTCTTTCGGTGGTCCCGACCGGCGGCATTCGTGACAATATATATATATATATATATGAGGTAATTAAACATGAAACGAGAGTTTCAGTCAAAATGGGTTTAGGAAATGTGGGGAAAGCAGAGTGGCATACACACACAAATAAGGACACAAACACGATCATATTCATTAGGAAAATAAATTTATTAGCAAAATCACAGCCAACTTATACGAATAATACAAATATTTAAAAAAAATAAATTACAACAAAATGTACTAAACTCCTGATAGAATGTGCCTACAATTTTATTGCAGTTTCATGGTATCACCGTTCATCAAAGGTTTAAACGATCGAAATCACCCGAATCGATCCAAGTGGGCTACACTTACGCTTAATGGTGATACCGTGTAACTGCAGTAAAGTGTGCACCTAAATGCATTAAATTATTCGGCGTGAGACATCGAGTCACATTTATCTAAAGCTATAACAAAATTAAATGTAACAGACCAATCGGAAGGCAGAGTCGCTTATGGTGGCACATACAAAATGCATTAATTCAGTCATTTTCTGGAGATGGGGCATCCTACCGGATGCCAGACATTCACCAGCTATTTCAGACACTTCAGCCTAGAGATCGTTTTAAGATTCTAACCGTCCCTTTAAGTGCAGTTGTTTGTATTTCTCTTGCACTCGGTTCACCGGGTATACTGGCCAGATAGCTCTTGAAATTCTTCATTAGTCCGGTTGCTCCTATAATTACTGGTATAATGGAGAGTTTGCTAACTAAACTAAGAAAAGTCAAAACAGGGAGCGAACCCTAAAACCCTACGCACAATAGGATAAGCACTCCGTTACTCTGCTACTGAATATACTACTATTTCTGATCTTACTGTTTTTGCTGGAGATTGAGAATCCTACCGAATGCCAGACATTCACCGGCTATTTCAGACACTTAAGCCTAGTCAGTCCCTTTAAGTGCAATTGTTTGTATTTCTCTTGCACTCGGTTCACCGGGTATACCCACCAGATAGCTTTTGAAATTCTGTTTTATTCGTCCCGTTGCTCCTATAATTACTGGTATGATGAAGATTTTCCTAAGATTCCAGTTTCTTTTCATGTCATACATAAGACCTTGGTATTTCGTAATCTTTTCCCTTTCGGCTCTGTTTAATCCTGCATCATTAGGGACACTAACTTCAACTAGGGTTGCTACTTTCTCCCTTTTGTCCCATATTACAATGTCAGGTTTAACAGCTCCGTTTTCTTGATATGTAGCTGTAGCGATTGCATAGTCATAGTGGATGGTGTTATTTTAAACTAAAACATGAAAGACCGACCGAGATACATATCGACAGACCGCCGGTCATTGGCTTTGATAGACATCCGAGGCAGTGCCCACAGATATTTATGATTCCACTCTTCGGATGTATGTGTATATAGAAACAATTTCAAATGTTTGTACAGGAAATAGGTTTATTAAAGACCGCGATAAAACCCCTCCCCGCTCTCTATTCGCCGATCCGCATTAAAATAACCGCAACATCTAAAATTAGGTGCACGCCAGTGAGCATTTTCTCTTTCAATGGAAGTCGGTCCAGAACGAACAAAAAAATCATAAAAGAATCATCTTACACGATTCTACTTTTAAAGAATTTCTTCGCCGGCGCCCCGCCCCAATATGACGTCTTTTCTCGACCGGAAACAATTGCGTCTCACATTCATATACACACCGATCTAATATATGGGGGATAACATTATTATTTTAGAAAAGAGGGAATGAACAAAATTCAAAATAAAAAGAAGATGCTGGCTAAGTTCCTGAACAGTCCGCTGCACTTTTGTACTGGCGAGGAATAATAATTAGTTCCGTCTTTTCAAATGATTTGCATTTTAATAGAAATCTATAAAACCTATGAATAATACACGACGGAGTTTGGCCCTTTTTTCGTGGCCATAAAACACATGACGAACGCATCTTTTGTGCACCTGTTGCGTATGTACAGGTGCCTAAGATGGTCATATTAATAACACATTTAACATGTAAATAAATATCTCGACACTCTCTAGTTGATGGAATAGAAGTTCCAATATATATATATATATATATGTATATATATATATATATATATATATATATATATATATATATATATATATATATATATAATAGAATTAACGTTGAGTGAAGTATCGTTAAAGTTATCTATCGTGATGAAGTAAAACTCAATACGTTGAATAGAACAATCAAATTAAAAAAGGACAGATGAGGATAAAAAATTGCACAAAAATACATAAAATTACCTAAAATTGATACAAATTTTATTACATAGAAAGTTCAGATGCAAGGAGTTACACTGATCCACAATCCCTGGATTATAGATCAGTGTAACTCCTTGCATCTGAACTTTCGATTTAATAAAATTTGTATCAATTTTATGTAATTTTATGTAATTTTGTTCAATTTTTTATCTTCATCTTTCCTTCACCAATATATATATATATATATATATATATATATAGAATATATATATATATATATATATATATATATATATATATATATATATATATATATATATATATATATATAAAAGTGTAAGTCTACCACATTTGCAAAAAGATTTTTTCAACATTTATTTATTATTTTGTTTTTTTATAATTTAATAATTTTATAACGCGTTTCGAGCGTTGTGCGCTCTCATCAGATATGTAAATCCATTTGAAGAAATGGCTTTTGAGTTGAATAGATTTACATATATTATGAGAGCGCACTACTCTCGAAAGGCGTTATAAAATTATAAAATAATGAAATGATAAATAACAAAATACTTAATAAATGTGGAAAAAAACTTTTTACAAATGTATATATACTTTTCCCTCCTTGGAACTACATTGATACTGCACTACCCTCTTTTCTCTCCCTCTCTCTATCTATGTCTATATATATATATATATATATATATATATATATATATATATATATATAGAGAGAGAGAGAGAGAGAGAGAGAGAGAGAGAGAGAGAAAGAGAGAGAGGGAGAGAAAAGAGGGTAGTGCAGTATCAATGTAGTTCCAAGGAGGGAAAAGTATATATACATTTGTAAAAAAGTTGTACTTCCTGTCTATTGATTTGTTCGTGTGTACACAACATTCTCGTAGAAATGTAGAGATATACCCCATAATTATATACAGGGTGTTGCAGCATAATTCAAATCTGTAGCACACTTCTAAACCCCGAAACAAGATTATGTCAAAATGTGCCTTGCATTTATAGGTTTGAAATAATGTTGACTAATACCGTATTAACATTATAATTATTACACTACATGAACACTGTCGCAAACTTTCATTTTAGATTTTAAGATAATTTGAACTAATTGGGGGTGGGGGGTCCGATGTCGTAGAGAAATAAAAAGTAGACACGAGCAGGGAGATATATTTTTTGATTGTTATTATTTATTTTGTAATTAAAATAAAATTGTAAAAATGATATTAATAATAAATGGAGCTTTTTTTAATTTTTAAAATTTTTTTCAGCATAATTGTCTCAGTCGAGAGCAGGACAGATAGTACAGGTTGATATCGTGCCAATATTTTCTATTGCTTCCGTAATTAATTACGGAGAAGAAGTTAATTAACTACAAGTTGTGCATATATATATATATGTATATATACATATATATATATATATATATATATATATATATATATATATATATATATATATATATATATATATACATATACATATACATATATATATTTCCCTCCAAATATGATCTGAGGTTAAGATCGGATTCTAACTCTACCTTGATTACCATCCTGTGGATATTTTTCACCTGGATTATTACCATTATATATATATATATATATATATATATATATATATATATATATATATATATATATATATAGTAATCCAGGTAGGGTAAACAAATCCTAAATGGCTTTAGACACCCACCCCTAACTTTCCTCTACCCCTCTCCTCTTTCCCTTTCTTTTTCTTTTCCTTCAACCCCCCCCCCCCAAACCTAGCTAAGCGTTGGATAAAAATTAAAAATAAAAATACAAATAGCTGTAAATTAAACTTTTCTAACGGCAAATATATTTTTCTTCCTTTTATTTTTCTTCTCTTTTTCTTTTCCTCGCCACCCCCCCCCCTTCTACCCCAGCTCAACGTTGGATAAAAAAATGAAAATATTAATTCCTAACGGCAATTATATTTTTAAAATCGGTCACATGACTTTTATTTCTTTCTCCTCTTCTTCTTTGCTTGACTTCATTCTTCCTGGAATTCAGCGACCAGGTTGGATCATAAAAAATTATCTGCCTGATGAGACCTCAGCTCTTGAGAGCTGTAGATCGATAACATCGACACGCCAGTGTAGCAGACCTTGCACATGTTTGAATAAAAGCATTAACTATATATATATATATATATATATATATATATTTCTATATATATATATATATATATATATAGTACACGTATTGTATTAGTTTCGTTAGATGTAAATCCGTTGAAACTCCAGTGTTTATAAAAAGTGCTCAATAACAAGTAGAGCTGTTCTTAAGTATTCATTTTTTTTATTTATACAAACATTATTGGTTACATATGTGCATACACGTTTCGGTTGTACTCGTCACAGAGAGTTGTGTGTGTGTGTGTGTGTGTATTATTATTCGGTACAGGAAACCAGTACACCATCAGTTACTGTATCGAATAATACGCATACATTACGCTCTTAATCTTTATTTTCTGAATTAATTCAGCAATATATATATATAAAAAAGGTTTTGGGAAAGACAGAGATAGGGTGTTAGTTATTACGAGTTCAAAAATTTAACATTGACGCATGGAAACGGGAAAGGCAAAAAATAAGTATCAACTGACATGCTGGAAATCGAGACAGAATTAGTTTAGATATAGAAGAACACACGTAGACTTATCTCAATCAGAATTATATTACAGAAACATGTATCTTGTGTATACATGTATTCGCATTAAAACAACGACAATCCACAAAGTTAAAACCCTAGAAAAATAACGTATAAATCTGTTCAGCCAAATTGAAACCACTACGAATGAGGCTGGGATCTATCCTTGGACCTTTATTATTCCTGATTCTCATAAACGACATCCCTGATGACATCGAGTCTGAGATAGGTATATTTGCTGACGACACCACGCTCTACTCTCGTAAATGTGGGCAAAACGAGCGCGTAAATATCTGTGGCAATGGCTGCATCCTTAGAAAGTGGCGTCCAGGCTGTAGTGGATTAAGGGGAAGAAGTGTTTGTTAACGTTTAATGTCGCAAAGACAAAGCTCCTTTCCTAAAAAAACTACAGAAACCACCGATTGCCATGGCAACAACATATTACCTAAGAGTTCAACATTCAAACCACTCGGCCTAAAATTCACAGGTAGCATGAATTGGAACGAATGCATTGAAGACATTGCCAAGACTGCTGCAAATAAAGTGGGCTGTCTTTACCGTGTTAGTAAACACCTCACACCTGACATTATCCTGTATCTCTACAAAGCTACCATATATGGAGTATTGTTGTCACATCTTAGCTGGTCCATCATCCACTAGTGTCTCCCTCTTAGACAAGGTCCCAAAAAGAGTAGGCAATTTAATAGGTCCCTCCAGCTCTTATCTAATAGCAGCAATGTTGCACCCTTGTGCTTGTTTTACAAATACTTCAATGGATTGTGGTCTGATGAACCATTTGCTCTAGTGCCCCCTCGACGCAATAACACTAGAACAACCTGACCATCATCTAAGTCCCATCCATTCACAGCGGAGGTCCTAAGATGCCGGAGAAACAACTACTCCAGCAGCTTCTTTCCTCCCTCCCTGCTCTCTTTTCCTCGACTGTACCGGCATGCAGAGGTTTTAAACTAATGTAAACAGAAATCTCCCTGCACAGCTCCCAACTTAGGATGACACCCTAAAGCTACACCCTAATTCCCAGTAGCCCCTTACGTTTACAGTGGCGACCTGCCTTGTTTGTGATGAAATATAAAAAAAAATGAAGTGAGTTCGTATACAATATTTATTCATATTCTGCTAGAGGTATAAACATATCTATTTATATCAAATTATATATATATATATATATATATATATATATATATATATATACATATATATATATATATATATATACATGACTCATCATATATATATATATATACATATATATTCATATATTTGCATGTATTAAGAAATTGGGCGATCATTATAATTTTTGGAGCACATTTGCTAGGCGTAAGGGTTAATAATGCGGGTTATAATCAGTTTAAATTTGTTTTATGCAGGGATCAATGGCGTGTTTAAGCCTTTCGTGAACATTCAAATAAGCCCCATGTTTGTAAAATATTTACAATAGGTATAAGATATCAATTATAAAAAATTCATCAAATTTCAGTGTATTTTATAGGATCGCATAATATAGGAAAAACCTGCCATTTAAAAAGTAAAATATATCAGAATTGGATTAATTTTGTATGAATATTCATTAGACACAAATTACTCACGATTCCTTGAATTTCAAATTCTCCAATGAACAAAATTCTCACATTTTAGGCATTTTCTCAGAAACAAAATGATGCAATGGATGTGGGTCAAAATTACAATAAGCTTAATGTTTAGTATAATTATAATTTCAAGGTAATCGTCGAACTGGTAAATTAAATTATTTCGGGGGAGCCACTTTACTTGTCATGTGACGAGTATTCTGCTATGTATCAAATACAAAGAATCGCTTCTTAAAAGTTCTTCGAATTTATAGATATTTTTAAACGTGTTTTATTGTCATATTTCTGCATAGTATCGGCTGATCAATAAATAACACTCACATGGTGAAGGTTAGTAGATCTTTACGCTTTGTTTCGTTTTATATATTTTAGACCACCGGTGTTATTCGGTATCAATGATGTCACATGTGTGTTCATGCCTGCTTCCCGGAACCCCATATTGCCATTGTTAATCTTATATTTTATTTATATAATTTCTTTCAGGTAGTCATTCCAATGATTCTATCTATCAATCCGGTTGTTCTATGACCGTGCAGGGTCATGGCTCGTTTTGGTCATGGAACTGCTTCTTGATTCCAATCTGTTAATTGGTTGTCCATGGCCAGATAGGGGGTGTCTTCTTCTCTGATGCTGTTTTTTTTAATTCTCATATAAAAATCTTTTCGGATATGGGGAAGTGCCATGCCATCCAATATGTACACCGCTGGTAGTGGGGTTAGTGGTCCTGCGACATGCATTTTCTAGTTCTTGATCGATTGAGTTTGCATGGCACAATCAAGTCCAAACACTAGCAATAGAGTGTGTAAATATCTTCACTGGACTATTTGTAAAAAGTTGAATATCCAGTGTAGCAGCAAGTCCTGGGAGCATATACCAGAAAGAACAGTTGGAAATAATTCATACACCATCCATATGACTATACAATCGCTAGAGCTACATATCTAGAAAACGGAGCTGTTAAACCTGACATCGTAATATGGAACAAAAGGGAGAAAGTAGCAACCCTAGTTGAAGTTAGTGTCCCTAATGATGCAGGATTGAACAGAGCTGAAAGGGAAAAGATTACGAAATACCAAGGTCTTATGTATGACATGAAAAGAAACTAGAATCTTAGGAAAATCTTCATCACACCAGTAATTATAGGAGCAAAAGGACGAATAAAAAAAGAATTTCAAAAGCTATCTGGCGAGTATACCCGGTGAACCGAGTGCAAGAGAAATACAAACAATTGCACTTAAAGGGACGGTTAGAATTTTAAACAGATCTCTAGGCTGAAGTGTCTGAAATAGCCGGTGAATGTCTGGCATCCGGTAGAATGCCCCATCTCCAGCAAAAACAGCAAGATAAGAAATAGTAGTATATTCAGTAGCAGAGTAACGGAATGCTTATCCTATTGTGCGTAGGGTTTTAGGGTTCGCTCCCTGTTTTCACTTTTCTTAGTTTAGTTAGCAAGTTGTTACTTCTAACAACCTTCTACTCTACATTCCTGCAGTGCTCCTAGAAGGATACGGTTCTTTCCAGTGTGAAACCAAGCTAAACAGAAAAAAAACACTTTTATTTATTATAGTTCATTGCCATTTCAGGTGATATTTAGTTTCAAGGTTACCTAATGGTAGTTGGGAGGAAATGCGCGGACCTGCGTCTTGCCTAGTTTAGCGTTTCGTGAATCGTTCCTGTAATACATTGTTTAATTATTTTGAAGTCACGTGCTTGCGCCTCAGACAATAATTATCCGCAGAGATAATTCAGCGGATTTCGTAAAATTGAAATTGGTCATTAGTATTGGTTTATATATGTATATATTATTAAAAAACGACCAGATCTCGGGGTGGGGGGAGCTATCGCCTATACATGACGTTGATGAATACACGTTGAATCTTTTTTTTTTACAATTAATCGAATATTTATTAAAATTAAAATTAAGAGAAAACGAATTTTTTTAAAAATCCTATTTACAAACAAAGAATTGTGAACATTACTATATTTTGAATTATGTGTAAAAGGGCCGAGCCCTGGGAAAGACCATTTTTGTGTAATTTTCTATCGATTCTCTTTTTCATCTATTTCAGCGAAAAATCTCCGGTTGGTGAGCAGCGACTAAAAGATCTTGACAACTGCTGCGTTTTTCATAATTTGTGCGACCTTATGCTTGTTCACCGCATCGAATGCAGGTGGTATCTCTAGACACCCTGCTATCAGTTTTTTTTCTAAATATCAATCTTCGGTATAGTGTGTTAGATTGAGAAGTTCATTACGAAAGGATCTTCCTGGACGAAAACCAGCCGGATAAAGTGATAGCTTCTCTTTTCCTAATGGTGAGCTGTGGGCCAGTATAGTTTGCACTGTCTACATAGAAGACAAATGGGTTGGTAGTTCTTTAGATGAGTTTGTTTCTTGCTAGGTTTTAGGGGTGCTACAACAATTGCTCTTCTCCATATTTTAACGAGGTTGCATGTGGCAGCTTATCTGTTGAAGAGCCAGTCTTGCGTAGTGAGGCAGAAATGCTTGAGTATTTATGTGGTGATGTTGCCAAGACCGGCTGCCTTCACTGTTTTGATATTATCCGTTGCTTCTTTAAACACTTTTATGGCAAAGAGTTGCACCTGTTGACTGGTCTCTGACATGGAAGGTGCGATGTCTTGTTTTATGGCCTTTAGTCGGCTTTTTTCTTTGTTCAGAGATTTCCCATTGAGCAGGTGTTGGTTAGTCACTTTATCTTACTGTTTGTTACTGCAACTACTCTAGTTTGTCCGCTGTTGTCTCTGCTGATTTTGTCCATGTTTTTTTATGTTTCTTGTCATATGGATTTCCCCCGCGAATGCAGATGCAGACATATTATTTCAAAACCCTCACTATCCACCAAGCTCCAGCCCCTGTCTCACCGCCGCAATGTTGCTTCCTTGTACCTGTTTTACAAGTACTTCAATGGACTGTGCTCTGATGAACTTGCTACTCTGGTGCCTTCACGACGCAAATTCACTAGACCAACTCGACAATCTTCCAAATCTCATCCATTCATTGTGGAAGCCCCCCCCCCTCAGATGCTGAAGAGGTTTCTACTCCAAAAGCTTCTTTCCTCGTGCTACTGGACTGTGGAACTCTCTTCCCGTTCCCTGTTTTCCTGACGGTACTGACATGTAGAAATTTAAAACTAATGTAAACAGACATCTCGCTGCGCAGCTCCCAATTTTTGGTTGACCCCCCCCCCAAAAAAAAACCTACTCCCTTTTTTCTCAGTAGCCCCTTACGTATACAGTGGCGTCCTGCTTTGTTTGGGGTGAACTATGTTAAAAAAAATAATTTTAAATAAACAAACTTGTATGGCAAAGAGTTACACCTGCTGACTGGTCTCTGGCATCGAAGGTTTAATGTTTTGTTTAATTGCATTTTAGTCGGTCTTTTTCTTTGTTCAGAGATTTCCCATTGATCAGGTGTTGGTTACCAACTTTGTGGAGTGTTTCTGTAACTACTCTAGTTTGTCCGCTTTTTCTCTCTGCTGATTTCCCTAATAGTTGTCCATGCTTTTTGATGTTTCTTGTCATATAGATTTCCCGCGCGAATGCAGATGCAGACATATTATTTCAAAACCCGGTACTACCTATGTAATACAACCATTTGAATTATCGTTGGAAAGTTGCATTTAATCTTTCTAATTGGATTTTTGAACAGTGAAACCCCATTCAGGAAAACATATAAAGCATACTGATAAAAGATAATATGTTTTAGATTTAATCAGAATATATTTGAACGAGGTTATCTAATTACCCAAAGAATATATCCCGCACGGAATGGATCTTAAAGGAAGGACTGTGTGACCCTGAACTGAGAGAGAGCGAATGTTGGAAAAACAGCCAGCTACCTCCACAGCGGGAACAAGCAACAAAAAGCAACTGCGATTGTGGAAATCTCAGACAGTGAATGTAGCACATTGTCAGTGACTCTAGTAATGAATCAACTTTTACTGACCAAGATTTGATTAAATGTAATTTTGATGCCGCTCCATAGATCAGGTATGATGATGATTTATATAATTTACAAAGTTCAAATTATACATTGAATCAAATGAAGTAAAATTTTGTGATAGCTTTTCATTCATTTTCCCGGGCGAATGCAGACGCAGATATATTATTTCAAAACACGATACTAGAAATGTAATACAACTATTCTACTGATTAAATAGCCTTTATAATACAACTTATATAATACAACTTATATAATACAACTTATATAATACAACGTATATAATACAACTTATATATTACAACTTATATAATACAACTTATATAATACAACGTATATAATACAACTTATATAATACAACTTATATAATACAACTTATATAATACAACGTATATAATACAACTTATATAATACAACTTATATAATACAACTTATATAATACAACGTATATAATACAACTTATATAATACAACTATATAATACAACTATTCTACTTATATAATACAACTTATATAATACAAATATGTCATACAACTTATATAATACAAATATGTCATATACATTTATCATACAACTAATATAATACACCTATTCTACTTATATCATACAACTATATCATACAACCTATATAATAAACATTTTCTACTCATATAATACAACTATATAATACAACTTATATAATAAACCTTTTCTACTCATATAATACAACTATATCATACAACTTATATAATAAACATTTTCTACTCATATAATACAACTATATAATACAACTTATATAATAAACCTTTTCTACTCATATAATACAACTATATAATACAACTTATATAATAAACCTTTTCTACTCATATAATACAACTATATCATACAACTTATATAATAAACCTTTTCTACTCATATAATACAACTATATAATACAACTTATATAATAAACCTTTTCTACTCATATAATACAACTATATAATACAACTTATATAATAAACTTTTTCTACTCATATAATACAACTATATAATACAACTTATATAATAAACCTTTTCTACTCATATAATACAACTATATAATACAACTTATATAATAAACCTTTTCTACTCATATAATACAACTATATAATACAACTTATATAATAAACCTTTTCTACTCATATAATACAACTATATAATACAACTTATATAATAAACCTTTTCTACTCATATAATACAACTATATAATACAACTTATATAATAAACCTTTTCTACTCATATAATCCAACTATATAATACAACTTATATAATAAACATTTTCTACTCATATAATACAACTATATAATACAACTTATATAATACAACTTATATAATACAACTATTCTACTTATCGGTGAATATTTGTATTTGATGTTGATGAAAGGCGTTATTCTCAATAGAATTATAGGACAGAGAAACTAAACGACAGAAGTACGTATAGCTTGTGTATATATTAAATTATACGTTTGCCATATAGGAATCACTTTAAATTGAAATCTGATATTACAGTTCGTAGAGGGTAAGAATTTGAACTGTTGACAAGATGTTCGGGTGTCAATCTTAGCTTGAAGTACTTCATTGTCTATCAACTTTGAGGAGATGTCATACAACGAGACACTGTCTGTGAATCACTATACATTCGTCCAACCTTCGTGGATTTGGCACTCTGGTAAGCTAGATCAGCGGTCAAAATTTACAATAGTTCATAAAACATTAATAACGAACTGTAGAGAGCTGGTAATTTATATATAAACATTGAGATTTACCTGAGGCCTAGTTTTATCTTCATGATTTAGTGTATAAAAAGTTCGATTGTGGAAAAAATGCGATACAGCTGAAGAATGCGTCTGTGTTTGACACGCTTGTAAGTCACGCTACACTGATGAGTCGTGCAAACTTAAACAGCTGTCTGTGGATAACAGTAATATATGTATATTAATATATATATATATATATATATATATATATATATGTATATACATATATATATATATATCTGTATATATATATGTATATATACATATATATACATATATATATATATATATATATATATATATATATATATATATATATACAGATAACTAATAAATGATAAATGAAAGAAGAGATATAAATATGTACGAATGACCAATCTATTTCAACTTCGATTGTTCAATGCAAGGTGTACTCGGTAAACACATGTTTATTTTCTTTCCTTAAGCCACGACTTTTCAAAGATTAAACTAATATCATCAGAGAAATTACATAGATGGCAGTGGAAAAGCCAAAATTCAACATTTTAAAAAATATAAAGTAATGGAGAGTAAGAGTGTGCGTGTAAAAATGTAGAATCTGTCCAGTTGGTGAATGTCTGTAGATTTTACTTTTATTATATATATATATATATATATATATATATATACAAACATATATATTCGTCCAATATATATATATATTTATATATATATATATATATATATATATATATATATATATATATATATAAAATGTGTCCTTGTTTTAAAAAGCATTGTTTACATGGTAATATTAATTAATAAAAATAATAATGAGAAATTAGAACGCCATGCAATGCATTTTAGTTTTTTTAACTTTTTTTTTTTTCGATTTAATTTTCGAAGATATACTTCGTCATCAGAATCTCTGAATTTCAAAATAAAGATATATAAAATACCTAAAAAAAACAGAAAAACAAAAGGTATTTTATATATTATTATTTTGAAATTCAGAAATTCTGATGATAAAGTATATCTTCGAAAATTAAATTTAAAAAAAAAGAAGTTAATAAAACTAAAATGCATTGTATGGCGTTCTAATTGCTCATCATTATTTTTATTAATTAATATATATATATATATATATATATATATATATATATATATATATATATATATATATATATATATATATATATGTTATCAAAGAGTAGGGGTAGAAGTAATATTGTTAAGAATAAAATCTCTTAAAGGCATTTTCGTCTGATCCGATTTAGAAGTAAAACGTCAAAACTGATAAAATAAAAACCAAAAGAACGTCGAATAAAGATAGGAATCGAAAATGTATATGTTATGAGAAGTAAGTGTGAAATGATTTTAATATAGTAATCAAGCGTTAGCCCCAGTGAAGGGCCCCTTGATTTCTGAGTATTTCCACTGATGTAAAATAAAAGAAAAAACATATATACAATGTATCTACTCTTGAAAGTATGCATATGGCGAATATTTATGTTTACATCATATCGGCTTATCGTTTCAGGTGTGACACAGTTCATCTTAAGTCGGTGAAAGAGACAAAAATATATGGGATTTCTAGTCGACACGTTAACCAAGCACCACATTCATGCTTCAAACAAAGCTCCCTATTTCGCACTCGACGTTCTGTCTCCAAACTCATTACTGGAAATGTTATCCCACTTTATGTCACTCTCGTCAGACCGCTGTTAGCATATGGTGTTCAGATATCTACTCCATATCTAATACGTGACATGAAGCACCTGGTGAGATTTCAACGACTGACTATACGAATTGTGCAGGGACTACGTGATTCGCTCAACGAGAGCCGACTCAAGTAGCTTAACGTTTTATCTCTTGAGTGCCGACGTTTACGCAGTTATAGGACTACCATTTCCTCAATGGTCATTGTGAGCTCCCTCAGTAACTACGATTCAGTACTGCGTCAGAAAAAGGTTTGGGCACGACATCTGTACGAGTAACTGTTTCAGCGCCGATTTTGATTGGCTTGGAAGAAGCCTGCTTTCTCAATCAGTATCCGTGGACCTTTGAATGGACTTCCAGAAGGTGTTATTAAAGCCGCCCACGATGCAGCAATTCAAGACAACATTGGAAATATACTAGCCCACGGTATTTTCTTCTGTGTAACCCTAACTCCCATGTTCCTTACATGGAAGCTGAATTATGTTTGTTTTCTTGTATAAATTTATTGAATTGAGTTTGATTGAATTGTAAATGTAATTCAATCCCTTTATATATATATATATATATATATATATATATATATATATATATATATATATATATATATATATATATTGTTGATGGTTTTATTCCATTTTGCTACATAATATATTGTGTTTCATTAACGCTTAAAATAAGCGTCAACTCGTCAGGCATTTTAGAATCCACTGTTCAATAATTCAATTGAATTGTTTAATCATTGAAATATTGACATTTTAACAGTGGATTCCAAAATGGCTGACGTGTTGACGCTTATTTTAAGCGTTAATGAAACACAATATATTATGTAGCAAAATGGAATAAAACCATCAACAAAATATATTTTGCTCTGAATTTTCATTGAGCACTTTCATGAACCCGGTTTCAACTTCCTTCGGATTTATATCCCTTTGGATATTTTTAACAAGTTCATTATATATATATATATATATATATATATATATATATATATATATATATATATATATATATATATATATATATATATATATATTTCTTGTTTTTTTCTCTCCGGTTAGTAAATCGTGTAGGGTCAATACATTGATTATCTATTTATGTATTCGTACACAAAATCTATATTTAAAAATGTTCTGATTTGTATATGTCATGATTCATATTCTCAAATAACGAATAGTAACAAAGATATGCGATAAATACGTGCAAAAGTGTGTAGCAAATTGATAAAAATATTATATCGATTCAACACCTAAGAGTAGAAATGAATAAAAAATATTGGAGATTTATTTAAATTTTACATTTTCTGACTGAAGTACCTTAGTTCATATGAAATTTATTAAGAGATAAAAATTGAAAATATACATGCAGCGTTTGGCATGAAAATAAAAGAGTTTTTTGCAAAGTTTGCCGAACTATTCAACTTGGAATATTTCTCGTCTAAAGACATTCCACCGATTCACAAGAAGTTTTCAATGCAAGTAACTTCCCTCTTTCGATATGTAAGCACAGACAGTGGCCGACATCCGGGTGTTTACAAGCTCATGAGTCAGCCATCGGCGACCAATTATTGGAGTGCCATTTATGCACTGGGGGATATTCGGATGATGCATTTACTGTCTTGCACATGGCTCGCTCGAATAATCACCTTGAGATTCTCGAAGCAGTCACCATCAACCTACGTAAACCGTCTCTGTGCAAGCAGAAGGAGTATACCCAGAGTTTGGAACTGATGGGGACATTATTTTTTTTCTTCCACTCATTCGATAATCCATGATTTTTATTCGCTTTTCAAACATTTTATTTTAGTCGACGTGAGATCTTGAAAATGTGTCGACTCGAAAGACGTCTCGATTTCACCACCATTTTGTTTCTCCTCCGTTCAATTTTTTTTAATATTTTAACCGCTTTACTAAAGTAAGGAAGGAATAATTTATTTTCTATTTCTCGCTTTAGTAGTATAGGCCTCTCCGTCTTGGTAATTATGACTACCTCTCTATTATTATTAAAATCAATTTTAAAATGTTGTACCTATAACAACGTATTCAAATATCTATATATATATATATATATATATATATATATATATATATATATATATATATATATATATATATATAGTATGTTATGAAAATATATGTATGGTAATTAAGCTACACAGGGACTCTCTCGTTTTATCGCCGGAGGGATCGTCAGCCTGACGACCCCCCTCCCCCAGAATAAAACGCGGGAGCGTCTGTGTAGTTTAATTGCCATACATATATTTTCATAACTTACTACGTAGCTCTACTTACGCATTGAGCACTGTTGAAGTAAATACTGAAAATGAATACATAAAAATGATATCTGCTTATAACATTTTATGTGGATACATACACTTATAATATATATACATATATATATTATATATACATGAAATAGCAATATATACATATATATATATATTATATATACATGAAAGAGTAATATATATACATATATATATATATATATATATATATATATATATAAGAGAGAAAGTTTGGAATTGACAGATATGACCATGGTTCGACGAAACGTGGAATACGCGAGATAGTTTAAGATGATACAATTTACAGTTGTGTTTCATTTTACTTCACTCAAAGTGTTCAGAAATCAAGGAACCCCTAACACTTGATATCTATATGAGATATATAGATATTGTAATATTCAATTAAAGTTCTCCTTTACCTGTCAAATGTTGAGTAAGTAAATTCGTTAAGAACATTAAATGACCTTTCACCAATTGACCAGTTAACTATGTTATACTTTATCTTTCTCTTGGTCTATTGGTCCTACGGGATTCCAGGACAAGAATTAATCTAGTCTGGTGGAGTATCCTGCTAAGTGTTGTTACTTTAGCTAACATCACTAGGAGAAGGGACACTATTTCTCGTATAAGCCAGTGTATAGCCATACCGACAAGATATTATATGTGCTGCGAATGTTATGTTTACTTGTAGAGGGAAGTATCCTCATGTCGGGTTGTCCTGGCACTCGAGCGTGGTCTCTAGTTGGTAATTCAAACAATCCTGTAGGCAATTCAAACTCCCCAGTAGGTAACTCAGATAGTTATATGCATAGTGAAATCGAAAAAGTAGGGTGATATTAGGTTGATTCTCTTTAACCGCAAATGGGATGTCTTGATGTGTAGTTACAATGGGTCGCATTCTAATTAACGTTCCAAAAAGGATCAGTCGCCATTTTGGTGGGTCAGACAGGCGCCACTTCTTGTGTGCAATCGCGGGATGAGTGCAGGTCATGACAGGTGCACGGATCCGATCTTGTACGAGCGTGACACGACTGAACACGCAACCTCCTTTAAATACATGTTCAACCCGCTACCATCTTTGGCTCATCCTTTTATTTTTTACCTGTCGAATCAAATTCTATTGACTTTCTGTTCATCATGTTTCGACGTCGTATGTGTATGTGTGCGTGTGTATGTGTGTGTGAGAGAGCGTTTTAATTGCGTGTGTGATGAAACGATGGCGCTCCAAAATGTCCGTGTTTGCTAGTAAACGTATATGGTTGTGCAGATGCTTGTGTGTTAGTGTGCATGTTGCATGTTAAGCGAGTTTATTTATGAGTGTATGTTTAAGTGTATGTCTTTGTTTGAGCTTGAATATGTGTGAGCCTATGTGAATGGATGTGTGCATGTAATCATGTGTGTCTATGTGTGGGCGTGTAGTTATACATGTGTAAGTCAATGTGTGAGTGTACATAGCTGTGATATTTGTGAGTATAATTGTTCGAGTCATGTTAGTATATTAGAATGCTCATCTTTGTATTGTGAGTATGTGTTTGAGTCTGCGTAATTTTGCGTGTGACTATTGTAGTGAATGTGTATTTGAAGATGTGCATTTTTATGCGTGAGTGTTAATATGTGGTTTTCAGTTCGTGTTTTGTGTCAGAATGTTGTGTCGGTGAGTGTCTTTCTGTGTGTGAATGTGTGTTTTATATGGCAGTGTGTATGTTAGTGTGTACGGCTACGTGCATTCTTCGTGAATGCTTGTCTGCTCGTGTGTATGTGATTTCAATACTAAACAAAAGGAGTGGCTTCTAGGACTCAATGTGATCCACTTGTAACCCTCCCCCCTAATTTATTTATTTTTTCTCCTAAACTTGTCACTAGTCTTCGTTCTATATTTAAAAAGTATTTAGTCGTAATGCTTGAGTTATTTTCAGGTATTTACTCTGATGAGTGTGGACGAAAGCCGGCTTAGTATATTAATGTATTTTTTCTCTCGTTTTTACACTTTTCAATTTCATTCCCCCCAAAGAAAAATGTCACAAACGTCTATATTCCTTGCCTTAATAACATTTTGTACCACCAGAAATTTATTTAAAGATTTCAATAATCTGTTACTTGTTATGCTGTTACAACGTTTCTTCTTTTCAACGCTACATCAGTAATCTGTTTCAGCAGATTCACTCTCAAGGTTGACATACTCTGAGTAAGTTCTTCCTGAAGAAGTTGCCTACGCCGGTACTCGTTATGGGTAAATGTGTTCTAAATACGTACGAATTTTAAGTGAAAACATGAATAATAAATCGTTTCATGTTTTGTTTTAATCGATCATTTAAAACAAATATGTAATTTGTACTGAATTGTTAATTTTTATGTGTCCTCATTTACAAGGACCAAAAGCCACTTGATGAAAAAGATACATCAGATTTCCCAACCTGCAATTCTGGAAAGTTAATGGAACAACACTCTTCTCATGGAAGTTATATTTAGTTTTAGCTACACAGATGATGAAGGGAAAGTTATTTGTAGATAGACGGGATTCTGTTGCGAATGTTTTAGTCGAGAACGCCTACTATAAAATACCGATAAAATAGAGAAATACAAGCAACGTGCATAATTTTGGTTATTCGGACCACATTTCTCATCTTCAGCGTTATCATCAGAACGTTTTGGCCGCTGAAACCTCCGGCCTTCTTCAGGTGTGTCTCTTCGAATACGGGAATATTTCTGTCGAACCCGATAATGTGGACGGAATTTAAACGGAACCCTTTATTTAATCCACAGGAAGAGGTAGGATGCTCTCGTTCCGTCAGCCATGGCTGTGAGAAGTGTTCAGTAATTCGCAATTCTTCGTATCGTGCGCACCGCGGATTGAACCATCAACCTTCAGATGACGATCACTTGGAACTGAATTTAACTTAGTACTATATCCGCTGCGCCACGAGTCCTTGCAAAATATCAATCCTAATCTAAAAAATTCAAAAATATACTAGCAACGTTTTTTTTTCTGAGAATAGGGCTAGAATGAAAAGAAGTAATTATCTCTCAATAGATTGAGAGATCGATTCTGTACTTTCGTACAACTCCTCAGATATGTGAATAGTACTCCATCTTCTGGCGTATTGAATTCTTATACAGATGTTGTCAGGTATTTGCTGGAATGATCGACTGATTTAGCTATCTTTCCAATGACGTTCTTAGCAGACTTTATACAAGTCTGCCATTTAAGCTCTGAAGTGACACACGTTCTAGGGATCGTCCTCAATGAAAGATGAAATTATTTTAACTAAAGAAAAAAAAACAATGATCTGAGCGTTAATTTTTAAAGGACATGAGGTTTGTTTAAGAAACGTTAAAAGTAACACGCCAATTTCTGTTCTTTCAAATAGTTTTACAGAATTAAACCGATAAAGAATCATTTCCGTCTATGGAGGCTGATCGATTCTGTTTTCATTCTTGTAAGATATTCACGGCAAAAATTCGTCTTCCTGCCATAACTCTAAAGAATCGTCGAGGAATCAAAATGGGGAACAGCCACAAGTGACTAAATAGACGAAATAAACGCGCTTAAAAAATCATGCTTAAAACTTAAAAAATAATACTTAAAACTTACCCCGTCTCGAATGACAAGATAATTATTGAAGGCTGAAGTTCAGACCAAACAATGAGGAAAGAATTTAAAACTAGCTATATAGCTATGTTCTCAAATATAACATTTAGTAGACCAACACATGTTTCTCCTACAGCTAATATGACATGCGTTAGCACTTCGATGCAAATAATAGAACACGATGATTTAATTGTCAATTAAATAAACTTTAAAAAAGCGTACATAAATACTGCTATTGACTATGAAATATATATCACAGGCAAAACATTTCATACAGAAAATCAAACAAGTGAAAGGCTTGTTTGTAAATTAAACACATGTATCTATGAACTTAAACAAAGTAGACAAGTTGAAACAATTTCATACATAGATTTGAAACGAACCAGTATTTTAGACATTTAGCTGGTATCATTTCTTCATTCATCGCTCGCATCTATCTAATGCTAATTAGAATTATGGAAGGGGGTTAACTCAGCTGTTAATGATGTTTAATGATGTTCAATGATGCTTGAGGTCGCTTTACAATTTAGTTATTTTCTTATTATGTGATGATAAATGTTATTATTCTTATATAACGAATGTATCTCATTTTGTTTAATTAATGGCATAGGTGTTATTCTAGTCGGGGTGGTTCTGATATATATATATATATATATATATATATATATATATATATACGAAATTTAAAATGGAACAGTGGAAGACCCATAAGCACAACGTTTCGCCCGATGTGATGTGGGCTTTTTTTTTAATTTTAATATTTAAAATGCATATATGTATGCATAAATAAACCTGCAATTTCAAATGTACATAGTAATATAAAAAAGAAGGAGAAACTAAAGAGAAGATAGGGGGCAAAAGAAAAAAGAAAAAAGAAGAAGAAAAAAGTGTATGTATGTATAATTATATGCTGACATTTTGCACACTTATTTCTAACGCTTTACATATTTGCATATATTTCCCTCCATTCAAACCCTACCACTATATATATTCCCCAATTATATGACCTTCCCGTCTTTTATCATTTTTAGCACACTTTTCATCCGCTCTTGAAAAAGCCCACATCACATCGGGCGAAACGTTGAGCTTATGGGTCTACCACTGTGCCATTTTTAATTTCATCCCGTCGGATTGTTTTATCCTTTTATCTACCCATATATATATATATATATATATATATATATATATATATATATATATATATATATATATATATATATTTATATTTATATATATACATACTAATTGTATCATTGTTATTTCCTAGATGTTAATCCAATGAAACTCCGTTGTTTATACAATAGTGCTTAATAACAATTAGAGCTGTATTGTAGTATAAGTACTTTTATTTACACATTTCTGGAAGTCTTCTTTTGAAATGGTGTTCATCTCCGCCGTCGCGTTAGATTCAGCAGGTGTTTGAAGAAGATGCGATGTCTTACACAAATTAAGGAGTAGTTCAACCGATTCAACAATGGGCGCACATCAGCGGAGAGTGATTAGCGTTTTGACAGGCGGCAAAGTTGCTCGCAGTGCAGCTGTTTTTGAGAGGGTGAGGAAAAAGAGATAGTCAGTAATTAATTATTGTGAAACAATTTCTCACATAGATTTTAAACTAACCAGTATTTTAGACAGTCGTTAATTAAGTATTGTGTGTATCGAAGATGTTATAAGTCAAAAATAATTATAATAATTCGAATGAATTATCTGATCATTGAAAAGTAAGAAATAGATATAAAGAAATATATGTCAATTTCTTTTAAGAACTATAACTTCGCAGAATTTCGCAGAAATAAAATAAATTTCTGCGAAATAAAATTTAGATTTTATAAAACTATGATTAAAGTTAGTCAAGCAAAATACTTTACTATGGAAATCGGCCATGCAAAGCATGAAACGACTTGCTGTAAAAAGCAAACAAAAACAAAATATGATTGTCACAAAGACAGGAAATGCCTATTGGCCTTAGTTATAAAAAGACAAAAGCTATATGTAGGATGAAAACAGTCAGCAGGATGAGAGTTCCACAAGCCTGTAGTTCTTGGAAAGAATCTACTGGAATGGGAAGCTGTATTACAATCAGGTATCAAAACAGCGAATTTATGGAGACCACTAGACTAACGAGTCAAACGAGCTGAAACAAAAGAAGCGTGGAATAGATTACATAATTCTGAAGAACACGTTCAAAGAGATACTTACAAAACTAACAAAGATATTTGGAATAAACAATTGTAATCCATGCGTGATACTAGGTGGCGTACATAATACTAATAGAAGTAATACAGTTTCACAACAAAAAGGAAATGACGGATCATACAAAGAAGTCGTTCGACGTTTAATTCATGCAGTTAACAGTACGAGAGCTAACCTTTGTTTTGTAGGTAATAAGTTATCCGAACATCAGTTGAATTCCGCAAATAGACATTTGAATCTAAATAAATTTCATTTGAAATACACTAATGGAAATCTAGACTATGAATTACCTTTTGAGAAATGTGAAAACAATCCGAATGGAATTGGTTATTTTGATTCGGATGAGTAAAATTAAAAAGAGAAAAGTATTTCTGGATAGTGTTATCAACGAGATTATAATGGCTGATTAATATTATCGAAAATCTAAAAAAGTAACCCATTGCCACTTTATTAACATTAACATTGGATATATAAGAATATTTATAAAACAAGTGTATCATTCTATATACAAGGACGATTTAAAACTGCATATACTATAAACCAACATAGTTTTTGAAGTCGCAAATAATTATATTCAGTATATTGATTGGACACATCATTATATAAGTCTAAAAATACAAATAATAATGTATATCTTCATCATATATTCTCAAATGATAACAGTGCAAATATGTTTATTAAATTAGTGAATGAAATTAAGTCGGAAAATTGTTTACGGTAAATAGTTTGAGGTAAAATTATTATAAAATAAAATTCTGAGAAAAAAATTCAAAATGAAAAAAAAATATGCATTACAGAGTTATCTTCATATTTGAATATATGGATTGATGTATCACGCGTTAATGTGTGTATGTGCATATATGTTTGAGCAAGATGCATGCAGACACATGTTGAGATTTTTGTTTGCTAACCCATTTGCAGGGGGGTATCTGTTTTGCGTTTGTTCTAAAGCGAAAGTTAAAAAGTATCACGCATGTTTTATGTTTTCCCAACACTTGATTTGAAGCCCGTTTTAAGGTTGCTTCTAAAGCATTGTGCAGTGCTTTTTTTACTAGGTGAACAACACAATTCTACTAACTTAAAAAAGAGTATAAATAAGATGAAGAAATAAAGGAATAAAATAAAATGATGATGATGATGATGATGATGATCATGATGATGTAGTAGTAGTAGTAGTAGTAGTAGTAGTAGTAGTAGTAGTAGTAGTAGGTGTATAGTAGTAGTAGTAATAGTAGTATTTGAAAAAGCATTCTCCCTAAAAAGAAGTATTCGGAGAAAAGAAAATCGAAAAATGAGAGACAATCAGAAGAAGAAAAAAGAAGATGACGAAGAAGAAGAACTTTATTGTTCTTCTTCTTCGTCAAAAAAAGAAGAAGAAGAAGAAGAAGAAGAAGAAGAAGAAAAATACGAAAGAGTAAAAGAAAAGAAATGCAACAAATAATGAAAGATTTTGAAATTCAAAAATTCAGATACGAGGAATTAAAAACGAAGCGAAATTTAAAGAAAAATAATCCAAAAGAGAGAAGATACAAAATATTTATTTATATGAACAAAAACGCAGTCAGTAGTACTATTATTATCATTAGTAGCAGTAGTAGTAGTAGTAGTAGTAGTAGTAGTAGAGAAAAGAAGAACAATAACTCGAATAAAAAGAAAGAAGAACTAAAGAAAAAAAGAAGAAATTGAAGAATTATGTAGGTTATAATTACGATGTCGCTCGTAGCCAAATCTGATATCATCCGCCCTTTAGCGTGTGTCAATTTTGAAATAACAATAGGTTAGTTAGGCTAAAGTTCATCATGAACAGAATTCATGAGACAAGAGGGGAAAAGTGTAAAAGTAACAATCCTCCCAGTCTCTCTCTTTCTCTCTCTCTCTCTATCTCTCTCTATCTCCCCCTCTCTCTCTCTTTCTCTCTCTATCTCTCTATTTCTCTCTCTCTCTTTCTCTCTCTCTCTCCTTCTCTCTCTCTCTCTTTGTCTCTCTCTCTTTTTTTCTCTCTCTATCTCTCTCCCTATCTCTCTATCTCTTTCCCTATGTATCTCTCTCCACATTTATCTTATATAGTTCACCCTCTCTTTGTCCTGTCTCTCTCTCTAGTTTTCTCGATATATCTCTTTTTCTGTCTATAGCTCTTTTTCTATATTTCTATCGCGTTCTCCATAGTTTCTTTTCTCTCTCTGTCTCTCTCTCTCTCCTTCTCTGTCTCCCTCTCTCTGTCTATTTCTCTTAAAGTTTCTTCTCACATTCTCTCTGTCTCTTTCATATGTGCACTAGGTTTATTGAAAACGAAACTTATATGTGACATTGCGCATGCGTGACTTAATTGTCCCGTGCCCGGAGACTTCCGGTGACAACCTTGTCTCACGCAAATATTTCTGATAAGCTCGAAAGAGAAGACAACATTTTATCTATTAATTCCTTTTTATAATGCTCTAATTCTGTCCGGAATCTGATCCTATTGAGCTTATATTTGCGAATCGTTAATCAGACAGCCCATCGGCGGTCTTAGATATAAATAGAACCTAATTTCAGATATGTTTGAATTTAGAAATATATAATATTCGGATTTGCACAGGTACAAATGGACACTATACTTTTATACAGTAGTTTAACTTATATATATATAATTAAATATGTATTTATGAACATTATATATATATATATATTTATATATTATGTATATATATATATATATATATATATATATATATATATATATATATATATATATATATAGTGATAAATAGATATATGTATATAATACTTCACTATTCAGATATTTTGAGAGCTTAATCTAAAAGCAAGAAAAATTACCAATAGAAAATCGTGAGTAATAATAAACGTGTAGATCTTTAAAGGCAGTTAATATCGCAATTTGCATGAAAAGAATATATATATATATATATATATATATATATATATATATATATATATATATATATATATATATTAATTTAAAATTCCCGAAACAGTTTTTCATGATAAACAACTGATGATCCCTTAAATAATGTTAGAAACAAACTAATATAATAACTGTAAAAACTAAATTGACTTACATGAGTGATTTTCCACTGAACGACTTGGGAATTAAGGGTTTTTTGGTTTGTTTTTTTAGATTTTATGGTTGAGAAACCTTCGAGACTATATATATATATATATATATATATATATATATATATATATATATATATATATATAAATCCTCATGCGAGACTTTGATTAGGCATCTTGTCGAAGCCAGATATCCGCCCGCTATTTCAGAGTCTCTAACCGAGAGTTACTTTTAGGATTCTGACCGTCCCTTTACGCGAAATCTGTTTGTATTTCTCCTGCACTTGGTTCACCGGATATATTCTCGAAGTTGTTTTGTAATTTTTTTTCATGAGCTTTGTGGCTTCTATTATTACTCAAATAATGGAGATTTCCCTAAGATACCTATCTCTTTTCATGTCGTATCTAAGAACTTGGTATCTTGTTATATTTCCCGCTCAGCTCTGTTTAAGCAAGGATCATTAGGTATATTGACTTCAACTAGGGGTGCTACTTTCTCCCTCTCACCCCATACCACTATGTCAGTTTTTATAGCGCTGTGTTCTAATTATTTTTCTGTAGAGATTGCATAGTCTTAGTAGATGTTGTATGACTTATGTCCAAGAGTTATTTCTGGTATATACCCCTGGACTTTCTGTTACACTGGATATTTACTACCTTTACATATGATCACTTATTTACACACATCGTCGCATTGTATAGTAGCCGTCCTTCAGCAGAACTTTACAACTGGATGTCAGGTGACTCACACGTTAAACTTCTGTGGTAGAGACTGCACTTGCTCTCGTTGCTGAGACCACTATATATGCATATTTGTCTATCAGTGTAAATGCAGTGTGTATTTATATACAGTGGACAATTAAAGTTAGTGGCTTTTTGTATAGATTTAGAAGCATGTGGATTCGTCTATATATGTATGAATACGACGATTTAGATATGTATTATACGTTTGTAAACGTTTATGTATCGGTATATCGATGTGTGTCTGAATTTATATATACGTACATATATTGACTTTTATTATTTATGATATTTATTATGCTATTTCACCCCAAACAAGATAGGACACCACTGTAGATGTAAGGGGCTACTGAGAATTAGGGAGTAGGTTCAGGATGTCATTCAAAGGTGGGATCTGCGCAGCGAGATGTCTGTTTTCATTAATTTTAAATTTCTGCATGTCAGTACTGACGGGGAAACAGGGGTCATGGAAGGAGTTCCAGAGGCCAGCAGCAGAAGGAAAGAAGCTATTTGAGTAGAAAGCTCTGGAGACCTCCACAGTGAATTGATGGGATTTAGTTGATTGTCGAGTTGGTCTAGTGAATTTACGTCGAGGGGGGCAGTAGAGTAGCAAATTCATCAGAGCATAATCCATTGAAGTATTTGTAAAACAAGCACAAAGATTCTACAAGAAATGATTGCAAGGCCGTGATAGGCGGGGCAAAGAGAAGGTATAATGAGTTAACAAAAAAACGCATTCAGTCACAGAAACTACGTAATCGTGATTTCTGGAAAATCTATAATATTGCAATTATTTCTTGACTCTATAAACTTATGTCTATTAGTAGCTGCCTTATGGCGGCCAAATTTACAGAATGCCTGTTGCCTCTCAGAAATGGAAGCTGCACATTCCGAGGTGAACCATTGGGGAGAGAGGGGCTTGCTAAGGAATTTTCGCATGGGGACATAGGCTTCAATGCCTGCTTTGACCCATTCAGTTAATTCATTTGCACACTGGCCCAAAGGGAGTGAGAAGGTTTCCCTCCATGGAGCGTTACTGACGTGATCTCTGATCGACTCAAAATCAGCCTGCTCGTAGTATCTCGTTGTTTTTAGCAACGGTGCATCAGCTTGTGGACGACTTTTTAGGGTGATATGTATCATTAGCACAATGTGATCAGCATTCCCGAATGGGCTATGAGCGTTCGTCACACATTCCTCGGGTATTTAGGTCAAGAAAATGTCTAGAACTGAGGCTTGTTGGTCTACCTGATCGGGGATGCGGGTCGGAAAATCGACAGTCTGAGAGAGGGAGTGAGCTAAGGAGAAATTATACGTAGAGTTGCCGGCTGCGTCAGTAAGGCTAGAGAATCCCAACCAGTCACGGTGGTGGACATTAAAATTCCCAAATAGATGTGTCTGGGCATTCGAGTCAATTAATAGTGCTCTATCTATGCTTTCAGAGACAGAGTTTAGCAGAGTACAGTCCTGGGTCGACGGGGAGCGGTATAAGAAATATAAGTAACTGACGCTGACGCTGTGTGTCAAGGGCTGGAGCTTGGTTGACAGTGAGGGACCTATCAAGTTGGAGACTCTTTTTTAAACCATGTCAAGGAGGGAGGGGCATGTTGATGATGCGCCAGCACGGATGTGGCAACAATACTCCATGCATGGGCGGATGGTGGCTTTATAAGCATATGTATACGTATATGGTTTTATTTTAAATACATTTACATATGTTATAGATGTTACTAATTAGATACCTGTCTCGAACCGGGTATGAGCAATATGTGAACCATTTTCGCCCATACATATAAATACTGAGATATATATAAGAGAGCCATGTGTAATGTATCCACCCTGCATATTATTACATTTTATTTTCTTGACAGCAGTCAATCGTTATTTATCTGTGAGGAAATTGTGTTTAATTTATTAATTTTTTAAGAGCACGGTTTTTTTTTTTGAGCACATTATTTTAATGGTAAATTTTACCAATAAAATATACTCGCTTAAACAGAATGTTGCCTTAAATACGTATTCCATAATTCATAATGGTAGGTTCGTTAGTTAAGGATTTAACCCCGCACTTGCATATTATTGTCTCTTGTGCCTGCGCACTTGTCATATATAAATGTTCTTGCATGATATAACTCAGAATTTGGCGTAGAGGAATTATTTTCTTTTAAATTCCTTTTGCATATATCTTATTTTAAAAGTTTTTTGGGGGGCGCGTGCAAGTTTGGGTGGGTGCTAAATAAGAAAGTGTACAATAAAATATGATGTACCAAAAGTACCTACTTGGTTGCCAAGAATGTATATTTAACAATCAATTATGATCTGTTCATAAAAAATATTTAAAAAAGTGTTTGTTTTTTTGTGACTGGGAGATTGGAGTTTACCCTTTCCTGAATGATAATAGTAAAACAGTGTGCCTACGTTCATCAGTTTTTGGAAGTATATTGAATAATTCATAATGATCGGTGCATTTGTTTAGGAGTTGATCCTATACATATTATATATATAATAAAAGGTGATAATTGTTTATATTTTTATTTTTTCACTTATAATATTAACTCTATCTATCAGAGCAGGCATATGGTTGTGTGTATCTTTGTCAATGGATATATATATATATATATATATATATATATATATATATATATATATATATATATGTATATATATGTATATATATGTCTGTACGGATGTGTGTGTATATGTATATATATATATATATGTGTGTATGTGTACACATATGTATATATTATTCTATTTATATGTATATGTGTGTCTGTATATATATATATATATATATATATATATATATATGTATATACATATATAATTTATAAATAAATATTAATTATGTATTACCTACAGACATCGATGTTTCATGCAAACGCAATCTTCAGTACAGGAAGTTAATCGCCACTGATTCGTAGTCAAGAGCGATTTCCCGTTGGCAACCACAAATTAGCTTAGAATTAAGGAAGAATTTAACTTTGTAAATACCAAGTCGGCGGGTATTTTATAACGAGCATTGAAAGTGATCTACAACAATAATCTGTGTTGGACCTCGCATGAAGCTAGTAGTACTGTTTGTTATTAAACTCACTGTGACCGGCCTTAGTAAAGGGGGCTATATAATAATATTTATGAATAAATATTAATTATTTATTACCTACAGACATCGATGTTTCATGCTAACGCAATTTTCAGTTGAGGAACTTAATTTCCAAAGGTCGGCGGGCGCGAACTCTGATCACAAATCGCCACTGATTCGCAGTCAAAAGCGTTTTCCCGCGTTTTCCAGCTTAGAATTAAGGAGGAATTTAACTTTTGTAAATACCAACTCGGCGGGTTTTTTACAACGAGCAGCGAAAGTGATCTACAACAAGAAACTGTGTTGGTGCTCGCAAAGAAGCTAGTAGTACTGCTTGTTATTAAACTCACTATATATTTATATATATTTATTTATATATATATATATATATATATATATATATATATATATATATATATATATATATATATATATATATATATATATATATATATATATATATATGGGATTTCGGAACTTTGATTGGACTTTTTGTATTATTTTGATTGATTTATTTATCATTAACATTGAATATGGACACATTTCGCGACTGGATAACTTTGCCGGCCCCTTCAATTTCACGTATTTGGACTGCTGTTTGTATCTTGGAGTAATGTCCTTCCTGATTATGCTTCTCAACTTGTATGACTTGGATGGACTGTATGGATTCAACAAAAGTATGTTTTTGGATTGATATGTTTGATGTTATGTATTTTTATATATTTGTGTATATAATTTTATATATTTTCAAAGCGTAATTTTATTGCCTGTAGTAGTATAACTGCGGTAATGGTCCTCTGAAGAGAAGAATTATCTTTGAAAACTCATGAGCTAAGGACTTAAGGATGCTTTGCATGAACTTTGAATTCTAATAAAATTTGATTGACACCTTATTTTATTACTTCATTTTATATTATAATATTAATGCTCTATCCAGTATATTGAGCTTCAGTTTTTTATCCGGATGTTTCACTAATTATAAGATATTAGTTGACGCTTATATCTTTTGTTGGATTGCTTCATTCATATATATATATATGTATGTATATATATATATATATATATATATATATATATATATATATATATATATATATATAAAGGTATATGCATATGTAGGTGTGTAAACTCCATCTCATATAATGTCAGTCCCTTGGTGGAGGCAAGTAAATCACAATACAACTAATACATCAATAGTAACCTTGTATCTGAGGATAATTCTTCTTCATCTTGGTATAGGTCTCTGTTATCAATTGCACCCACTTCACAAAGACAAACAGATTCACTAGAAATATACTATAGATATAAAATACTTATATTTCATTCCTCTGTCAGTATGATGCTTCTGTTCGTGGTATACTATATTTTAAAGTCCCCTACTTGGATACAGATTGACACGACTATATAGGGGGGGGCGGTTTCAGGTGCATGGGGAAGGTTTTTACACTCCCATTAATCCTGTTCGTCCATCTTGTTCATACAAGGTTAACCTTGTCATGTTTGCAAAGATCTCCTTAGGGAACCGGAATGTCAGGCATGTCTTCATTTATGGTAAGAACCCCCGTCGAGGTACAGCCAATGATCTGTCATTCAGAACTTGCGCAACATCGAAGTGAAATCCATTATGGTCGACATACACTCGCGTACAGGGGGAATTCTGGCAAGTGGCCTGTTAATACAGCGATCGCGTCGTTCAAGTGATAGAAACACGTCATGTATGTCCCGTATCGGCCTGAAGTAGTTTGGGCCGACGGCGGCCGGTGGGCTTTATTTCAATCTTGACTTCTCTTAAAGGAGAACTACAGTTTGTTGGACGAGGAACAATAACTTTGAAAAGTAGCAGCTTTTACTGTTTTCATTTGACAAAGAATAACGGAAAAGTGACAAAAAAGGAAAACAGTAGTAATGCTATATATATATATATATATATATATATATATATATATATATATATATATATATATATATATATATATATTACTATTTCATGTATCCACATATAATTTTATAAGGATATATCTTCTTATGTATCAATTTTCAGTATTTATTTCAACAGTGCTCGATACATAAGTAGAGCTAGGTAGTAAGCTATGAAAATATATTTATGGCAATTAAATATATTTACATAGGTTACTATATATATATATATATATATATATATATATATATATATATATATATATATATATATATATATGAAGAGTTTGAATGCAAAACGCGATAAATCCAATTTCTTTAAATTAAAACATTAAGCAATAAAAGAACGAATATATTAAACTTAGACTTCAACTTATTTCAATTGAAAGTAAAGAGGAATAATGCCGGTATCATATCATGTAAAACATGGGGTTGCGGTGTTTAATGGAACACTTTTTGTAGTGATAGATTCGTAATTTTCCGAATGGTATTCATTCCGTTTTTCATGCAAACACTTTATATATATATATATATATATATATATATATATATATATATATATATATATATATATATAATGAAACTAAAAGTATACTTTTAGTAGATAGAACGTATAGTGAAAGCTCAATATACGAGATAGAGCAATTATAAAGATAAATGAAAGAAGAGGGGTAAGCATGTACGAATGACCAATCTATTTCAACTTCGATTGTTCAATGCAAGGTGTACTCGGTAAAAACATGTTTATTTTTCTTTCCTTAAGTCAAGCCTTTTCAAAGATTAAAATCTTATCATTAGGGGAATAACGTAAAATCTTATCATTAGTGGAAAAACTAAAATTCAAAATTTTAAAAAATATTAAGTAATGGAGAGTGAGAGTATGCGTATAAAAAAAAATATGGGGTATGTCCAGTTGGTAAATGTCCTTTGATAAGGTGTCCAGTGAAAAGAACATTTAAAGATGGAAAAGAAGACAGCGTTGAAAAAGTAAAAAAATGAAGTAAATCCAATAGAAATATGTTTAGTTCAATCGTAGGTGGAACACACTTATTCGGAAGGAATTTTGAGAATTCGGGCCATTTAAAAATACTTCCGTAAACCGAGAATGAGAGTAGTTTTTGAGAAGTTGAAATTAAACTGTGTACATCAAACCCAGGCAATCGGGAATGTTTTTACCGAGTACACCTTGAATTGAACAATTGTTTACTCGGTCCTGGCGTATTGCAGGAGGATGTGTTAGTTGATACTCTATAAAACTTTGCATCGCCCTACACACATATTTAGTATCGCAGGGCCATTTAAATTCATAAATAATATTACTAATAAGGTAGAGTGGGAGAACATTTATCTTTGAAAACAGATTGTAATAAAGGTTGAGCAGAAAACACACTTCTAGGTTTCGGAGCTTGGTAACAGAGACGTACAGGTGCAGAAATGTTGTTATCAAAATGTATGCTAACATTTCCTAACGAAGGTAATCTGAGGCATGTCAGTCAATTGTAGAACTACAAAAAATTAAGGCTTACGAATATTGGTGATCTTTGAGAAGATATTTGAACACACACTATATTAGGGGTAACCATTATCGATATTAACGTCTTTGCAAAACTGAATTTCTCGAAGAAACCAAGGATTTCAAGCAAATAATTAATGCGCGATAAACCGAACATTTAATAAAAATTATTGTTAATTGTTTGAGACAAAACCTGACCAGTTAAAGAATGAAAGAAACTTGTTATTCTGTGTGGATTTTTCTGATGATTTTGTAGTGCTGCTAAGACGATAGTGCCATAAACATGTTGGCAAATGAAACGGACCGTAAAAAATACATCTCACAGAAATGTTATGTTTTTTGGAAATGTGTAAAAATAAAAGTAATAAGAATAAAATAAAAACATGCCTATTGGAATATAAAATATATATATACTATACTAAACCTGACTTATATAATATATAATATATATATATATATATATTATAGTACACCACTATATATATATAAGTCAGGTTTATTTTATATTCAGTCAGTGTCGCATGATGGCGTAGGGGTTAGTATCGCCGACTGTCAGCTCGACGGTTGCGTTTCGATCCCGGCTTGAGACACTAACTGGTCTAGCCGCACTGATGAGCTGTGAAACAGCGAAAGAGTCTGTATGTGGATGACTATATATATATATATATATATATATATATATGTAAAAGGAAAAACCAAGAGATATTTTCTTTTTTTTTCATATATTTATCAATGTTTCGTCTTTATTGACATGATCTGTTGATGAGAAAAAGTAGTAGCCGTCAACCAAATATGTCGATGTATTTGCATGGCATTTTTCTTAAAATTATCATCCTGAGGAAGTCTTACAAATAAAGACGAAACGTTGATGAATATATAAAAAATATATATCTTGGTTTTTCCTTTTTCATTTCCCATTACGTCAGCTTACTCTCATCCTACCTTTCTCATATATATATCTCTATATATATATATCCATATATATATATCTCTCTCTCTCTCTCTCTCTCTCTCTCTATATATATATATATATATATATATATATATATATATATATATATATATGTATATATGTAGTAAAATTATTTTAAATAATTTAATTGTTATTTTCTACAATATTTTATAGTGTATGGAATTTACTCTCGACTCTTTGCTGTAATCAGTTCTATTTTCAACATTTCAACTAAAGCAATAAGTATATTAAATGTAATATATTGAATCATTATTACAAGCGAAATCTCGCTATAATAAATGTTATTTTCTTTAAGAAATGTTAAGCTTAGTATTTTAATTTCTATAATTACATACTGTAATTGTCCTACGCATATACTTTAAACACTACTGAAATTAATCTTTATCACTAATAACTGAACCTATATAGACAACATTTATTTGAAGGCAATACATATACATATGTATAAGTGTTTAAATTAGTTCGTCAGCTTTAATTTACTAGTTAACTTACTCGTGCTACAAACCCAATATGGATTATGTTATTAACCTTTATTACTTTCGACCTTGGAATGTATCCATATTATCTGAAATGTCATTGGGTCTTACTGAATTACGTCGAATACCTTTTTATAAGCAATCTGAAGAGAGGATTAACCGTGTATTAGAACTGTTGGATGATCTTGCTTGAATCTGTAGAACAATTTTGCATTGTTATCCTGTCTTTAAACATAACTGAGGCATGAGTATTTTTTTAAATGTTTGCAGTGTACATAATTGAAATAATAAAGTGATATGTTTCGGAACTTACTCTTTGTTGACATTAATTATTTTTTCTGAAACAGTAAATACAAATATGATATATTTTAATTTTTAATGATAGAAGGTGGCCATATTATACCCCTTTTAAAACTTGTAAAATCTTCCAAAGAAACTAAGATGTTAGCCATAGGCATTAACTGATGTCTAATAACCATTGTTAAAATTTCACAAAATTTCATTTACATTTTAACGAAATGCACCCATACCCTTTTTTTACTCCATTTGCATACAACATAATTAAACTACATTTAGTCAACATTTTGACACCTTACAACTAGCAGCTTTGTTGTAAAATTCTTAATGATCGGTTAATCTAGTTAACAGTGAATCCTGCACGTGCATATATACATATATATATATAGACTAAGGAAAGGTAGTTTGCTTGAAGCATTGTGTGTAATGTATATATATAGAGGAGTATTAGAAGCCTCTCACAATGCAAGAAATGGGAACATGTCGGCGTTGAGAAGTAAGACTGTCTTACTTCTCAACGCCGACATATTCTTATTTCTTGCATTGTGATAGCCTTCTAATGCCTCTCTCTCTCTCTCTCTCTCTCTCTATATATATATATATATATATATATATATATATATATATATACATAACCCTACATTACTTTCTAAATATGGTGAAACTCATACTTATGTATGTGTGTGTATATATATATATGTATATATACATATATGTATATATATTTATATATATATATATATATATATATATATAAGTTTGTGTATGTATATATATATATATATATATATATATATATATATATATATATATATATATAGCGAGACAGATAATGAGAAAGTAAAAGGACGAAGGAAAAGAGAGAGAAAGAAAGGTTGTGATGATGAATCGAAAAAGTTCGTAAAACCTAGAGCACATTAATTAATTCAAAAAAAAAATTAGGAAAATTGAAAAAAATAAAATAAGTATAATTAAACAGACAGATTCTGTTATTTTTAACAATCTTTACATATATATATATATATATACATTAATATATACATATATACATATATATACATATATATATATATATGTTTATATATGTATACCATACATATAAGTTAGTGTATGTATATATAGAAAAAGAGAGAGAATGAGAGATGAAAAGAAAAAGAAAGAATAAGTGAGAGAAAGAAAGGGTGTGACTAGGGGAGAGTGTATATTGGGACAAAATGTTTGTATAATCCGCTTAGTAATATGTATACGCCATCTCGATCCTCATTAGCGAGTCGTATTTCCGACGGAGATCAACATGGCTTGATCGCCTAATAAGGATAATTAAAAGTCAGTGATGTTACGTCTATGGAGAATTCATATCTTCGGATTCCGTTCGCACTCGCATGTCTATATATGTGAAATTGTACGGTCGGATTTGACATTCATCATTTACTTAATTCATTAAAGCCACCATTACAAATTGTTGATACACAATAATGAGGCATTCTAAAAATAAGTACAGATCGTCTGAAAATTGTCAAAGTTGAATATTAAAGTGCAGTTTCGATCCTTCCCAATGTTCACATTCTCAGTTCTCAAATATTTAAGACGACGTCAGTCTTAGGAGTATGTTCGTTTCCTCTCTATGTGTACTGTTTACCCTTGCGGATAATTCTATATTACATGTCTATGCATAATTATCATCCGTTTATATAATACGGCATTTGTCTGAGCATAAACGCATATATGTTAGGAAAATTGAACGGGTAGTTCCTGGTGTGGTCTTAACCCTTACCGGGCTATGTCGGCTTCCTCCAAAGGAGGAACTTTACAGGGAACATTAAATTTACAAGCGGTACCCAGTCGCATGTATATTCCGTTCATGGGAAGAGGGCCTCGCGTTCCCAAATGGTCCCCCATCTGGTACTTACCTAGCTCCACATCGCTTAACTTCGGTGATCAAACGTGACCCGGTGTGTCAGCGTGATTATGGCGTATTATATTAGAAAGGTGTAACAATATGGACACCTTTTCAATGTTGTAGAGAAGTGTGGTGTTAATACAAAATTCAACACCAATCTCTATCCTAAAAAGAAGGTGAATGACACTTCGCTTATCGGTTCCTCTCCCGCCGTTTGCCCACCCTTGCTTCTATTTATCTTCCTCCCACAAGGTAAAATGTGGCACAAGGTCGGGAAAGTGGGAAAAAACCAGCCCTCGAGAATTTGAGCACTCTGCCCATTTAAAAAATTGCCTGGGCAGCCCCGTCGGCATCCCCCGGTAGGGGCGCCTCAGGCGATTAGCAATAAACTAACCCCACTCTCAAAGGGTGAGAAGGCAAAGCCTGCGATGGTGCACCTTCTAGAACTGCACAGGACGGACAACCGATAGACCGGTGTCAATCCAGACCCGAAGGCCCGGACAATATCGAAACATTGAAGTTCTTTTGTCAGAATTGTCATTATTTTCAAGAAGCAGATGTTAAGTTTGACTATTTCCTGTTCATTTATTTTTTAGTAAACTTTATTACTATTTATAGTATCCTTTAGTATCACTATCTATTATACCATGTATCGAGTATTGTTATCACATCTGAGCTGGTGAAACATCCACTAATCTCGCCCTCTTAGACAAGCCCACAAAATAGGTTTTAATCTAGTAGGTCCCTAACTATCAACCGAGCTTTAGCCCCTGTCCCATCGCCGCACTGTTGCATTTTCGTGCTTGTTTTAGAAGTACTTGAATAGAATGTGCTCCGATGAACTTGCTTCTCTGGTGCCTCCTCGACGTAAATACACATGATTAACCCCCAAATCGGCTAAATCCAATCAATTTACTGTGGAGGTCTCCAGATACCGGAAAGCCTTCTACTGCTGCCGCCCTTTTTTACTCCCTCCCTTCTCCTTGTATCCGTGAATGTACCAACATGCAGAAATGTAAAACTAATTTGAACAGGCATCTCGCTGCACAGCTCCCAATTTCGGATTGCCCCCGAAACGTTCATCCTAACGTGTATGTAATAAGTATATAAATACAATAAAATAAATGAAAAATTAATATTCTTATATTAATAGAATAACACACCTAATGTGTAGATACACATTTGAGCTTTGTCAACAAAATATTAAAAGTACCCTCAATTAAACTCTATAAATCAAAAAGAAAAAATAATAATCTTTTAAAAAACAAAAAAAAAGTATATATTCATTAAAAAAAATAATGATAATAAAATAAATGAAAGCCCAAATATATTAATAAATATATAAGTTATGAAAAAATGTAATGATAGGAAACTAGAATATAATAAAAGTTTACTATATAGATTCACTTTTACCCTTCTACAATTGAATGACATATATCCAAAAGTACGGTAAAATATTTAAAAGTTTCCAATAAGTGTTGAAAATTCTTTAAAAGAAATTATATATAGGAGATTTAAAATTTAGTGTTATATTTGTATATATAAGGGAGATAATTCATTACTATTTTGCAAGAGTTGTTCCCTTTTCTCGGAAGGAAAACACAAATTAAATTTTATTTAATTTTTTTTAAAAATCGTTAGTGAATTAAACTCTGAATTTCAATAACATTTTACTAAATTCATAACAGCATTAAATAGTTTATGATTAAGTGGATAATGATAATATTAAACATAAATTTAAACAAGAATTGAAGAATTAGTTCCGTCCATTATATTTACTGCGTGCTACACACAATCTGGACAGGGTATAAATCAAAACATATTTAGCCGTTAATCATAAAAATACATTTTAAAAAAATTTAAAAAATAAATTTTTAAAATATTTTCGTCAGAAAAGCAAAGAAGTAAATATTGTTAGGATAAGATAAGATAACAATAACATATATATAAAAAATTAAATAAATAATATTAGAAAATAAAAATTAATTGAACACCGCTCTTGGCTGTTATCCCTACCCTCCCATCCAAATAAAAAATATATATGTCTTCGTTTTTTATATATATAAATATATGGCACTCAATCGGTGGGTTCAAATATAAAATATTGAGAGAAAATAAAAAATAAAACAAATAAGTAATTAAAATAATAAAAACAAAAAAAGCAGTCATAGTTTTCGAGTTATTACATTAGCTGCGGATATTAATATTTACTGCGTTATAAGCAATATTGCGACTCACACGTTTTTTTGAGATTTGAAATACCTACCATTTGACAAAGAGATCTTCCTCGTAATATATTATGGAACACAGTTACACACATTCCATCACAGTGTTGAAGTCTTGCCTAATCAAGTAAGATGTGCTATACAGGAATAGAATATTATTAAAACAAGTTTTTGAAAAAATATATGAATTAAAATCACTAGTTTTATTTACTTCTCAACGCCGTCATATTTCCATTCCTTGCATAGTGATAGCCTTCTAATACTCCTCTATATACGTATTACACACAATGCTTCAAGCGAACTACCTATCCTTATTATGTATATATATATATATATATATATATATATATATATAAAAGATAAATGAAGGAAGAGAGATAAAGATGTGCGTATGACAAATCTGTTTCATCTTCGATTGTTCAATGCAGGGTCTACTCGATAAAAACATGTTTATTTTTCTTTCCCTGAGCCAGGCTTTTCAAAGATTATCCAAACATTGTTAAAAATAACAGAATTCCTATGAATTCCTATAACTTTTTTTCTTATTTTTTTTCACTAGATGTATTATGATGTATTATGAAGGGTCAAAGGGTATCATTAATGATCACATGATGATATCAAAGGGAAGGAAGGCAGAGTGGTATGTGTTCCTTCCTATAGCGAGAAGAGGTTATACAAGGTCGGTAAGTGGGATTGAAAAGCCATCGCCTTAGAGGAAGAACAGTCTGGGCAGTCCCGTCGGCATTTCCCAGTAGGAGCGCCTCAAGCGATTAGCAAAACCGTACCCCATTCGCAAAGCCTGAAAGGGTGCACCTCGTACATCTCAAAGGAAAATACCTCAGACCTGCGGAATGAAGGTTCGAAGGCCAAGGCGGTTTCGGTCTACAGAGTGTAGCATCCATCAGAACAGATACTACACTCTGATCTTAGTGGTATTTAAGGGAAGATTGATGTTATCAAAGGGAAAGGCAGTCCTGATAAATTGGGTGATAACTAAAGATATTCTTAGAGTGTGTGAGTGTTGGTGGTTATATTAAAATTAAAATTAATGTGTTAAGATATTAAGTTTGTGTATCTTAGATATGCTTAGTGGTTCTATTTCAAATATCGTAGTTATTATATTAAGAATTTGTCACGTATCAAAATAACATGGTGGATAAAGGTAGCGATGCGTGTGCGTAAGTGCCTATGCGTTCGCGTTAATTATTCATAATTAACGACAATCCTGCCACAAACATCAGCCCCACCCCGTGAATAATCACACATAGTGACGTGTAGGCGGAAGACGCAACGCGGAAAGAAAAGCGCACGTGGTCGAAGAGCAGGATCAAAGTTTGAGCGAGATATATTTACAAGTTTACAGAGACGGGCATCTAAAATGTGATCCTAAAATCGCAAGACCTCCATCTGTCCCCACTCTCTACTTCTTATACTTCCGTCAGCTTCTTCTCTCCTACCATCTCTCTCATCCCACTCCCTGTCCAAACCTTGTACTTAAGATATAATAAAGATCTATACATATCGATTAGAAATGCTTTCACATCAATTATTTATAATTAACGACGATCCTGCAAGACACACACAAGTACAGATGAAATGGCAGACACAAGAGACGTGTCTCGTTCAGCTGAACAATACAGACGATCTTCAGAACGTCATCACATCTTCATGGCGACCATCGATGAACAGAGTGTTTACAATATAGATATCCGATTTATTGAGAATCGATCAGATAATCCGATCATCTGAAGTCGTCTTTTAAGCATAAATAATGATAACTCATGAGATCATCAAAATGATGGATACTTATATAGTTTTATAAATGTCGGTCCTAACGATTCTCCTTTATTTCAACCACAAAAATATGTTAACAATGGTAGAGCACAAAGAACCAAACTATATGTTATATCTTTTAATTCAGAGAGGGTATTTCTCTTTGAACGTCATTATCTAAATTATCTTCGAAACCCGAGATAAAGAATATCCTCTTAACTAATAGGTTTCACACTGTCTTCCAAGCTCTAGCCCCTGTCACATCACCGCAATGCTGGATTCCTGTACTTGTTTTACAAGTACTTTAATAAGATGTGCTCTGACAACATTGCATCACTTTTAAACGTAACTACTACCGACCAACCCGACCATCAGCAAAATGTCAACCCTTCACTGTAAAGGTCCCCAGCTACTGTGGAAGAAGTGTCTATTCTAATAGCTTATTTTCTCGATCTGCTTGCCTTCGGAACTCCTACCTTTCCCCTTGTTTCCCTAAGTGTTCAAACATGAAGAAATTTAAATATAATGTAAACAAACATCTCGCTGCTAAACTCCCCACTTAGGATGCCCCATTATAAATCTTGTCCCTAATTCACAGTTGCCCCTTACTACCCAGTGGCAATGTGCCTTGTGGTAAGGGAACAACAGTAAACGAAAACAGTAATATGAGTTATGAATTATTCCACTTACAATGGAACGTATATCGAATCGTGAAAAACTGCATTTATTAGTTTCTTATCCGACAGCAAATCGATTTAAGTGAATACTAGATGTTGACAACATGCTAGATAACAACTTCAAAAAGCAAACAGTTTAATCGTTACTTGCTATATTAATTAAAAGTTTTTGAGAAAAAGAAAAAGTGTTAAAATATAGACGCGGATGTGTCAAAAGCAAATAGAAAAACACCAGGGTAAATGTTTCAGCGGCTATATATACCCCTATTCATCGATTTTCTACATATGAACCCACTGAAATCAACCTAATTTCTTTCTCACTACTCTTTTTCTAGACTTTCTCAATATTTGTGTTATATATATATATACATATATATATATATATATATATATATATATATATATTAAAATAAACATAGTTTGGTGAAATGGAGTATTTTGAAAAAGGCTCCAATACCTACACTAAACAACCCCACCTGTTTTCTGTGTTTAACTGAAAAGATGGCTATAATTTTGTTTCCCAATAAGAACGCTTTATTAAACCAAAGAGACGAGGTGTGGTATAATTGCAGGCATTTCAAAAGGTTCAATCTAGATAAGTTTAGCGAAAATGATGATAATCTAACTTTAAAAATTATAAGTACTCTTTAAAATTCAAAAATGAAAAATAAAAATGTTTAGTGAAATATTATTAAAAATAAGCAAACAAACAAATAATTAAAATATAATATTAAAAACCTATAACCCCGTAATTATAAACATTAAAGAATTGGGAAATTAAACTATAAGGAATTAGTAAGATAGGGTCTGATAACTAATTAATAAAAATCTAAAATTTGTAACGAATAACTAAGAAGTTTTCTATTTTCATGAAATGACAGATGGTTTAATCTAAGCCCTTTATAATCTTAAAATTTAGAGCTTATACAAATAGTTATAGGAATATTATAAATATAGATTACAGCGAATAGCAGTAGGTTATTAAGCATAATCGGTAATGGAACTGAAAAAGAAATATAATTCCGCTAGTTGGGGCAAGAATTAGAACCCAGAACATTTATAGATAAATTACACAGGGTAGATTGAATGTTGGAAGAATAGATACATTGAACGTTGAACATGGGGATAAAATCAGGGAAATTAACTTGGTACTAATTGAGCGCTGGTAGGTAAGTAAATATAGAAAGATACATGATATAAAATTCCTTCGAAATATCATACACAATCATAAAGAAATTCGATTAAAGTAGCTATGTGATATTAAAAATAATAAGTTTCATATCCCCAAATTAATAATAAAAAGTAAGTTTATACGATAAACGTAATTACTAGATATTGTTGGATGTAAATTAAGTGATAATTTAAGATTTTTCATGTATATAAAATTAATTGAAAATAGGATAAAAAAACTGAAATAATAAAAGAATAATATCATCTAAACACAGCTTAATTTTATAAATTATAATAGACATGACTCGACATAAATGATCTAAATTCTCCTCGTAAATTATTTTGTATACTCTTTATATTTTATTAATACTTGCCGATTAAAACATATAGTTATTATGTGTATATGTGTTTGTGTAAGTGTGTATATGTGTATGCATATATGTGCATGTATATATATATATATATATATATATATATATATATATACATATATATATATGGGAAAATGAAAAAGGAAAACAAAAACGGCTGTTTTTTATGTGTACATCAACGTTTCGTCTTTATTTATAAGACTTCATCAGGTAGATACTATAAAGAAAAATGTCATGCAAGTACGTAGGGCTGACGTCCGGACATAGTGGAGTCAGTAGTAAGGAATGAAAGTAAATGTTTATGAAACTGAGTGGAGAAGAGTAGAAAGGTGGGGGTGAGCAGGGATATTGTGGCTGGTTGTAACTACTGACTCCTCTAAGTCCGGACGTCAGCCCTACTGTTTTCTCCAGTAGTGGCTACTGCTTTCCTCCCTTCTTCCCATACTGTCAACCCTATATGTGCACGTACTTGCATGACATTTTTCTTTATATCAATGAAGTCTTATAAATAAAGACGAAACGTTGATTTACACATAAAAACACCCATTTTTGGTTTTCTTTTTTCATTTTCCCATTACGTCGGATTACCTTCATCCTTCTTTTCCCATATATATATATATATATATATATATATATATATATATATATATATATATATATATATATATATATGCATGTATGTATGTGTATATATGTATATAATAGTTGGTGTGTGTGTGCGTGTGTTGGATAATGTTTGTGTCTGGGATCACGGCAGTAAAATTAAAAGATGTGTTTTTTCCCCGCTTCGGGGATGACATGGTGTTTTGACACGTTTACTTTCTGTTGAGTGTGTCCGAGTTGTCTGTGGCAGGTTTGCATTTTCTTTCTCATATTCTTTTTTCTCTTTTTTCTCTTTGATTATAAGGTTTTTCGCTTTTTCAACTGGCGAGATAAGTCAGTATTGCCCTTGATAAGAAGCTGCCAGGGCTTTGAAAGAATTGTCGGGCGCTTAAACTATGTTTATTTTCATATAAATAGCTCTAATATATATTGAGCACTTTTGAAAAATATAGGTTTTGTTCATTTTTTGAATGTTTGAACTTAATTAAATCATTGATATATATATATATATATATATATATATATATATATATATATATATATATATATATATATATATATATGCGCATATATTATATTTATAAATAAATACGATGTTTCATGGTAACGCAATCTTCAGTGCAGGAAGTTTATTTCCGACGGTCGGCGTGTTTTAACTCCGATCACAAATCGCCACTTATTCACAGTCAAGAGCGTTTCCCGTTGGCCACCGCAATTAAGGAGGAATTTAACTTTGTAAATACCAAGTCGGTGGGTATTTTACAACGAGCAGCGAAAGTGATCTACAACAACATACTGTGTTTGACCTCGCAATGAAGCTAGTAGTACCGCCTGTTATTAAACTCGCTCAGAGTGACCGGTCTTAGTAATGATGTTCTAATAGCTATTGTATCTTTAACTTTTTTTTTATTCTCATCTTTCCTCTCTAGAATTGATTGCTCTATTCAATATATTGAGCTTTTATATATTTATCAGGATAGATTATTATTAAACGGTAATTACATTATATTTTATTTAATCAACATTTAAACATATACTAAGACACACACACATATACAGGGTGGGCCAAAATAAGGGTCCTATCTTTAAATTTGAATAACTTGAATTTGAATAACTTCCACAAAATAAAAGTTAAACTCACCAAACTTTATGTGTGTGTAGACTGACCCTTCCGAGATTTTTTGAAATAAACAAAACAAATTTTAGCCGAAAAACACTTCTTAAAACTTACAAAAACTAAAGTATTGTTTTTTACACTGTTTTGAGTTTTTTAAGCAAAAATAATGTTTTCTAAATGAGGGTACGTTCCTTAGGGCTAATACGGCTCATGCTTGCTTCGGAAGGGGTCCTTTACATATTCTAAAAAAAAAAATTAAAAAAATCAATAAATAAAAAAGTTATGAATTTTTAAAAATAGGACCCTTATTTTGGCCCACCCTGTATATACATATATATATATATATATATATATATATATATATATATATATATATTTATATATATATATATAAATACTGGTACGAGTATTGTTAAATATGGCATAGTACCCGGGCAATTCTCCCCCAAACTAAGATTCTGATTCGGACAACGAAAGGATATCCAGAAATAACTTGTCTGTAAAATTTAACAATACTTTTCTTCAAGAAAAGATGCTGCCTAGATATACATATACTAAAACATATATATATATATATATATATATATATATATATATATATATATATATATATATATATATATATATATATATATATGCTATTTTTACGTACATGTTTCTTCCTATCAACCAGTCATCTTTGGTAAGGGGAAACGCCACATTTACATTGACTGTAGTCTGTAATTTTACTTCGTGGTTAAGAAGCCTTGACTGAAATATGTACGATTTTCTTAAATATTACTTAATAGTTTGGTTGTGATTTTTATTGGCGATAGTTGCAGAGTGTGAACGCTGAATTTGTATTTAATTATACATAAATAAACATACGTGCCGTAAAGTATCTACGTAATACGGTCAGGCAGTGAGTCTCATAAAAAAGCGAGGTTTTACACGCTGCTGCTATCGCCAATACAAATCGCAAAAATATAACTTAATATGTAGGTGATAAAAATCGTACAGATTTCAGGCAAGATTTCGTAGCGAAGAGATAACATCTGTTGATATATATTTATATATATATATATATATATATATATATATATATATATATATATATATATATATATATTTGGATTTTTCACTTATAAAATAGATTATTCAGTGAAGAATGGGGTTATGCCAATAAAAACAAGCTCGATGATACTCGATTACAGATTACAGAGCATTTATATGCGATTTTATGAAGGCTAACCAACGCATTCCGTTCATGGTGATCATTGGTCTCATGAACGGAATGCTTTAGTAAGCTTTCATAAAATCGCATATATATATATATATATATATATATATATATATATATATATGTATATATATATATATATATATATATATATATATATATATATATATATATATATATAGAGAGAGAGAGAGAGAGAGAGAGAGAGCAGGGTAGTGCAGTACTAGTGTAGTTCCAACAAGAGACAAACATAAATTTACATATCTGATGAAAGCGGATCACCGCTTGAAACGCGTTTTATAAAATTATAAAATAACAAAATAATAAATAGATGTTGAAAAAAAAACTGTTTACAAATGTTTTTAGCCTATCTCCTATACATATATATATATATATATATATATATATATACATATATACATATATATATGTATATAAACACATATATATGTATATATATATATATATATATATATATATATCTACACATATATGTATATATGTATATATGTATATATATATATATATTATATATCAATTATATATATATATATATCCATATATATATAAATATATATATATCTACACATATATATATATGTATATATGTATATATGTATATATATTATATATCAATTATATATATATATCCATATATATATATATATATATTACATTCTTTTTATTTCGCCGCCTGGAAGTCAGAGATAAGCTGAAACTCTTTTCTATAGTTGATCATCATTCTTTTCCTATTTATAAGATATCTCGTTCAGATTAAAGTAAAAGATAAACCTACAAAACCAAAAAAAGTGCACGTCGCCCGAACCCAGATGAAATAGAATAACTTAATAAGTAAAATAAAATGATACCTTGAAAGAAACGAAACAAATAAATTCATAAAATATATAAATTGTTTAAATATCCCTCGTAACTAACTCGATTAAAATGATATGACGCTGGTCTAACGTTAAGTAAAATAAACAATTTGATAAAAAAGCATGAATGAAATGTATAGGATAACGTTTCGTGCATAACAAAAAAATATGTTGCGATCATCCAATTTACAATAGACCAATAGACATTCTATTTCAAGTATGAGAAATGAACGGACGGACAGAGTTTTAGATCGAAGTGTTTGCATGCATTTAAACTGTGATGCATCCATTCAATGTACGCTTTTCTCGATGGAAAAGACATCTCTAACTCAGATGTGACACACCAAAGAACTACTTCTTCCAAATAATACAGGAAAGACAGACCAAGCTACAAAGCTTCCGATAGAGTTGTTTGACGCAGCAAAAATCAGATACGTCTATTTACTCCGTGATAGATCAAAATAAATAATGTCTAAAATTTAACTGTTCACAGACCGAGAAAAATACTATTCAAATGTTTTTTTTAACGTAGTTCACCCCAAACAAGGCAGACCGCCACTGTAGACGTAAAAGGCTACTGAGAAAAAAGAAAAGGGGAGTAGGTTGGGGGGGGGGTCAACCTAAAGTGGGATCTGCGCAGCGAGATGCGAGATGTCTGTTTACATTAATTTTAAATTTCTGCATGTCAGTACCGTCGGGGAAACAGGGGGCAGGGAATGAGTTTCAGAGGCCAGCAGCACGAGGAAAGAAGCTTTTGGAGTAGAAAGCTCTCCGGCATCTGGAGACCTCCACAGTGAATGGATGTGATTTAGTTGATTGTCGAGTTGGTCTAGTGAATTTACGTCGAGGGAGCACCAGAGTAGCCAATTCATCAGAGCATAATCCATTGAAGTATTTTTAAAACAAGCACAAGGATACTACATTGCGGCGATGGGGCAGGGACTGGAGCTTGGTTGACACTGAGGGACCTATTAGGTTGGCGACTCTTTTTTGTACCTTGTCAAGGAGGGGGAGACTAGTAGATGATGCACCAGCCCAGATGTGGCAACAATACTCCATGCATTTCACACTTTACCTGCCAGACCAACGGAAATGCTTTTGCAATTAAAACGTGACAGATCAACAAAAGAAATATTAGAATAGCAGACTCACCGAGTGACACACTATCTGATAGAAATGCTTAGAATTATCATAAGTAAAATGTGTTCATTATATCTGTGCGTGACCGACTGACTGACAATGCCACTGGAAGTCATGCTAAGTTAGAGCTTAGAAAAAACAATTAAATATTCTCCCAGAATCTTTGAGATAAGAAAAGTTTGAAGAATACAAAAAATACATTTTCTTTATTATTCCGGGATCATGAGAAATATACATTGAACAGGGGGGGGGGGTTGCATTCTATTTGCGATAAGAGAAGATTGGTTTTCGAAATTACTTAACTACTCGATGTGTTCAATCATCTATTTTAGAAGCGCTGTCCGTCAGTTTTTCGGTGGCTAGATCTGTTTTACTTCACTTTGAAATTGAAAAGCTTATTTTAAATGATTTTAAAAATCTCTTCTAAATTGGATCTATCCGTCCATCCCTCAGTGTGTCTGTCGTGCATATTTAGTAATAGCAGCATATGGCTCGGCCTTTTGGTCGAGATCAAAGTGTAGTATCTGTTCCGATGGATACTACACCCCATGGACTGGTATTGTCTTGGCCTTCGGAGCTTGATTTACGCCGGTCTATGGGTCTGTCCTGTGCAGTTCTAGAAGGTCCACCCTCCCAGGCTTTGCCTCCCCTCTTTGGGGAGGGGTAAGTTTATTGCTTACTGCCTGAGGCGCCCCTACCGGGGAATGCCGACGGGGCTGCCCAGGTAATTTTTAATGGCCAGAGTGCTCACCTTCTCGGGCGCTGGCTTTTCAAGTCCCACTTTCCCGACCCGACCTTGGGTCACATCTTACCTTGTGGGAATAAGATAAAACTGGCCTTGTGCCTAACCTCCTGGGGAGGTTAATTTTATTTTAAATGCGTTAGAGCATGATTATAAATGACTCTGTTCTTCAATAGGTGGGTCAGTAGATGTGTCTGCTGTTGATCCGTCACGTTTGTTGGAAGTATCATGTGTGTCTGTCTGTCACGCTTACGTTTGAAATAGCATTTCCATAGTTTAACAAACAGATCAGACTCATTTTAAATCAATTGAAAACGATGTCAGCTGAGTTGTCGCCCTTTAGGTCTTCTAGGTGTCATTTTGAAATATCACGTGACTTGCTCATCGTGTAGATTGAATGGACGCATCTTATTTTAGATGAGTCCTAGCTTATCTCTAAAAAAACATCTGTTCGTCGATCGTTATGCCAAGTTTGAATTAGCATTTTTTTTTGGTTAGTCACGGTTCAGCGTTAAATTTAATTTTCTATAAAAGGATCGGTTCGAATGTTGGTTTTTGATGCCTAACTTGAATTCAAATATTCAAATTAATCATCGCTAAACACGGGGATTAAATAGACGTATGTTAAAAATACTCGTTTATATTCATATTTGTGTATTATTCTTTCTTTCTTTTTTTCCTATCGTTCCTTCTCTCTCTCATTCTTGATTTCTTTCTTTCTTTCTTTCATTATTTCTTTCTTTCTTTTCTTTTGTTTTACTTATGCCCCGTTCTACTCTTTTTCCCATTTCTTTTCCTTTTTTGTATATGTTTCCTTCTCTTTTCTTTCTTTCTTTCTTCGATGATCCTCTTTTTTCTTTTTCTCTTTTTTCTTTCTTTCTTATATTTTATTTTTCTGATATATCAATCAAGTTGAGCACGCCCTCTTCTCTTCTTTGCAGCCCGTTTTTCTCACAGAAGAGACGTTGTTTGTCTTTCCTTACTCTATCGTTTTTACCACGTTCGGTGTGTATCTAAAGAGGATGAATGCACAATTGTAATTCAACATTAAAAATAAAAAAACACAGTGAATAAATACAGGAATAAAAAGAATCCATTTTTTGTTTACCCTTCCCCATGAATAGTAATATTTTCAGTTAAAAAAAGAAAAAAAATGTTTTTACCGCCCCCAATTTTTTTTTTACCCTTCCCCATGAATACTAATGATTTCAGTTATAAAAACGAATAAACATTTGTTTTTTACCCCCCCAAAATTTTTTTTTACCCTTCCCCATGAATACTAATAATTTCAGTTAAAAAAAAAAAAACCTTTTAAAGCCCCCCCCATTTTTTGTTTTTACCCTTCCCCATGAATAGTAATATTTTCAGTTCGAAAAAGCAAAAAAAAAAGTTAACCTTCTCGTGCAAGGATTATAACTCCACCCGAGTTTAAGCGTGACAGACAAACGAAAATGCAATTTGAAACGTCTACATGACCGTCCATAGAAAAAAAGTCTGGACAGACAAAACATCTTATTTAAATGCTTTGACTCGTATAACTAAATATACATCAATTCAATCTACGCTCTTAGCGATTGACATTCTAATTCAAACTAAAAGTGACAGACTGAGATACCGATCGAAAGGTTAGGACGCATCTTAAAAAGCAAAAAAAAAAAAGACAGAGCAATAATTATTATTTCGAGAAAACAGAACCACGTGATAAAAATAACAAAGTTAAATCATCTCGAATAGATAGAACCGTAACGATAAATAAAAAGTCTAACGCCCCACCACACCCTGAAAAATAGATAATCCCGACTGAAAAGAATCCGGATGATAAAAGAAAACAATAAACGATATCAGACGTGGATGAATAAAATATTTTAATTTTCATTGCTTTCTCTGCAGACTGCAGAAATATATACAAAATTAAAAAAAAAACAAGATGGCCGTTCAACGACTGATAACATGAAATAGCGTTGCGCATGCGCGCGTTCTCAGCTTTAAATGATACTTGAAAGTAGGACATTTGAATGGAATGGAGGCGGGAAACGTATCCGTTATAGGCAGTCGAATGCTCAGACGAAAACACGCACGAACAGAGCATAGATCGCGCCAAATGTATTTGGACATGAAAACGAGAGAAAAAGCAAATAATCCTGTAATTGAAACGGAAAATTGATCTAGTAAACAATTGTTATTTATTTATTTAAAGAGGCACTTCTGATGAATGTGCATTTTGTCGGGAAGAAATACGAAATTTTACAAATAAAGATAAAGGACCACTCTAGAATATAATAAACATGAATTAGTGTCGCAATGCAGACAGTATCTCGATAGATGGACCAATCGATATATAGATAGATAGATCAGTATATAAATACACTGTTTTTATAGAGGGTCGGATTCTTTCAAAATTTAATTAAGGCGTGGAGTAAGTCTGAGGTGGTGGAATGGCTAGCAATTTGCTTTCTCGTTTGCCGTCATCAATTGAAGTAGTTTCGCAAGGGGAGTAAATAAAACTTGCATGTTTGCGCGTTTAATTTCACGCGACAAGATGAAAGTACATATATTTATTTATATTCAAATAAATAAGCAGTGAGCCTTACTATAGAATGGAGAATGTATATATATATATATATATATATATATAGGATCAAATAAACCAAAGTGAAAACTTTTAGTAGATGGAACTTATTGTAAAAAGCATTAGCTCAATATCTCTCTATATATATTAATATATAGGATATATATATATATATATATATATATACAGATATATATATATATATATATATATATATATATATTATATATATATATATATATATATATATATATATATATATATATATATATATATATATATATATATAAAGTAGAGAACAAAAAACGAACTTTTAGAAAAGGTAAAACCTAGTGTGAAAAGTGCACAGCTCATTATACAGGATAGAGCAGATAGAACCGCTAACGACCTACCCACAAATCACTCTCTCCGCTGGACTTTTTGACACCGGATGTTATTGCAATCGGACATTTGCTTGAATGTTGGCAGCGTTTTTCCTTGTTTTTTCTTCCCCACAATCTTTGTTTTACTTTTTCAAATTTTAAATCTTGGCCTTTGCCAACTTATCTATCCCAGCAATTTCCTCTGATGATAACATTTTGATCTTTTAAAAGCCTGGCTTAAGGAAAAAAAAATAACTGCATAAATTACCAATTTGCGGAATATACCTAGCATTAGGCAACTGAATTGAAAAAAGATCTGCCTTTCGCTTTTCTAATTCTCGTTCATCCTTTTACCTTATATATATATATATATATATACAGGGTGTCTCAAAAAAATGTACTCACTCTTAGAATGACGAGAAAACCTTTATTTACCTTGGTGCGCGTTATCAGCTTTGTTTGAACAATAATGGTCATCAGTTTGAACATTTGCGAACATGATTCTTCAATTACATCTGTCTGATGTATTCGATGCTATTTCATGTCACTCTATGTTCATAAATAAAAGTTTTCTCGTCATTCTACGAGTGAGTACATTTTTTTGAGACACGCTGTATATATATATACATATATATATATATATATATATATAATAAATAAACAAATGACTATTAAACCCTTATTTTTATTGTCTTAACAATCGGCCGCTTTACTGGGGTTCTTTCCTACTAACTTATGCATCCGAAATATTTTACTTGTGTGATATTTTCTTCCGACAATCACTCTGACGAATCTCTTATAATAAATACGAAACGTTGATGAATACATAAATACTATTTTTCAATTTCGATATATATATATATATATATATATATATATATATATATATATATGTATATATATGTGTGTGTGTGTGTGTGTGTGTGTGTGTGTGGTTGTGTTTGAAATCTGTTGGGGCCAGATATTTCGGTCGTTGGATGCAACTATATTCGTTTGGAAAAGAACTTTATTAGCAAAAAAATGAGCAATTTATACAAAAGGTGGTACAACATGAAAAAGAAACAGGAAATAGAGGAAGAAGCAAGGTGTGGGAGGAGTGGGTATAAGTATGTAGACTACATGTGAGCGGGGAGGAATAGGGTGAGTGGATAAAACAGTTGGAGGGTGAGAAGAGTATGAATGTGTAACTCGTGCTGTGAAATGAAACAAAGAGTAAGGAAACAAAAGAAACAGAAAGAAAAACAGGTACACGTACAAGGGGGGCGACAAAGGGTGGCAGTCGCATACAAAATGTCTGCCTTTTTCCTAAAGGATGGTGGACTTTTTATTTTTAAATGTTTAAATCTTGTCTTTATTTTTACATTTTTAAATCTTATTTTTTTGAATTAATATATATATATATATACATAAAACCTATTGTGAAAAGTATACAGCTCAATATACCGGATAGAGCAGATAGATAGATAGATAGATAGAAGGATGAAAAGGAATAAGAAAAGCGACGGAGGCAGATCTATTTCAATTCAGTTGTTCAATGCAAGGTATATTCCGCAAAAAAGCAATTTATTCAATTATTTGTTTCCTTAAGCCAGGCTTTTCAAAGATCAACATCTTATCATCAGAGAAAATGGCTGGGATAGATAAGTTGGCGAAAAGCCAAGATTTAAAATCTGAAAAAGTAAAAGAAAGATTGCGGGGGACAAAACAATGCAAAAAGCTGCCCGAATGCAATCGGACACTTGATTGCATTCGGGCAACTGAATTGAACTGAGCAACTGAATTGAAAAGTGATCTGCCTCCGTCGCTTTTCTAATTCCTTTTCACCCTTCTCTCTCTCTCTCTCTATCTATCTATATATATATATATATATATATATATATATATATATATATATATATATATACACAAACTCCTGATAAAAAATTTAAGACCACTTGCAAATCTTTTGAAAGAAACCTTTTTTTAAGGATATATTTTTAATTTCATTTACTTAAGGTTAGCAATACAATGATCTAAAAATGTTATGGAAACAAAAAGTTACATTCTAAACATTTTCTTTAGAAATTTACATTTTTATAAAATTAAGCATTTTACACTTGATCAAAATTATAAGACCAGGAGTATAAATTGTTAGATCTATGGAAATTCCAATGTTTTTAGTTCAGTTTGAGATCAGCAATAACGGCGTAAATGTGTCACAATGCCTAAAGCAAGCAAACGTACCGAAGTTGAGTGTGTTCGAATTCTAGATTTCCATGAGCAAGGTTTGTCACAGCGGGCGATCGCAGCTACGGTAAATCGCAGTAAAACTGTGATTTGCAACTTTCTAAAGAACAGTGAGAATTATGGAAAAGCAAAATCCACTGGTAGCCCCCGTCAAAAATTTCTCCTGCATTGATTAGGAGAATAAGATGGGTTGTTGTAAAATAGAGTGGGTATTCTTCTAGTCAAATTAAGGCAGCCACAGATGCTGATTCCAGTCTAGTAACCACCATACGACACTTACGACAGAAAGACATGGTAAATAAAAAGAGTACACAAATTCATCGGTTTCTTCCACGTCACAAGGTAGACCGCTTAAGGTTTGGTCGTATAAGAAAACAATGCCTACTGAAATGTTCTCGATACGTCATAGTGGTTGAGGGTTTCCAATGGTATGGGGTGCCTTTTCTTACAGAGGGACGATGGAGTCCCAGGTGGTGAAGGGTCGTCAGACAGCGTCTGGTTATGTTAGCATGCTACAAAAAGCATCGTTGATGATGGAGGGGCATTGTTTGTGTGGGGATGGATGGTTATTCTAACAGAATGATGATAACATCCACGCTGCACGATGGACCTTGACCTTTCTACAAGAAAATGGGGCCGATCTCTTGGGGCATCTTGTATGCTCACCGGACTGGCATCCAATTGAAAATATTTGGGAATGGATGACAAGAGATGTTTATCGAAATGACAAACAATATTAAGCAAAAATGAACTTCGTGAAGCCATCTTCAGAACCTGAAGCAACACCCCCCGCACCTTAATGGAAACGCTTATTTCTAGCATACCCCAAATAATTGTGTAGTCATCAAAACCAGTGGAGGTAGAACTCATTATTAAATTTGGTTGTTGAATGTTTTCATACACTTTTCGTACAATTTCGTAATTTTTTTGTCTCTGGTCTTATAATTTTGATCAAGTGATAAATGGCTCATTTTATAAAAATGTAAATTTCGGAATAACATGTTTGGAATGCAGCTTTTTTGTTTCCATAACCTTTTAGATTTTAGTGTTGGTAACCTTAAGAGAAGGAGGAGGTTAAAATCTATCCTAAAAAAACGGTTTCTTTAAAAATATTTTTAAGTGGTCTTCGATTTTTGATCAGGAGTGTATATATGATGTTTGAAGCACGAATACTTCTTTCATCAACAAATATATATCGATACATCGATAAATAATCGCAGAAAAAACAAATCGTATACTTTTAATTTTAGTCAGTTAATATATCCAATCTGCCGTTTAATTTAACGTCTCCTTGAGATAACGGCACGAGAATTTATGTGAAGGTCGTAACGAATCGAGCATTCAGAATGCCGACCTTTTAGGTCGCCATCAGAATGAGTGGTGAATGCACAATATATCTCTAATGATATTCCGAAACATCGGTCCGAGTCGGCCATTCATCTCACGTCTATAAAACCTACAATCCATTGTCGACGTCGCAACGGAATACCACACTGCTCCTCTTACACGAAGGCCATCTCCCACGTGACTTTTTTCAGCGTGGCTGGATTATTGACATAACAGTTGAAGAACTGCAAACTGTGTGTGTGAGAGAAAGAGAGAGAGAGAGAGAGAGAGAGAGGGGGAGAGGGTAATAGAGATTAAGAGTGAGAATAATAGAGATTGAGATCGAAAGAGTAATAGAAACAAAGAGAGGTAGGGACATTGAGATTGAGAGAAAGAGTGATAGAGGATGGTACAAAAAGAGAAAGACAGAGTAGGAGAGTGTAAGGGGGAGATAAGTAGAAAGAGATAGAGATAGGGGTAGAGCGAGAGATGAAATAGGAGTAAACTCGTGGGAAAAGGTTTCCTACACTAACTTCATTCCACGTGACCGGATTATTGACAGAACCTATCTGATCAACCGTAGAGTGAACGGGATGGGATGGAGAGAAAGAGGGTGTGTTATAGAGATTGAGAGAGAGAGTGAGAGAGAGAGGCAGACAGACAGACACAGAGAAAAGATAGAGTGAGTAACGTGAGTAACAGACATTCAGAGAGATACTGAGAACGACAGAGAAGAGAAGAAAGAGAGAGAAAGAGAGAGAGAGAGAGCGTGAAGTGTTAGAGGAAGGTGTTCCTATACTAACGCTATTCCCACGTGACTATTCAGCGTGGCTGGATTATCGACAGCACCAAGCTGATCAACTGCAGAATATAATAAAGCGAACGGGAAAGAGAGGCAGAGAAAGCGAGGGGGAGAGGGGGGAGAGAGGGAGATATATAGATATATATATATATAGAAAGAGAGAGAGAGAAAGCGAGTGAGAGAGAGAGAGTGAGAGATAGAGAGATAGAGAGATATATATAGAGAGAGAGATCGAGAGAGAGAGAGAGAGAGAGAGATAGAGAGAGAAAGAGACAGAGAGAGCGAGAGAGAGAAGTAGAGGGGTGGGAGAAACAATGAAGGTAAAGTGTTCCAAGTAAGTTTTCGTGTCAAGGCGTTTGGACGAGTCGAATTTCTGACAGAAGCCCAAGAAGTGACATCGAGTGGAATGTACGCGTGTGTATGCAAATAGTTTCACCAGAACGGCTAAAGTAAATTCGTTGACAGGCGCTGAAAAAGTTGGGTGGGCAGGGATAAAAAGCAGATGCCTTTCATCGTGACAGACGGACGTGCAAACGTCGGGGGATAAAGTGACATGCACAGATTTACGCGCCGTATCACAGTTACAATTAAGGGAGGGGCGGTATCGGTTCGATGGATTTACGAAGGAAATTGGCGTCAGAAAGACATAACGATACGTTTTGAAAGAGCCACTGACAAGCCGAATGACATTCGCATAGACACATCAAGATAATCTTCGAAGACGAACACATTGAACAGAATTCAGTCTGCCATTTAAGGCAAATAAGCAACGAACATTTAGGTAAAGTCTGTCAGAAAATATAATCTTGTTCCTCGAACTTCTACAGTGAAATAAGTTTTATTTTTAATTGAAAATCAATAAATTAAAAAAACAAATGAAAATATAAAGCATTAAAAAGACGAAACGAAGCACCACGGAAAACGACACACTTTTATTTTGAACCTTCCTCACGGTGAAATGGAGTGTCAAAATGGTGGTGTCAGAGCTGCCCGGATAAGATGAATCTAGTCAAAATCCAGGAGTCAGCATCAGGATCCGTCGTCCTTAAGTCGTATGTGGCTCTGCGTCTGGCAAACAAAGACCTCTAACCTAATATGGTTCGACGCTGCCTGGCAAGCTCTAGTTCGTGTCACATCGCCGCAGTGTTGCACCCCTGTGCTTCTTTAACAAGTACTCCCAAGAAGTGTTCTCCGATGAACTTACTGCATTTGGACCCCTCAACGAAATTATCTCCAACCCAACCGACTAGCAGCAAAATGTAACCCCTTCACTGAAGATGTATCAATAAACCGATGTAATGTAAACAAACATGTTGTTCTCAACCTCTAAGCGAGGTTGCTCTATCTTTAAATCTGAAATTTATCACAGTAGTAGATTTCTCATTATTTTACTAGTAACTTGCAGCTCTGCGGATACATTTTAGAGTAAAGCCACAAAAATCAACATATATATATATATATATATATATATATATATATATATATATATATATATATATATATATATCGAGATCGCGTCTTTTTTATCGGCTGTTTCGGATTTTTTTAGATTGGGAGTGAAAATTTATATTATTGTCATTATTAGAGCTACTAGCTGTATTCGGTTATTATTCTCTAAAGGTTTCGGCCGCTGTAACCTTCTTCAGGAGCCGCTTCCAGAACTCGGGTATCTGTTCGGAATTTCAAACTGAACCCTTTATTTCATCCACGGATATTCTCATTCTATCAATTCTGATTGGGTAGAAGTCCTAAGTATTTGCAATTATATTCTTATTATCGCTTGTACTGAGGATTGAACCTGAACCCTACTGAAAACTTTCACCTAGATGTGAGAATGACTTCAAACTCTAATCGTTGGGTCATTGTAGTCTGCGTATAGCGTTCAGTTCGAAATTCCGTACAGATTCCCGAGTTCGAAGCTTAAATCGGTCAAAATGTTTTGAGAAAAGTATCTGAGATGCTTAGTCTAAACAATACAAATTACATCTGAGCGTTAAATAGCTGCGTCACAGCCCCAGCCCGATCAGTCTCTCATTAACTCCGGTTGATTGAGGACGTCGGGATGGGGTTATACCAGTCGAGGATCCGTTCTCAACAATCAGTCCGGCAGTAACTGGGCCATTTGGGTGACCTTTTATCTGCCGGGCTGAGGTATACTCTCCTGGGTTTTCCTAGGAGGTCTCCCCTCCCAGGCCTTGCCTCCCCCTCTTTGGAAAGGAGTAAGTTTATTGCTTGCTGCCTGATGCGCCTTGACCGGGGAATGCCGACGGGGTTGGCCAGGCTATTCTTGCTAGGACAGAGTGGTCCTTCTTGACTCTTCCCCACCTTCCCGACCATGTGTCACATATTTCTGTGGTGAAGCGGAATTACATACCGACAGTCATATATAGGCCAGTAATATCGTCTAACCGATACTAATAAGCGCTTGGTTCTTCGAGAAGGTGAATAAGCATTGTAAGCCGTAGAAGATTAAGTTTTCAGAGAATCAACTTGCAATTCCTGTGGCTTCATTACGAACCATCCTTCCTCCCAGACTCTTGTAAGTTAAGCATCTTCATCGCCTCAGCCTTTTGGCTAAGATCAAAGTGTAGTATCTGTTCCGATGGATACTGCACGCCTGTCCTGTGCAGTTCTAGGAGGTCCACCCTCCCAGGCTTCGCCTCCCCTCTTTGGGGAGGAGTAAGTTTATCGCTTACTGTCTGAGGCGCCCCTACCGGGGAATGCCGACGGGGCTGCCCAGGCACTTTTTTAATGGCCAGAGTACTCACCTCTCGAGCGCTGGCTTTTAACCCCACTTGCTCGACCCGATCTTGGGTCACATCTTACTTGTGGGAGTAAGATAAAACTGGCCTTGTGCCTAACTCCGCGAGGAGTAAATAAACATCCTTCTCTTCTCGATTATCACTTGTATCATAATTATCCCCTTCTTTACTTCTTCATATCTTTTCTTTCTACAACTACCCTCATCACTGACGCTTCTGATTTTACTCGTACTATTTTATAAACCATATTTGTTACACCTCGATTCTTCATGATACTACCTATTTTTTCTACACCTAATATTCGAATTCACGTTTTCTTTTTTTAATGTTTGGTTTCATTCAGTTTGTCCGTTGTACGACATACCAAGCGTGATTGCGGTTATTTCTATACCGAAATATCCAACCACATCATTGTTTTCCGTACCAAATGACCATAGACACCGTTGTTCTATGTAGTCGTAGAGGATGATGCTTAGACCAGCGAACTGCAATTTTTTGTCGGCATATCAGCCGGGTCTACGTTTATTTGACACCAACGTACTGAAGTACTGTAACCGACAAATGATTGCTAGTATAAAACAACTATAAAAGCCCTACTTTTACGTGTTGGAAAGTACAAGCTTCTCCTCAGATTATACAATTGCGCGTTATTCAGTGTATAAAGCGTGTTATTCAGTGTATAAAGCATGTTATTCAGTTTATAAAGCGTGTTATTCAGTGTATAAAGCGTGTTATTCAGTTTATAAAGTGTGTTATTCAGTGTATAAAGCGTGTTATTCAGTTTATAAAGCGTGTTATTAAGTGTATAAAGCGTGTTATTCAGTTTATAAAGCGCGTTATTCAGTGTATAAAGCGTGTTATTCAGTGTATAAAGCGCGTTATTCAGTGTATAAAGCGTGTTATTCGGTGCATAAAGCGTGTTATTCAGTTTATAAAGCGTGTTATTCAGTGTATAAAGCGCGTTATTCAGTGTATAAATCGCGTTATTCAGTGTATAAAGCGTGTTATTCAGTTTATAAATCGCGTTATTCAGTGTATAAAGCGCGTTATTCAGTGTATAAAGCGCGTTATTCAATACTGAAATACAAAAACTATATAATTAAAACATCTTTATTTTGCCACTAGAATCAAACATTTTGTGTTCCTTATTTGGTTTAGTTTGTCTATTTTACGCCATTTTATTTATCTTCCTCCCACAAGGTAAGATGTGACACAAGGTCGGGAAAGTGGGGTTTGAAAAGCCAGCGCTCAAGAAGGTGAGCACTCTGGCCTACAAAAAATGCCTGGGCAGCCCCGTCAACATTCCCCGGCAGGAGCGCATCAGGCAGTAATCGATAAACTTACTCCTCCCCAAAGAAGGGAGGCAAAGCCTGGGAGGGTGGACCTCCTAGAACTGCACAGGACAGACCCTTAGCCCGGCGTAAATCAAACCCCGAAGCCAAGACAATACCGGTTTATGGGGTGTAGTATCCATCGGAACAGATACTACACTTTGATCCATTTTACGCCATTTCAACTTCTGGAGGCAGTTATTTAATGCTGAAGCGCAATACTAATTTAAACCGTTTAACAGACAGTAATTGAAATTAACGTACACTTACCCGGGAGGCAATAGCAAGCGTCATCTTGTCGAAAGTGTTCGACGCGCGAGCGGAACTTTACATACTCGCTAGTGACAACAATCATGTAATTCCACAAAACCTCTACTATTGAGACTATCAACTCTTAAAGGGCACTAACTTTAAATATTTAAAAAATATTAAAGCCAATAGCGATTTGGGTCTTCTACTCTGATTAGTTCAGGAGTGGGGGTTACAGGAGGTCGTATGGGATATATCTTTATATGTTGTATAAATGATGCACTAATAAAAAAAATGAAAGGGTTTGCTTGAGTGCATGTCGAAACTTGCAGTGAAATATATAAACATAATAAATACAACCTACCTTGAAACCGCAGTAAAGGTTAAGATAAGAAATTTTATATTATTCAATAGTGTGTTGAAGCTTAATTTGAAATGATAACCAGCCTTTTTGTAATTAAGGTGTGCCGCTTCGTTTTAGGCTCTTTTATGATTGCTACAATATAATGTGTTATGTCATTCACATATATATATATATATATATATATATATATATATATATATATATATATATATCACATAAAAAATAATTGATTGATGTGAATACTCGTCGACTTAGTATTTACATAGTACAATTCCTCCTAAATTCTAAGCAAATGTATGGTTGCCAACTGAAGACCTTCCTGACTGCGAATCAGTGCCGATTTGTGATCGGAGTTCGCGACCGTCAACCGTCGGCAATTAGTTTCCCGCACTGAAGATTATGTAAGCATGAAACATCCATGTATGTAGGTAATAAATAATATATATATATATATATATATATATATATATATATATATATATGTATATATATATATATATATATGTGTGTGTATATACATAAAAAAGTGTGTCTCCTTATAAAACTTTGTGGATACATGAAATAGTAATATATATATATATATATATATATATATATATATATATATATATATATATATATATATAGTAATTCATGTAAAGTAATCTTCCACGGGATAGAAATCCAAAGAATTTCAACCGGGCGTATATAAAAAATGCTCCATATCAAATAGAGCTTATATATATATATATATATATATATATATATATATATATATATATATATATATATATATATATATATATATATATATATATATATATGTACGAATGACAAATCTATTTCAACTTCGATTGTTCAATGCAAGGTGTACTGGGTAAAGACATGTTTATTTTTCTGCCAAAAACTAGTATTTCAGAGTTTGATGTTAAAGACTTTAAAGAATTGCAAGTTAGTTAAATATTAAATGCATGACTAAATGAGAAACTCTAATGTATAACTGAAGTTAGGATTGGGAACAGCGTTAGCCTGTCTGCAACAATTGAGTTCTAGTATGGGGGAGAAGTGGGTTGAATTTTGTAACCTAAGTGATGCACTTGTGTGTTGAAATTATAAATAGATTTTAAGGGCGGGCAAATGGGCCATTATAGGAGTATCCAGGGATCGTTGTTTAAAGGTGAGAGTAATGGAATCTATGAGAAAAATCTTGTCGGTAGAGCGAAGCGTATACAGAGGCGATGGATCGAATACAAGGGAGATAAAAAAGCAATAGATGAGGTTGTGTGCGAGGGTTGGACAATAGTTGAAAAAAAGGGGGATAGGAATTAGAATGTTGAAGTAGAAGCGATTAAGGATATGTGGAGTGGAGGAGAATAATATTAGTTCTCAATTTACATTAAGTGTTATAAGTGAATACGTTATGTTATTATGGGAGAATACGCTATATTATTGGGATGATGGAGTCTAACAATACATTCCGAGTTAGATTAGGAATGGAACCTTCCGGTCAACGGATATTCAAAATAACAGATACGTGTCTTACATTACAGACCATTCACTTAAAAACCCGCCGTGCTCTAGGATTTTTAGCATGGACTCCTTCACCATTCTCAGTCATGCTCACTCATTATACCATCTAAAAATCTTAGAGACGATCCACGTTTGTCTTAAACGTCCCTCTCTTTGTAAACAAAGGGAATGTCTATTGGGACTAGATGTGATCAGTCTCTAAGATTCATCCTCCATTGTACATATACCATAACGCTATTTTATTTTCTGTACTCTCTCTTTTCACCCCCTTTTTAAAATCCCTCGTTTCTTTTCAATCCCTCAATACAGCCTCTGATTTTTTTTTCTTGATTAACTTTTAATCATGAACGATAAAATGCGTCTTCCCTTCATGCTTGCGATATATATATATGTATATATATATATATATATATATATATATATATATATATATATATATATATATATTCATTTATAACATATATATATATATATATATATATGATTATTTTCATTTATACAGACATATGGCAACTCTGATACACTTACATGTCGATGTTAGAAACTGAGATCTCATCGCGCAGAATTAAAATCCGATCATTACCTCAGATCATACTAGCTTCTTCCCAAATATGATCTGAGGTAAGAATTGAATGTTAATTCTGCCTGATAAGATCTCAGTTCCTAACAGCTATTAATCTATAACATCGACATGCCAGTGTCGCAGATTTGGTACATGTCTGTATGAATAAAAATAATCATATAATATCTATATATATATATATTATATATATGATTTTATCTGTATAATATTTACAAATGTTTCTCCACTCTTCTACTTATCATTCTCTTCTCTTCGACCAACCAGCATTTCACGTTATTCTCCCATTATTCCCAATCCAATCCAAACACAACTCATTTAAATATAGTTAACCCCACCGAACAACTTATCCTCATTCTGAGACAGTTTTCTTTTAATTTCCATTGTCTATTTTGACACTCGAAAGAACATGAGGGCTACCCATGAGCACACCATATTGCTTTCATTGATATTAATGCTTTATTGCAATTACCCATTCGAACAGTGACGCCATTGCCGGCATTTTCCATTCACCTCACCTTCCTGTGTATTAATGAAACTATCGGAGACTAAAGAAAGAGAGAATAGCTAACACTAATCCGTGCCGCCAATACGTGTACTCTCCTTCTTCGCTATTAAGTATAGAACTCATATTTATAGACTGTTTCCAACGATGTTAATATTACATTAATAAGACGAAGCTCATGAACAAACAGAAACACCTTCTCTGATACCGGACATGTTTCCAATATGGCGCCCGTTGATAAGACTGGAAGAGAAAGTAGTTCCTTCATAAAACTGTCACTAGCTTATGTAATTGTCGACCACATGAAAAAATAATGAAAAAAATGTAGAAACAATTGCGTTATTAAAATGAATATTTTATTAATCTTCGAGACTAATATTTTCATCATATTTTTAATCAGATTTTTCGTTAAACTTTCAAACTAAACGCATCGTAATTAGTTTTATCGACTTGTTTTAATATGTTTATCTCAGTTTTAATATCAGATTTATAGCAGAAAAGTTATTAAACTAAAACCACTTTCTCGAAGCTCCTCAAGATTTCAATATGGAAGATATTGATCAACGTGTTCCTAAAACCGTTTGCATTTTCGAAATCATTATTATAAAATGTTTTATTAGAAAAAATAACTATATTTACTCGAGGTTGCGCAGGTGGAGACATATTATGAGTGGGAGGATTAAAAAAATAATAGTTCAAAATATGTAGGTGGCATACTATTTCAGCATATACACCACTTCCAATTATGAAGCCTCTTACCACCTCCAGATATGTGGACTTTAAGTTGAATAGTTTGGTGAGAATAGACATTGTGTCGGTTCAAGTTGTGAAGAGAAAATGCAGTTTCATGTAGGTACAGTAAACACCATGAAGAATCAGTTTCGGTTCAAATAGGGGATTACATGAAAGCTCTTGGACGAACAAGAATCCGTGTTTTACGATCTTCTGTAAAAATGTAGAGTGATCTTGCCGAGTTAATAACTTAAACTGCTGAATGGAAACTTAGAGTATAAAAACGTAAACAGAACATAAAATTGAAATCGCGTTGTGCTCAGAGTATTTTAACGGACACTAGAATATGAAACACACTTCTGAAACATATCAAAAGTAAGGTGCAATGACGAAAGAAAGAAATAAAGTGAAAAATATGTAAAATTATAAAGTTAAAAGTAGATTTGCAATATGAGGTCAAGTAAAATATGTTTTAGATTGCATACTAGATCTAGTTTATTTTTAGAAATTTTATATCAAAAATTTAACGTGTTTATCGTTTTTCGCAAATAACTGAATATTTAAACATAATTAAATTTTAAAAAATTAAGAATAATAACTCGTTGTTGTTTACTTAAAGTTAATTATTTATTTGAGACAAACTCATATTTCGCTTGTCAATGTATTATTTACTCCTCTCCAGGAGTTAGGCACAAGGCCAGTTTAATCCTACTCCCACAAGTAAGATGTGACCCAAGGTCGGGTCGGAAAGTAGGGGTTCAAAAGCCAGCGCCCGAAAGGGTGAGCACTCTGACCATCAAAAATTGCCTGGGCAGCCCCGTCGGCATTCCCCGGTAGGGGCGCCTCAGACAGTAAGCAATAAACTTACTCCTCCCCAAAGAGGGGAGGCGAAGCCTGGGAGGGTGGACCCCCTAGAACTGCACAGGACAAACCCATAGACCGGCGTAAATCAAGCCCCGAAGGCCAAGACAATACCAGTCTATGGGGTGCAGTATCCATCGGAACAGATACTACACTTTGATTTTAGCCACGAATGTTTGGTAGGTTTATCTAGAAATTGTTACAGTTTAGGCAGTCGAAAAACACTAAGAAAAGCAATATATATAAAATATAATATATATATAATATATATAATATATAATATATAATATATATATATAATATATATAATATATATAAAAGAAATATAACATTTTTTCAGTCACCTCTTACTTAGAAATGGCATACTCATCGCTAAGCATGCAGCCTACCAATATCCAATGCCGCAACGTATTAAACCTATATTAAGTTTCATGTTGGCGTAAACAAATGTGAATTATTTTATATTATTTAATTTCAGAACCATTTGAAGTATTTAATAGCGGTCGATTGTTAAAGCCAGTGTTGCTGCGTTTGAGAGTTGGAGACAAATAACGAATTGAAAACACCAGAATGTTGGAAGGGTGTGACATGCATTATGATGATTCGGGATTGATTAACAATTTCGGAAATCGTAGCACCAGCTTAGTGCTACTTCAATTCCTTGAAGGTTGTGAGATGGGTGATGGAAAAGTACGACAAAAGTTGTTAAAAAAGTGGCTAGCAGGTAAAATCATATCAGGTGTTCCCACTGTGTGTCGGCACAACGAAATGGTGCGGACTTTGAGAAAAGGGATGGGCGACAGACTAACGATGATGAAAAAAGCGTTGAAGGTAGATATTCGCTATTCTTCATATAAGATTTGTAAGGGTCAACTACAAACCGCCAAGACCAAGGAGAACTGCCAATAAACCTCTCAACAAGGGCAAAACCCCAGTCGAACCGGGGATGTTTGGATACTCTTTCAGGATCAAACAACACGGAGAACAATAGGTAGCTACTCTACATATTGCACTCTCTACTTGGCTTTTTGGCTAAGATCAAAGTGTAGTATCTGTTCCGATGGATACTGCACCCCTATACTGGTGTTGTCTTGGCCTTCGGGTCTTGATTTACGCCGGTCAATGGGTCTGTCCTGTGCAGTTCTAGGAGGTCCACCCTCCCAGGCTTTGCCTCCCCTCTTTGGGGAGGAGTAAGTTTATTGCTTACTGCCTGAGGCGCCCCTACCCTGGAATGCCGACGGGGCTGCCCAGGCAATTTTTAAATCCCACTTTCCCGACCCGACCTTGGGTCACATCTTACTTGTGGGAGTAAGATAAAAACTGGCCTTGTGCCTAACTCCTGGAGAGGAGTAAATCAATACTCTACATATTGCATGGAGTCTCGCACGTCACACTTTGTTGGTCTTTGCTTGTGTTTCCAGCAAAGGTAAGGTGATGCCGTCCCAGTTTGTTGGAAGTGGACCCAGACTCAATTCATATGTCTCTATTTCGTTGCTATCAACTATTGTAAAACGCTGGGTACATAGGATATTTGTGGGAAAGACACATGTGTTGCAGCTATAATCATATTTTAAAACAATTAATGTGTTATACGTACATAGTATGCATTTTCTTAACTTGTTAACATATTGTTAAACTTGCTATTAACTAAGTGAAACAAATTGTAGCCGTCTGCATAGTTACTAGTGGGCTGCCTCCCGAGCACACTCATATCTAGTTTTGTATTTCTTTGGGCAAATGCTGCATTCAGTTATGATGTGATTTAGCATTTCGTCTTTTATCCACATGGTCTACATTGCTGTTTTCGTGAATCTTGTCTATTCTGGCTTTTATGAGGTTAATTCTAATCAAGTTTTCTTTTGCTGTACATAACGATTGCATTTCTTTTTTTAGGTTTCCTTTTTGTAGCCATGTCTATTTAGTTTGTCTCATGAATATCTCATGTAGTAGATTCTCTTTCCACATGTTTACTTTCACCTCTCATTATTTTATAAAGTCAGGATATCCCTGGAGTCCGAGTGACAACAATTCTCCCCAGATTTCAAGCACTTCACACCTCTTTCAATAAACTTAACAAAATATTTTACCTCATGGCAACAGTCAGTTACCATTGATTTCTCGCTAGCAACAATCGTTGGTTTGGTCTGGAAGTTGAGTCACAATAAGTTTTTTCAAGGTTCGAGTACTCTCGCACCCTTTCAGTAGAGATCTAATTGTTGCTCTGCCTTATTAATCTTTGTATTCACCTT
>OY744533.1:102220737-102233237 GCA_963556195.1 Sepiola atlantica | reverse complement strand
TTTACATTGAAACATACCCGTTTGAAGTTTTAAAACTTAAAAAAAAAAACTTTTTTCAAATTTCGAATTTTGATTGTCCTTATTTGTCAACTTATCAATCAGTACTTCCTCTGATGATAAGATTTAAATTTTTGAAAAGCCTGGCTTAAGGAATGAAATTGAAAGAGTAGAAGAATAAATATTTTTATTCACTAAATGCTCCTTGTTCTGACCAACTGAAGATATTGATTTGCATCCATATGCAGGACTAATAATTTTTCATATATATATATATATATATATATATATATATATATATATATATATATATATATATATATATATAGTAAGCAACGAAAATATATATGGCAATCAAGCTACACAGAGGCTCCCGCGTTTCATCCCCGGGGGGAATCTTCAGGCTAAATGCCTATCTATATATATATATATATATATATATATATATATATATATATATATATATATATATATATATATATATATTAGTACTTCATGTATCCACATAAAATATAATAAGGAGATATAATTTTTTATGTGTCAGTTTTCAGTATTTTCTTCAACAGTGCTCGATACGTAAGTAGAGCTAGGTAGTAAACAATGAAAATATATATGGCAATCAAGCTACACAGAGGCTCCCGTGTTTCATCCCCGGAGGAATCGTCAGGCTTAATGCATGGAGTTATTTTTGTCAGGTGTTTTTATATACATGGCTTGCTAGTTAACCAATCATATTCTTTGTTGTTCCCTCAGCCAATCGTTGGGCTTCCCTCGAACAAAGACATTGTTGGTGACGCTCCTATTTTTGTTAACAATGAATTTTCCTATATTATGTTTCCTTTCTTTTGTCAATACAGTGGACGAATTTATTGTAACACGTGGGTTCTTGTATTTCTATTTTAGGTTTTAAATTTTAACTAATTCAGTTTTTTATTTATTTATTTATTTATTTTTATTTATTTATTTATTTTATTTATTATATATCATCCTAAGGTAAATTTATTTCTGTGTAAACAGCTGTTTGCTATTTCACTTCTAGAGTTTAATAGGTTTCGGGGATCTTTAAAATTTAGGATTTCGTATTTTTCATTCAGGCATAATCTACACGGGTCGTCTAAGTTTCTACATGTACTGGTCTGTCTTACTATTTTCCATTCAATTATTGGTGACTGCCCATTTTCTTTGAGCTCCCAATTAGTGTTAGCTAGTGCTGTTTTAGTCTGACGTTCTTTGTTTTTAAATGTGCTTTTATGTAATACCCACGTAGTATTTCTTGTTATTTTGTCTTTCGTTGGCAAATATCGTTGCTTGGTATACAACACTTTTAGTTAGGCATTTATTTTGTAGTGGACAAAGTTTACGATTTATGCAGTTACATCTTTTCTCTTCATTGCTAACTTTTTCGTTTCTATTCGGGTGGTTATTATTAGTGTTTTGTTTATTTCTATTAGTATTGTTTATATTTTTGTTCTTCGTAGTGTTATTTTTGTTATATTTTCCACTTTGTTTATTTTCTTCTTCTCTGTTGTTGTCTTTTAGTATTTTGTTGTTGTGTGCCTTAATTATCATTTCTAGGTTTTCACAGCAGCTGTAGGATAGTTTTAGATTATTTTATGGAATATTTTATGTAGAGGGTTGGTTACGGGGAAGTGTTTTTCAATCAGATTTAGGAATTTTTTGCCTAGTTTAGTTTTTAGCATCTGGTTATAGTGAGAGGTATAGTAGATTATATTTCTTTTTCTTTTGTTTTTATTTTTAATTTTGTTGTAATTATTTGTGTCCTGTTTTTTATATTTAATTTCGGTATTGTGGTAACCACTATTTTTTAGAGCTGTATTGTAAATGTTGATTGATTTTTTAAAAACGCTTTCGTTGCTAGAATTGTTGATAAGCCTACTTTCGATCGAATTCGGGATATGTTTTATGATTGATGGGGGGTGATTAGACTTTGGGTGTACGTATATTGGGTTGGCGTTATCTTTTAGGTATGGTTCGTAGGTGTTTTTACTTAAGTTTAATGTGACAACTAGAAAGTTCGTTGTTTTAATGTTAGCCATTACTTCTACCTTGCCTGGATTACAATCCCCACTCATCATCATTTGTTCATATATATATATATATATATATATATATATATATATATATATATATATATATATATATATATATATATATATATGGGAAAATGAAAAAGGAAAACCAAAAAATGGATGTTTTTTATGTGTACATCAACGTTTCGTCTTTATTTATAAGACTTCGTCAGGATGATAAAATAGAGAAAAAATGTCATGCAAGTGCAGATACATGTAGGGTAAACATATCTGCACTTGCATGACATTTTTTCTCTATTTTATCATCCTGATGAAGTCTTATAAATAAAGACGAAACGTTGATGTACACATAAAAAACATCCATTTTTTGGTTTTCCTTTTTCATTTTCCCATCACGTCGGATTACTTTCATCCTTCTCTTCCCATATATATATATATATATATATATATATATATATATATATATATATATAGTCTAAAATATATATATGAACAAATTATGATGAGTGGAGATTGTAATCCAGGCTTTACACGCCTGAAAATTTTCTTTTTTTTCTTTTTTGTTCTTTTTTGTTTTTCTTTGTTTTCTTTGTTTATGTTTGATCACTGAAGATAGGCACCCAAATAAATAAATATACAGGGTACAGGAGTATTATTTAAATATCTTGTATGCTGGAAAAAAGTATTTTGTGTGAAATAGTATTATCTGTTCTTCCTAAGATGTAATGTTGTTTTAATTAATTAAATATATATATATATATATATATATATATATATATATATAAATATGGCTTTAAATATTACAGTGTTTTACACCTACAGACAAAGTCGTTTGGTTTTTTTTTATCATAATCATTTCAGGAGTGGCGGTCAAAGGGAGTCGCATGGGTTCGAACGCATTTCGTACATTCAGCTTAGAATCACCAGCCTCACGCCTATGCTAACGCGGCAGTGAGAACTCGCCACGGACAGTAATTGAAATTAACGCACAACTAATCGGAGAATCGGGGGGCAAGCGTCATTGTTGTCGAAAGGGTTCAACGCTCTAGTGGAACTTTGCAATGTTACTAATATGACAACGATCTGGTAATTCCAAATCTTAAAGGTTCATTTACTATAAATATTTATTTAAAAGTGTTATGCCTACAGACAACGTCGTTTCGGGTGTTCTTCTCTCATATATATCTATATATATATATATATATATATATATATATATATATATATATATATATATATACGCATACATATATATATGTATACATACATATATATATACATGTATGTATATATATATATATATATATATATATATATATATTAAGCTAAGAAAATGTATTTATGGCAATTAAGCTACACAGAGGCGCCCGCGTTTCATCCCCTGGGAAATCATCAGGCTACAACCCCCCATCGGGGATAAAACGCGGGAGCCTCTGTGTAGCTTAATTACCATAAATATATCTCCTAGCTTACTACCTAGCTCTACCTACGTATCGAGCACTGTTGAAGTAAATACGAAAAATTGATATATAAAAAATGATATCTCCTTATATAATTTTATGTGGATACATAAAATAGTAATATATATATATATATATATATATATATATATATATATATATATATATGGCTAAATAAGTAAGCGTGTCAAGCTTTGGTCGAAAGTCTACATTATCTGGCGCTACAAAACGTTTTAATTGCGCCATCAGACATCGAAACAGTACAAGCTATGTTTATATCAACACTATTAGAGAATGCTCAATATTCTTTTGGATAGCTTTACATTTTTATTAATAGTAGCTTTGGCTTCTACTAAACACAGTTATCAAACTACGAAAGAGGTAGTGGGCATATATAGTCATCAACCGGCATAATGTTTCACTGTAATCCGAATACGTTAGTGTTGCTAAATAGTTAACCTGCTTAATTTACGACAGTCGGCTTTTCTGAGCGTTTTGTTAGAAACAACCGATCAAGAATTACTAAAATCTAAGAATTTTATTAAGAGTAGTAACGCGGATGACAGCGACTTCACTTACCATAGTGTTCAACACAACCATGGTTATATATGACATATTTTCTTATTATGTATTTTGCTGATCCATCTGTGTGTGTAAGAATTGATCATGTTTTGCAAATATCCACTTCTGCATTTAATAAGGTTCTGTAATTCTTAAGTAAATTCCGTACAAAAGTAATGAAAAATGTCAGCATATATGTGACCCGCTTTATTCTCTTCCGGGAATTCCTCGAAAGGTATGCGAGAAATGTCATCAATGGTTCACCTGTATATACAGATATACCTATTAGGATCGATTTTTATTTATTTATTAATGCATTTATTTCATTTTTTATTATCAATATTATATAGAAATACATTTAGTTCTCTATTGGAAGGTAACACACACGTACATACATACGTGCTCACACATACTTATCCCTCTCTCTCTCCCTATCTCTCTCCCTATCTCTCCCCCTATCTCTCTCTCTCTTTCTCTCTCTCTCTCTCTCTATATATATATACATATATATGTATATATATATATATATACATATATATGTATATATATATATATATATATATATATATATATTTATATGTGTGTGTGTATGTGTGTGTGCGTTAGCTGATAACGGGGAACGACATTCATATATTTATCATAAAATATGAAATAAATACAAATACGTAGATTAATAGAAACATAGATCCTCATGCATATACGGATACATACATATAAGTGAAGAATATGTAGGCATATTTATACATGTATACGTATATATAAATATATGTATGTATGCATATATATGTGTATATATATACATATATATGTATATGTATATATACGTATATATAAATATATGTAAGTATATATATATATATACATATATATATGCGTATATATAAATATATGTAAGTATATATAATTATATATGTATATATATATATATATATATATATATATATATATATATGTATATATATATATATACATATATATATATATACGTGTGTGTGTATATGTATATGTATATATACGTATATATAAATATATATATATATATATATATATATATATATATATATATATATATATATATAACTTCTTTGTAAAATGGTAGGAAAAATCCCAGCAGAGTGCTCGATTAATTAAGAATTAAAGTTAAAAATTAAGAGCATAATATTTATTTATTCTGGTACAGAAAAATTAGTACAACATTCGTACCGTCGGTTTCAAGCACGGAAGGTCTTACCCATCCGGCTCTATCTAGCTTCTGTTGTCATCTGACAGATGACAACAGAAGCTGAAGAGAGCCGGATGGGTAAGACCTTCCGTGCTTGAAACCGACGGTACGAATGTTGTACTAATTTTTCTGTACCAGAATAAATATATATATATATATATATATATATATATATATATATATATATATATATATATATATATGCGTATATATAAATATATGTAAGTATATATAATTATATATATATATATGCGTATATATAAATATATGTAAGTATATATAATTATATATATATATATGCGTATATATAAATATATGTAAGTATATATATATATATATATATATATATACATATATATATATACATATATATATATATATATATATATATATATGTATATATATATATATATATATATATATATATATATATAAATATATATACGTGTGTGTGTGTGTGTGTATACATAATCATTACACTATTTAAATACAATTTGGCAATTGTGGATTCGACACAATCTATTTACAATATATGCTATACATAACCCTAACAAATATGGTATATATAACTATACCAAATATGGTATATATAACCATGCCAAATATGGTATATATATATATAAGTATACACAATATGGTATATAGATAATAGTTTGGCACCACTTTTACGTATTCTTACAAAGATAAAAATCAACATTTGATGATACTAAATTGTATGTCATATTCTAATTTTGATAAAAATCCATTACATAATTTTAATTATGGAAATATAAAAAAAATTTAGTGTTATGCTTAAGAAGTCTTAAGAAGAAATTCGAATTCAACAAATCTTGCATCATCCGTGTCGAATCGCTATCTATATGTTTAATTTAAGCTAATGTTTCTGCATTTTCAAATTAGCATTTGTGGCCATGTTCTGTCTTCTTAAAACCGGTTTAAAATTAACCAATGGAAACTGAATTTTTTGCAATATTTATTAAATGATGTCTTATAAATATTATTAGAATTTCACAAAATCGAAATATTCACCCCGTTTTACCCCTTTTCAATAAATCAATTTAAAGTGTATATAGATGATTTAGATCTCTGGTGCGTTGCAGCTGTGTGCCAAACCCGATTATTATTTCTCAATCAGTTTAGGGGGAACCCTGTCAATAAAAATACCTGAAGAGTATCACAGTTTATTCGCTAATCAAAATTGGCCGAGTGGTTAAGGCGTCGGATTTGAGTTGCAAAATACTCGTGATCCGGGGTTTCAAATCGCGTGACTGATAGTGAATAGTCATATCTTTATGCTGATGAGTCCCGATTATTAAGGACGAAACTATACCTGCATAGATAATAAACAATAACAAATATTTACTATTATTTGTCGCTCCTCGAAAACGTAGAGCACTGTAAATATAGTATTAACTCAGAATGACGTCACTAGCTTTAAATGCATCGTTCCTTTCATAAAAAAGTAGAACGCTCTCAGACGTTAAGCCGCCGATAAAGTGTTAAAATTATCACAGTTTATCCGCTCTTCAAAATTGGCCGAGTGGTTAAGGCGTCGTATTTGAGTTGCAAAATACTCGTAATCCGGAGTTTCGAATCGCATGACCGGTAGTGAATAGTCATATATCTATTCTGATGAGTCCCGATTATTAAGGACGAAACGTATACGTACATAGATAATAAATAATAACCAATATTATATATATATATATATATATATATATATATATATATATATGTGTGTGTGTGTCAGTCAATTTCGCGTACAACAAAATCGTAGGATAAATTTCAGAGGAACCATTTTTTAATAAATGAAACGTGCGGAAGGAAAACAGAAAATTGCGAAAATATTACTTAAGACCTTATCGTCTGACCCACAACCATTCAAAAGAATTCTGTTGTTTATAAATTCCTGTGTCAGTATGGAGCTGACTACGTTGGCAAGACATCCTATAGTTTCTTTTTTTGCCCGGTGATGTAACTGAAAACATAGACCTATAACAAGATCAAACCTAATATTGATATAGTGGCCTCATGTTCTGATTGCACATACAAAAACAACAAAGAATACAGTTTGCTTTATTTATTTAATTTGAATCGTAGCTCGGTAAGAAGATGAAACACGGTTACTCTCGGGCCAGATAACACGAGGAATCTTACTGTAATAATTATTTGGTTAATCCAAACGCTGAATTGTCAGAAATTCACGAAAAAAAAAACGCTATAATGATACGAAAGTAAAAAATGTTCATAAATTATTCTAAATAATAATTCAAAAAACATTTGAAAAAAAGTGTCCTGAAAGTTGGTGTCTCTATTCGGCTAAAAATTATGATGGTTGTAAGATAGCTATTTTGTTGATAGGATAGAATATTTTCATGAATTTTAAATTTGATTATTTGAAGGAATTTAAAGTTAATATTTACTAGCGGAACCCGTGACCGGGTAAAATAAGAGGCACCAAGAAACTCCTGCTCCCACCTCTGAGCCCCGTATCAATATTTTTTATTCGAGTTATTTTTATTGTCACTACGTCATAGAACTATGTACTATGAGGAATATTTGATGCTAACTATTATTCAAACGGACCCCCTGATTTTGGTGAATTTGAAATAAACTGTAAACAGATTGCAATATTGGAGTGTTAAAAATAGTCGAATGAAACACGTTTTTAAAATAAGAGATGTATTTACTGCCTGTTTTAATTGTGTTTCTTTGTATATAAAGACCAGTTTCATCTCCGGTTCCATTTTAGAGAATAAATAGACACAGTTCGTGTTGGCCAGCAGATCTGTTTTCTAATTTCTGAATAAACGAAGGATAAGACGGCGATGTTGGTGTAGCGAGGCGTTGCACACAGCTGCATTATTGGAGTTGGCTGCACACACACACACACACACACACACACACACACCCACACACGCGCGCACGAACACACACTCGGGCACGGTGCGCGCGCGAGCACGAGGGTGCCGATTTTGCACGTGCGCATTTCCGAATAGAAGATGCGTGTGTGTTGCCGTCGTGCGCGGAAGTCGGGGAAATGAAACAAAGAAAAGGGGGTAAAAGCTATAACGATACGTGTAGCCATAGGTAAGAGAGACACGTTCGTTCCTTTTTAACATCCCTTCCTTCTTTCGTTAAGGTGTACTAATATAGATATTAGGGGCATATAGGCGACAAGAATAGGTCGAATCGATAAGCAAAGATAGACGTCGTCAAATCTACACACACACACACACACATGAGGACACGCGCACAGGTAAATGGATGCAAATTGCTATATTTTGTGAGAAGAAAACGAATGCGTATTAATATAAAATATATAGATACCTGTGTGTGTGCATGTGTATAACTATATATATATATCTGCGTGTATATATTTAAGTTAACAGTATACACTTACATATTAAATAATGCATGTATATATATTGTAGTGTAAAAATATGTTCATCGCATATAAGCTAAATAGAGGCGTCCATATTTCATCCCCGCAGAGAATAGTCAGGCTAAATAGTGATAATATACATATATATATATACATATATATATATATATATATATATATATATGTTTATATATATGTATATATATTTCCATGTGTATATATATATATATATGTATATATATATATATATATATATACGTATATATATATGTGTATGTATATAGAATAACTTATGGCGTAGGTTGCTACTTTATACAATATTGTGGCACTGTGGCTATGTGGTTAACAACGTGGATTGAGGACCTGGGTGTGCTGGGTTCGAAACCAATCCGTTCCACAGAAACACTTCCATAAAAACACACACCTGACTTTGTTTCTAACCTCCTAGACAGGAGGTAAAAAAATACTATATTACATTTTATAGTGTGTATATACATATATGTATATATATATATACATATATTTATATTATACTATCAAACTTTACTCTTTTTCTTAAAATAGATAATATATAATGTACTCATTATATACACTAATAGTTTTTGGTATATATATATATATATATATATATATATATATATATATATTTATATATATATATATATATATATATATATATTAGTTACTAGAAATAAACCTGACCCTTTGGGTCACCTTGTAGGAACGGGTTGGCTAGTGTTAATCAGTAAAATGGTGTTTGAACACTAATTTAATGTAAAAAGATGAGATACTGAATCCCAAATCATTCGCTCTTTGTTAGATAACTTGCGTCCATTTCTTACCTCACTTGTATCTGTTCCCATCATCCAGTGATGAGTTAAATAGTATTATTACAATAGTCAGACGCCTTTTTGGTTATAATTGATATTCCACGATTTTTAGCGTGTTTTTTTTCCTCGACTGTAAATAAATATAGAGAGAATTACGGATACAAGAGTGATAGTCACTTCATAACATAAAAGCGGCATCGGTCAAACAATAACTTAACCCAAACCATAACCATAAACCTACCTAAACATTAACCCTAACCTTAATCCTAAACTTAAACAGTACCCTAAACCTAACCTTCACCCTAACCCTAACCCTAACCCTAACCATAACCATAAACCTTACCTAAACACTAACCCTAACCCTTATCCTAAACTTAAACCGTACCATAAACCTAACCTTCACCCTAACCCTAACGTTAACCCTAACGTTAACCCTAAACCTACCGCTAACGCTAACCCTAAACCTAACGCTAACGCCAACCTTAAACCTTTATCCTAAACCTTAACCCTTACCCTAACCCTAACCCTAAACCTTAACCTTAACCTTAAAACCTTATCCCTAAACCTAACCCTAACCCTAACCTTAAACTTGTACCATAAACCTTAACCGTAACCGTAACCGTAACCTTTAACCCTAACCCTAACCTAAACACTAAACACTAAACCCTAAACTCTAACTCTAATCTTAAACCCAACACCCACAATCCTAAACCCTAACCCTATACCCTAACTCTTACCCAAACCCTAACCCTAAAAGAGAATGAGAGTGATAGATAGAACTTGTTGAGTTAAAACCCACAAGACAAATTAAAATTGACTATTTTTTAAACATTACTCAATCTCGAAACTAAGAAACATTTTAGCATGTATTTTTTGTGATTCAAATATATAGATAAAGGCCTTACCGAAACACATGTTTATTAAATCATATTTACTATAATAAGATAGTTGGCTCATATCGAGGTGTTAATTGACTTTTCAGAGGAGAAAATGATTTAATGACGAAACTAATTTAATATAAAAAGATGAGATACTGAATCCCAAATCATTCCCTCTTTGTTAGATAACTTGCGTCCATTTCTTATTTCACTTGTATATGTTCCCACCATCCAGTGAGTAGTTTAATAGTATTATTACAATACTATTAACCTTTTTGGTTATAATTGATATTCCACGATTTTTATCGTGTTTTTTCCCCTCGACTGTAAATAAATATAGAGAGAATTACGGATACAAGAGTGATAGTCACTTCATAACATAAAAGCGGCATCGGTCAAACAATAACTTAACCCAAACCATAACCATAAACCTTACCTAAACACTTACCCTAACCCTAATCCTAAACTTAAACTGTACCATAAACCTAACCTTCACCCTAACCCTTACCCTAAGGTTAACCTTAAACCTACCGCTAACGCTAACCCTAAACCTAACGCTAACGCTAACACCAACCTTAAACCTTTATCATAAACCTTAACCCTAGCACTAACCCTAAACCTTAACCTTAAACCCTTATCCCTAAACCTAACCCTAACCCTAACCCTAACCTTAAACCTTTACCCTAAACCTTAACCGTAACCCTAACCGTAACCGTAACCCTTAACCCTAAGCATAAACATTAACCCTTACCCTAACTCTAACCCTAACCTAAACCCTAAACCGATAACCTTAAACCCAAAACCCAAAACCCAAAACCCAAAACTCTTTCTCTAATCCTAAACCGAACACCCAAAATCCTAAACCCTACCTCTAGACCCTAACTCTTACCCAGAAAGAGAATGAGAGTGATAGATAGAACTTGTTGAGTTAAAACACACAAGACAAATTAAAATTGACTATTTTTCAAACATAACTCAATCCCGAAACTAAGAAACATGTTAGCATGTATTTTTTGTGATTCAAATATATAGGTAAAGGCCTTACCGAAACACTTGTTTATTAAATCATATTAACTATAATAAAATAGTTGGCTCACATCGAGGTGTTAATTGACTTTTCAGAGGAGAAAATGATTTAATGACGAAAATAAGTATATTTATATTAAAAAATATTCATATTTTATTTTATTTTTAAAATACAGTTGAGATGCTATGATCTCGTTAGATAAGACGTATCGTGCTCTTTTAAATCACCCCCTCCCCTAGAAATATAATATTTATGTTTACAGGTTTGACGATATATTTTTAGCAATAAAAATTATAGTATACACTATTTTATCGGATAGATAACAAATGTACAACTGAAATAAATAAAAAGTGGAATAATACTTTTTATATGCATGTTCTTTTTTATTTTTATTTTTCCACACATTGGGTGCGGTTTTTCGTGAGTGATTTTGTGTATGTATACGTGCATATTTATATGTATGCGTAAGTGTGTACATGGTTATGCGCTAATATATAAATGTAGGTGCCAAATATGGAAACCTTCCCCACGTCTGATCTTGTCCATCGCCCTCCCTCGCCCCCCCCCCCCTCTCTCCTTACACGACCCTGATTGTTTTAACCCTCCCATTCTCTACTGGCAACTAAATCCCCTACTGCCACCATCTAGTTGTATCTCATAATTTATTTTTTTCACAAGCGGCCCTAATTTTTATCTCACACCTCGCGTTTCAAAGATGTAATACTTGTATGTTTATATTTTCTTCAGACAATCATTTTGAGGAAGTGTTATAATAAAGACGAAACGTTCATTATTTTTTTTTTTAGTTCCTTTTTTAATTTTCCATTACATCGGAACACTTGTTCCATTCTTTATCTGCGCGTTTCTCCGTCGTCTTTTAAAAAATATCTTCTTTCTCCAGGTATGTTTGTTCATTTGCTTTTGACACCTAAGGATGATTCGACAAAGAATCGAAAACGTTCCTGAAACCTATGGAACATTTATTCATTTCTTTGATTTTAATACAAAAAAGACAATCAGAAAAATTGAAAAATATAAATTAAAAAAATATAATTAAACATACGAATTCTGTTATTTTTTACAATGTTT
>OY744533.1:102180737-102213237 GCA_963556195.1 Sepiola atlantica | reverse complement strand
ACACAGTGTTATGAATATACTTTCCGTAAATTGATATATATATATTCGTCGACGGTCATCAGTTTAAACACGTGGAAATAATTAATGCACTACGATTAAAAACTTAAAATAGTGAAATGAATACATGTGTTACGTTGAGGGGGAAAATCAAGAGGGAGGGTCACAAGTGGATCACAGAAGTCCTAGGCCACCTTTTCCTCAACTTACTCGACACACATTTGCCCCGACACACAACCTGCACAAACTTTGTTACAAAAATTCTATTAAGGTTAGCTACTCTACTGCCCCACCCGTAAGTAAAATCATCTCTGCAGAGCCCAAAACAATTGCAAACGCAGGCTTCTCATGCCCGGACAAAACCAACTGCCCTTTACAAGGGAATTGCAAAATCGATTCCCTCGTATATGACACCAACGTCACAAACCCGGTTACCGGTAGAGCAGAAAAATACATTGGCATAACGCAGGGAAACTTTAAAAAAATAAAATACGCACACAGAAACACCTTAAGATACAAACACAATGCAAATACAGCACTGGCGACCCGGATATGGCAACTTAAACATGAAAAGGCACCCTTCATCTTCAAATGGAAAGTAATTGAGAGAAGACCATACTTCTCTCCAGCTCTTAATAGATGTCCTCTGTGTGACGCTGAAAAATACCATATATTAAGGGCCATTATTGATCCAAATACAGTCTGTTTGAATATTCGATATGAGATCTTTAAGGGATGCATCCACAGGAGACCAGCACTACTCATAAACTGGACTTACCAATACACATAAAGGCCTAGCTACCCCCACTCTGTTAAAAACATAACCCCATTATTGCCCCATTAAATACCGACTTCATCTAGAATATTTCCCCAACTATCACCCCTCATCAATATAAATAAAATTAAATATACGAACAAATACCTTAATCAACCCATATCTACACTACTTTTCAAGAGCAATAATTATAACTTTCCAAAAAATATTTATCCAGTCATTAAGAGGGTAACACCCCCATTTCACATCATTCTTACTACCATAAGTCTCCATCATTTCTTGGTCATATTACTTCTATATCTCCCATATCTCCCAAACAAATCAAATCTTGCCGACCCAATCATTACTTTTATCTCTAAACCAGTTGTAATCAGCATACCAATTTTATCACCCACATCAGCATTCAGTATACCTTAGTTAATAATGTTAAATCCCGAATACAAATAATTCAAAAACCCTGTAGAGTTACTGCCTTTAGACGGCCCGGATGATATATTTATTTAAATTCCTTTAGGGTGGATTTAAAGTCCTTTAATCCAGGATTTTAACTTGAATGTAATTAGCGTTGTTTCTTTTTAACCTTTTTATCTCTTCATAAGTATAATTCTTGAATCCATTTTCTCGATAATTCCTTTAGAAGACACATCATTAAACCCCAAAACAGTAACGGCCAAATATACGATATTCATAGTATTGGCTCACGGGATTTATATAGAAATATTTAAAAAAAAACGTTTACTTTTTATTTTTATTTTTCATATCTCTTTAAATCTTCTCCGGTTTTAATCTCAACTGTTACATTTAACCCTCCCCTTTTTTTAAAACCTTATTAAACCTTCCTTACACAAAATTTAAACAAACATACATAACATTCTAAGCAAATAACGCGTCCAAACGAGAGTTACACGTGACTTCACATTTCCGAAACAGATGACAACAGAAGCTGAAGAGAGCCGGATGGCTAAGTCCTTCTGTGCTTGAAACCGACGGTACGAATGTTGTACTTATGTTTCTGTATATATATATATATATATATATATATATATATATATATATATGCGTGTTAAAAACAAACATATAAAATAAAATAGATGTAATAACGATCAGATTAAGCCCGCCGAAAGTAACTGCTAATGCAATTCCAGAATAATCACCCGGAACAAATTTGAGTAGAATACAAAATGGACTATTTATAAAATTGAAAAAACTAAAAAGCCCCATGAAACAAAAAAGTTCGTTTTAATAAGATTTGCTTAAATGAAAGCATACTACCGAAATTTACAGACATACGCATCTCTCCCTCCTAACTTATTTCTCAATCGACAAACTGAGGATTTGCAAACGTTATAATTAAAATATCCGGCCGTAATAGACAATTAAAAAGAACGTAGGGTGAAGTGTTTATGAGAGGGCACAGACAGAATGTCTTGATTATGATATCTCACCCTCCTTCCTTATCGCTATATAGCTTCCGTTGTAAATCATACAATTCCCCCTCTCTATATGTGTGTATTTCTCTCTTTCCCCTTACTATATGACTTCCGTTATCAATCGTACAATCTCCCCCTTTATGTATATATTAAATATGTTGTCACACTATTTCCCCTTCAATATACGCGTTCCGTTATAAATTGTTCAATTTCCCCCTCTCTCTATATGTATGTATTAAATATGGTGTCATTCTCTTCCCCCCTCACTATATGTCTTCCGTTATACATCGCACGTCCCCTCTGTCTATATGTATATTATTTAATGAGTGTGAATTGATCTTTTTTTCGTTTTCAAAGATTTAATCTCCTTGTCTGGGTGCTTGAAAAAACCGGAGGGTCGAAATAAATTATTGCACCGGTGATTATGTGATTCCGTATTAATTTATTATCTCTCTCTCTCTCTTTCTCTCTCTCTCTCTCTCTCTCTCTCTCTCTCTCTATATATATATATATATATATATATATATATATATATATATATATATATATATATATAGGTTAGTTTGACTTACCTACAAGAGAGTTTGAATATCCTACAGGAGAGTTTGAATTTCTTACTAGACAAAATCCTCGAGTGTGTTCGTTCTCTCTGTACAGGGGTTTTTTCAGGACATCCTGACATAGAGGATACTTCACCCTACAAGTAAACACTGAAAATCCAGTGTATAACCTGTATAAGATGTCGAAAAAATTATTGTAACGCGTTAATTTATTAGTTATTGCGTGTTTACATCTTATGTAAATAAATCAAGCAACAAGAGATATTTTAATCATCAATACGTAATTTAAAACCATCGAACTTTTACAAGTGTTCATCCATACGGGAGCAACAGCGTTTATAATTGACTCCAATAAAGTATTTTTGAAAAGGAAGTTTCGTCAATCTCGATATAATTGTATTTTAAGTAAGCTCATCAACTTCAAAATAAGAACCAGCGGACCACTTGAGCAACCGATTCGTGGAATAGTCACAGTCGTCCAAAAGTATTTGCAGGAGTTCTTGCTGTGCTGCATGCTAAGGTGGCTGCATTATATTTCATTTGCATGAAAAATGGGTCGCTCTGTCTCTTCACACAAAGCTAAAAAAGGCGATATTGTATATCGCCTTTTAATCATTCCTAATATTTTGAGTTTTCGCACCACAGTTCTCAGTTTTTACATTATTCTCACAACGTTTCGGTCGAACTCGGGAATTTGTACGGAATTTCGGTAAAAATCGTTCATTTTATCAACGGGCGTAGCTGGATCTCGTTCTGTAAGCCATGAGCTGGTAGAAGTCTTAAGTAATTCGTAATTGTATCCCTGGTGTACGGTCAAACGTGAGACTATTGATGATTTTAAATAAAGAGTTCTGTTTGAAATTTGGTACAGATTCCTGAGTCTTACATTAAGATTCCCGAGTCTAACGGAGGTTACATCGGCCGGAACGTTGTGAAAATACCACCCAAGATGAGAAAAGTAGTCTTAATAATACAATAATACAAATGTAAATCTCCATCTAAAAAATTCAGAATGACTAGTACATATCTTTTAATGACTTTTACTATTACCGCATGAAACCCTATTCGTTGACGGCATATCCCTTGCCCCATCCATCACATCTACCAAAGGTGGCACAAGTCTTGTTCGTGAAATGTACTTTACCAAAAGTCAATTTTCCTGTACCCTTTTGACAATTTTAGACGAGCCTTCTCATAAAAGAATCCTTGTTAACCGGTGCCAATTATTGAATTACTGTTTCTAAAATCCGTATGTTTCTCTTTGACATTTTATCTATGCTTACTCAATTGAAAAGTTCACTACATACTTCTGCTCTATAAGAGACGACCTATCTTGACGGAAAATGTTTTTGACAAATCTTCATCTGTCCTTTTACGAAAAGCATTAGGATTTGCAATGAATTGTTTACAGTTTGGACTAATCAACCAATATGTTTAGATATCTACAACGTTGTTTTGCTTTGAGCTAATTCAGAAATATGTATTAGTTTCTCAGTAGCATCCGAATCACTTAATCTCACGTATTTTACGGTTTTTCTGACCGCTGGCCAGTAACGGTGGAAAGTAGAAAGTGACTAACTTGGGTTTACTTTCGGCAGCTCGTAACTCTCGCTTCTCTTATTTTCTCCTTTAGTCCTTACATTGCATGAGCGATGTTTTTGACAAAGGGTGAAGAATTGCTGCTTTCTGAATCGGAATCTATCTATATAACACATATCGTTGGCTAGTTCTTTTTACCTTGAAGTAGTATTTTTTAGCTCCAAGTGGCTTCGTGCCTCGTCTAAAGCGATTTCCAGTAAAACAAATTATCTATTTTTTACTTTTACGTTTCTTTCCCTTATTTTAGAATTTTGCTGTTTTATTACAACATTTTTAAATCTCTATTTTTGTCTAAAATAGAGATTTAAAATTTAAATTGTATTATTTCTTTATCGTTTGACATTTTAGTTATTAATTGAACAAACTTATCAGAAATCTATGAATACTTTTGTTATGATGCTATTGTTTTCATCTTTATTCATAGTTATATTTTGATCGACTTGCTAGTTTCTTTGAAGGCAGTGAGCAGATGATTTAAGTGATCTCTGATGTCTATATTTTTTCTTTTGTGCTTCTAAGATAAACAAACCAGTTTGATTTTTGAGCCATAGAAGCGAGGACAACTGATAGGGGCGACAGTTCAAATATGTCACCTGTTGTTCGTGTCCCACTCCCATTTTCTCATTTCTCTTTTAAATTGTTTTTATTGAGCAGTTGAAGGTTCTCACTATTACTCTAGAGTTTTCTCTATATATATAAAAAAAATTCTTTTTTTTGTGGTTATTTTTTAGAATAGTGGCTCCGCTGAGAAATTCTGTTTATCTTAAGTTTTTAAGAGCACAAATAAACCGTAATACTTGACTTTGATCTCATATATAATAATAAAATCATTGTCTACCAGCTCAGGTGTACTGCAGCTCATGTGCAGGGGGGAGGAGCATGAAGTTTAGTTCTGGCAAATGTTGGGAAGCATGAGGGCTTTAAAGGATGCAGTGTCTCAGCAACCAACGAATGCATGCAGTTTATTCCATGTTTCATTTGGTTATAGTAATGTTTTAATCTTTATTTATAAAATTATTGGATGTAAATATCTTCCAATTCTTTCGTTCTGTTAATGTCTGAAGATTTGCTAAGAATTGCAAAGCCAAATGTATTTTTATTTGACCGTTTATTTTCTTCCAAATTTCTTCCAAATTTCGAAGAGTCACGAAATAAGTCATTCTTATTGCAAACTGTTAAAACAGATTAAAATGGCAGACTTCTTTACGGAGAAACCGTAAACAATCATGGATTTTATTTCGTAATTAATTATTTTCCAAGCAATACGGTAACATATTAACACTAATGTATGAGCTATTTAATTAAATAATCGATTTAAAATTATTACAAAAAGAATAATATGCAAGTCACGCAGAGTCGGGAACAAATGACCACAGATACACGAAAGTGGTGACACAATTTTAGTAATATAGACTTAAATGCATGCCGAGTGTTGACACATGCGCAAACAACAAGATATTTACACTTTCTGCGCATAGGTTGATCATTTTAAGTTACCATAGTGTTACAGTCCAACTAAAGTATAATAAATATTTAAGCTCATGTATTATTTAACAAGTAGTCCATATAAAAGCTTTCCAAGGAAAATATTCAATAATTTCTGTCCACGGACACGTTTTTCTTATTACCTATACAGTCTGTGGCAGATATTTATTTTTAGATTAACATCGGTAATGTGCATGGCTTACATTATTCGGACTGCTGTTCTTATCTCGGATATTATTCTCATAACGTTTTGACCAAAGTAACTTCCGATCGGGAAGCTTTCTGTCGAATTCGGGCATCTGTACGGAATTCGAGAGCAAGCATTTCATTTGATCCTCGTGAGTAGCGTACTATCGTTTAGTTACCTATAACCGGCTATAACCGGGTATAATAAATTGTAATTGAATTCCGAGTATCCCAGAGTGCAAGAAAACGAACCCGAAGAAGGTTAGAGCTTACATCGACGGTTAGGTTATAAGTATTACACCGAAAATGAGAATAGTAGTCCGAAACATCAAATAATACACCTTTACATTCTGGTATTAATTGATCAGCTAAACATACTATAAAGACACAAACACACACACATACATATATATATATATATATATATATATATATATATATATATATATATATATATATATATATATATTGTGTGTATTTAGTCAGCAAGTTTTCATTTAGGCAAACGTTGTTGAATAGCACGGAGTGTTTCTGCATTGTGATCTTTTTAAAATTTTTTTCCATCTTCCGAATGGTCAACATAAAAACGAAACGCCCTACAATCAATAACATTGTTTATGAGACTAGGCACAACATTTTGAAGTGTCTAGCTTAGTAATCAACGTTATTAAATTCCTAACCATTAAACAACTACACGTTTGAATTTTAAACGCTCTTAAAACATGGTCGAATTTTTTTTTTTTTTTTTTTTGCGCTTAAGAAATCAAACTCTAACTTAACACCCCTTCGAACATAATCACGCCCTTGTAACTTTTCAATACTTTAGACGCTCCTTTTTTTAAGTTGTATGAATTAACCAATAAAAATGAAATAAAAAAATAAATATAAATAAATAAATTAATAAAAAATAAAAAAATGAATAAATAGAATAAATAAATAAAATAAAAAGTAAAGACATACTCTTTTCCTCTCTTTACATTCTATAAATACATATTCTTTTTTCACACTAACACGCCTGAAGATGATTTGAGGATATCAAATCGAAAGTACTCGCAAAGAAGATGGAACAACAAAACTACGGAAACTTCATACACCAGTTTGATCGAAGTACGAAGTTGAACATTCGGAAGATGGAAAAAAATTTTTAAAAGATCACAAAGCAGAAACACTCCGTGCTATTCAACAACGTTTGCCTAAATATATATATACAGGGTAGGCCAAAATAAGGGTCCTATCTTTAAATTTGAATAACTTGAATTTGAATAACTTCCACAAAATAAAAGTTAAACTCACCAAACTTTATATGTGTGTAGACTGACCCTTCCGAGATTTTTTGAAATAAACAAAACAAATTTTAGCCGAAAAACACTTCTTAAAACTTACAAAAACTAAAGTATTGTTTTTTACACTGTTTTGAGTTTTTTAAGCAAAAATAATGTTTTCTAAATGAGGGTACGTTCCTTAGGGCTAATACGGCTCATGCTTGCTTCGGAAGGGGTCCTTTACTTATTCTAAAAAAAAAAATTTAAAAAATCAATAAATAAAAAAGTTATGAATTTTTAAAAATAGGACCCTTATTTTTGCCCACCCTATATATATATATATATATATATATATATATATATATATATATATATATATATATATATATATATATATAGAGAGAGAGAGAGAGAGAGAGAGATAAATATAGATATATATATATATATATATATATATATATATATATATATATATATATATATGGTGGTTAATTACTTTTGGGGTAATAACCAATTTTTCTGACAGTTCAATCACAAAACAACTCAGTAATTTTACCAACTTTTTTTGGTTGCAAAATACTTTGTTTATTTTCTTTTGTTTTTTCAATTGTTTTTTTTTAAATAATACATAATAAATCCTTTATTCGTCACTTGAAAATTGTTTAGTTCAATATCAAGAAATCCTGATTCCTTATATATAATTGTATCACAGCCAATAGTTTTCTTCGTCTGGCTTTGCAGGCCGAGAGCAGACTCAATGCGTTTCCACGAATAATGGCGATAGAGAGGCGCTCGTGAAGCTAAGACAATTCGCGATTGTCTCCGGTGTTGCGCGTCATTAATAGACCAAGGCTGCCGAGGAAGTCGCACGTGGCAGAGCCAATCACTCCACTCGTCTCCACAGCGATCGGTGTAAATACAAATCTGTCGAAAAGATCGGCATATTTTGACCGCTTTACCAACTAAAGCTTAAAATTATATGACAAATTTATATTTTTTATCTTTCTCTTTTTTTGTCTGAAATGTGATAATATATCTTAAGGAGTTAGAATTAAACTGTGAACACACTGGAAAACAAGCTACATTTCTTGATTTGGATATGAAAATTGAAGATAAAATATTTATCTAGAAAATGTTTGATAAAAAAAGCCTTTCCCTTTTCATATCGTTCGTATGCAACATAAAAATAGTCCTTGCCCTGTGTATATTTTTTACGGAAGCATTATGTCCGAATTTCTGAGAATAGCTCGTGTTAGCTGAAAAATTAGTAGATTTTATACCCCCAATTGTTCTCTTAATAATAAGAATGATTAAACAATGTGGCGACTAAAATAAAATATTTAAACAATTAAATAAGGCAATTACTCGCCATTCGGACGCCTTTAAGTCAAATTAAGGTGATAGAGCAAATCCAAAACTATCTAAGTAATAATGTAGAGTATGTATAAACGTATGTATATATATGTATAAACGTATATATATATATATATATATATATATATATATATATATATATATATATATATATATATATATGTATATATATATATATATATATATATATATATAAAATAATAAAAGCAAAAAATATATGTATATATATATATATATATATATATTTAATTTTGAAATATTTTAATATGAAACTAAAAACTATAAATTACCTAAAAAGTAGTGTAATACAGCAATTCTTTGTAAATTTCTAAGACACAGACAAACAACACAGAGAAGTAGGACATTTTTTTTAATAGCAAAATAAGTTAGCAAAATATTTATCTGGAACAAAACTTAGATCTAATAAACGGAACGTTTTATTTTCTTGTATTTTAAGGGACGTGGGGTTAGATTAACACTGCTGGGAAGCCATGAGCTAAAATGGTCTTTTTTTATTTAAATTTCCGAAACTGTTATTCATGGTAAACAACTGATGATCCCTTAAATAATGTTAAAATTAGCGTAAATTCCTGGAAGCAAACTAGTATAGTGACTGTAAAAAGTAAATTGACTTACAGGAAAAGTAATTTTTAACCGAAGGACTTGGGGAAAAGTGTTTTTCTAACAAACTTATCTTCCATATAGTGTTAATAGTTGAACGACTTCAGAGACTATATATATATATATATATATATATATATATATATATATATATATATATGTACATATATTTATATATATATAAGGATGTATATATATATATATATATAGCAAAAGCTACGCCCCTACAGGAGATGTTACGATGATCTGCTCTAAAAAACTACGATCTTAGAGGTCTAAAACACATTTTTTATTGTTAATATATATATATATATATATATATATATATATATATATATATATATATATATATATATATATATATTCCCTACAACTTTTATTTTATTTTTTCAAATTTTAAATCTTGGCCTTTGCCAACTTATCTATCCCAGCGACTTCCTCTGATGATAAGATGTCGATCTTTGAAAAGCCTGGCTTATGGAAAAGTTAACTTGAATAAATTGCCTTTTTGCGGAATATACCTTGCTCTGAGCAATTGAATTGAATTTTGATTTGGCTTTTGCTTCTCTAATTCCTTTCCATTCTTCTTCATATCTACCAGCTCTATCCTGGATATTGAGCTGTATACTCTTCACAATAGGTTTTACCTTTCCTAAAAGTTTGCTTTTAGTACACCACTTTATATATACATATATATATATATATATATATATATATATATATATATATATATATATATATACATACATATTCAAATAACATGGCATGTTATGCAAAATAATAACGTCGAAGGGGTAACATTTGTAATAGGTCATCAATGAATCTTTTACAGTTAATATCTATAAATGCTTAGTTTAAGATGACCCAGAAAATGTTTACATGTCAGAGGAGCAGATCAATCCATTTTGATTTCAGGTATAATTCATCAATGAAGACGAGACATGAAATCACAGCAGTAGCACATGATTAGTAAAACACACAGACACAAGTTCCATTTATGTTTTACCGAACTATGGGAAACATACCTGAACATGGAAGCCTTTGTCTTTCTGAAGTATGACTCATGTAATAGGCATTCTTTAGGTTACACACACACACCCACACACACACACACCTACATATATATATATATCTCTATATATATATATATATATATAAACTTAAAGAAAGAGGCGAAATGTCTTCAAAAACTATGTGTTAGATGCAGATATTTTTATTAAAATCAAAATCAAAAATAAAAACATTTCTTTTTTTTTTCATCTTCACTTTTTTATCTAATATTTCGCTTGATATAACAAACTTCGACAAAGCTTTAGACAAATAAAAGTTATTAACCTCATTTTTTTCGTAATAATATATATATATATATATATATATATATATATATATATATATATATATATATATATATAAGATGAAATATCTATGCCTACACATGTGAATGTAGTAGAATATCTATTAAATTGTTTTTATAAATGTACATATTGAACCCCCTATTTCGTGTCATTTAATCATTTTGAAAAGATAATTAGGCCGAAATTATTATTGTCTGATATTTGTGAGAAAAAGTTTAATATTTGCTCTTTACGCTAAATACATGGAGCATTTTAGTCGAAAATATGACGTTTGGTATATATTTTTAACTGTATATGATTTAATATTTAAATTTCTATCTGCATCAAAGCGGATAAAGTCAGCCACATAGTGTTTAAACTCATTGACCGAGATGGTTGAGCAGTTAGGTGAAGCGCTCCGCAGTATGCCCCCGAAATCCATTGCAGATCTATCGAGTCGATCGCAAGGAACGTAAATAAACCACTTTAAACTTAAAACTTTAAAGTTCTTACTTCCAACCGAGGATGGTTGCTTTCTAGCAACTGAAATATCATCGTAGAGCTTTTATTTCTGTTTGAGTTTATATATATATATATATATATTGTTTATTCCCTTACCCTTATTCAATTTATATCTTGCATTTTGTCTGAAACATTGTTTCTATTATTCCTCATATATATATATATATATATATATATATATATATATATATATATATATATATATATATATATATATATATAATATTTGTTATTGTTTATTATCTATGTATGTATACGTTTCGTCCTTAATAATCGGGACTCATCAGCATAGAGATATGACTATTCACTACATATATATATATATGTATATTAATATATATATTTATATATATATATATATATATATATATATATATGTGTGTGTGGGGGGGTGTTATGTTTTGTGTTTTTGTGAAACAAATGTGATTGTCACTTCCAGTCGTGCTTAAATTAAATATGACATCAGAACATTGTAAATTGCCTGTGGCGATATGTGATTGAAAAACTATTACATGTGTGTATCTATTAAGTATATTTTATTATTATTATTATTATTATTATTATTATTATTATTATTATTATTATTATTATTATTATTATTATTATTATTATTATTATTATTATTATTATTATTACTATAATCATTCAGTTGTTGCTAATTATAATAAACGTGGGTAAGTTTCGTTCGTTATAGAAAAGATGGTAGCCGGGTGCGCCTAACTGGGAATGCGTGAACCGCATGTTTTTTTTTGTTGTTGTTGTAAAGCTGTACATTTGCCTGAGAATATTCAGCTAGATACTCTTTATTTTTTAATGTTTTCCTGTTGAAATCTTCCATCTCTCTCACGCTGCTTCTCCCCAAACTAATATACCAACGTAATGGAAAATGAAAAAAAAAAGGAAAACCAAAAATATGATTTATTTACTGATCAACGTCTCGTCTTCATTTCAAGACTTCCTCGGGATTATTGTTCTGAAGAAAATTGCACACAATGTGCAAAATTTTACATGTTTTAAATATTTTGTACTTTGTGGTTTTTTTTCATTAAAGTCTGCATTTATTTCCCAGGTGTGTATTCAGATCGCCTCAACACCTCATGCTTCCAGTTGATATACAGCATCCGGAGGAATAAACCATGTCTCCATGGAAAAAAACAGTTTTGTTTCTAATTTAGAGCATATGGTTTAAGCCTCCATGAAGTAGAATGGACCAAACTTACCCTCGAAGTATCCTCAATCTTTTCTTCAGCGAGATGGTACAAGACTGAAGAACAGAAGACAGCTTCATAAACGCATTCTTTTACTGAACAAGTCTAAATGTTACGTCTACCCTACGCTTTTCATAAGATGTTACCACTGACCCAAGGTTGTTAAATTATTGTAGTTGCGAAACTGCAATGTCTCCGATCTTGATTTCTCAGGCGATCATTCGAGATTTTCCAGAAATCGCCATGAAAAAGGTCTTTTAAATCTATCTAAAGTAAAAGCAAATATTTAAATAGCGACAAATAACGAACATTTTTAGTGGTTCATGCAGTTAGATTCACTTCTTTATGAGTTTATCAGGTGTTAATTTTCTGAGGAATTGTGCTAATTTTTTTTTCAAATTTGGAAAACATGAGCTAACATGCATCATATTGCACCACATATACCGCTAACTTCATGTGTGCTATTTGATACGTTCCGGGTAATTTAGCCAAATTCAATATCTGACTTTTGTTAGATTTTTTCTTAGTTTAATCGTATTTCATTAAACACAGTAGGCCAACAGCGGAAATGATCTCATGATTTTAGCGGAGTTACATTTCGTGATGGACATGATTCGTTTGTCATGTCTATTAAGCTACCATTTAACTCTTAAATAATGTCGGTTATTGAGTGGATAACAAGGTCTACTAGTTACTTGACGTGCCTTGTTCTAGTCATACCCGTCACCTAGTACAAGTTTTAACAGGAATGCAGACAATCTTAAACAGATTTCTTCTCATGCGTATCTAATGTTTCAGTGGAAATGAATTTCAAAAGATGGTAATTTTCTGAATAATGCGTATACCATTTTACATAAGAGATAACTGGTAACGATGCCTTGATTTTGTTCGGTCTTTAGAGATGAGATGGCGCTGCCAGGCAGATAATTTCAGGAGCCTTGTTCACATCCCCTCGTGTAGGAATTAATTGATTGCCTTCTACATCAATAACAAATTAATGTATTTATATGTAACTTCCGCTGGGGAATATGAGTCAATATATATGTATATGCATATAGACACCATATCAATTCGAAATGGCGCTCCATAGAAGAGAGTACAGACCATGTTAATACCAATATGATATTAGGATGAGTCGATTCGCTGTATGGGATGGCCGTAAGAAATTACACCCCAAAAACATGCAGGGGAGAGACTGAGAAAATGCTATCTTAAAATGAAGCGTTATAGACCAACCCAGACTAAAGCGTGACTTACTGATGAAAATTCTATTTAAAACTGAACCGTGACACACCGACCGGTTGGAGAACTTTATCTAAATGTTTGGTTGCGTCTGAAATAAGATTAACTCACTCAATATGCACGTTTGATAAGGAACACTCTTTTTTTAATTGACCACATACAGACGCCTGGGTACATTAAAAAGGCAACTGAGATTTGTTTGACGCGGAAATAGTCAATATCTTAACCTCAAGAGGATTTCAATTTTTCTTTACATCTTTAATAGATTAGTTCAATTCAATACTAACCTAAATTGGCTTTTACGACGCGTTTTACGTTGCTATCTCCAATACACCTTATTTTAATGTCAGGCTTTAGTTTATGTCTGCTTTATTTTATAGAGGGGGTTATTTTATGTAGATTTTTATTTTGTGAGGTTTTATTTTGTGTAGGGTTTTATTTTATGTAAGGCTTTAATTTATGTGGGACCGTATTTTATGTGGGACTTTATTTTATGTAGGGTTTTATTTTTATTTCGGCATCGATCTACTTTCTGTGAGTTTTTTTATGTGGAACTTTATTTCATGTGGGACTTTATTTTATGTAGATTTTTATTTTGTATTTGGGCATCGATCTATTCCTGTGAGTTTTTTATGTGGAACTTTATTTTATGTGGGACTTTATTTTATGTAGGGTTTTATTTTTATTTGGGCATCGATCTACTTTCTGTGAGTTTTTTATGTGGAACTTTATTTCATGTGGGACTTTATTTTATGTAGGGGTTTATTTTTTATTTGGGCATCGATCTATTTCTGTGAGTTTTTTATGTGGAACTTTATTTTATGTGGGACTTTATTTTATGTAGGGTTTTATTTTTATTTGGGCATCGATCTACTTTCTGTGAGTTTTTTATGTGTAACTTTATTTCATGTGGGACTTTATTTTATGTAGGGGTTTATTTTTTATTTGGGCATCGATCTATTTCTGTGAGTTTTTTATGTGGAACTTTATTTTATGTGGGACTTTATTTTATGTAGGGTTTTATTTTTATTTGGGCATCGATCTACTTTCTGTGAGTTTTTTATGTGGAACTTTATTTCATGTGGGACTTTATTTTATGTAGGGTTTTATTTTTATTTGGACATCGATCTATTCCTGTGAGTTTTTTTATGTGGAACTTTATTTTATGTGGGACTTTATTTTATGTAGAGTTTTATTTTTATTTGGGCATCGATCTATTTTTGTGAGTTTTTTTTCTGTGGGACTTTATTTTATGTGGGACTTTATTTTATGTAGGGTTTTATTTTTATTTAGGCATCGATTTATTTTTGTTAGTTTTTTATGTGGAGCTTTATGTTATGTGGGGTTTGATTTTCATTTAGGCATCGATTTATTTTTGTGAGGTTTTATTTTATGCAATGTTTTATTTTATGTTGAGCTTTATTTTATGTGGGACTTTACTTTATGTGGGACTTTATTTCATGTAGAGGTTTTATTTTTATTTGGGCATCGATCCATTTTTGTGAGGTTTTATTTCATGTGGAGCTTTATTTTATGTGGTATTTTATTTTATGTGAGACTTTATCTCATGTAGGGTTTTATTTTTATTTAGGCATCGATTTATTTTTGTGAGTTTTTTTTTTCATGTTGCGCTTTGTTTTATGTGGGGTTTGATTTTCATTTAGGCATCGATTTATTTTTTGTGAGGTTTTATTTTATGCAAGGTTTTAATTCATGTGGAGCTTTATTTTATGTGGGACTTCATTTTATGTGGGACTTTATTTCATGTAGGGTTTTACTTTTATTTAGGCATCGATTTATTCGTTCACTCGACTCAGTACTGTGGTTGAGTCAGTCAAAACTTCCCCCTTCTTCAATCCCATATCAAGGCTAAAATGGCGCCTTTAGTCCAGCACCCAATTTAACCATATTTATATCCTAATTAAATATTCTTTTTTTTTAGCTAAATTGTATGTCATTCCACCAAACTACCAATATCCATACCATGTAGCACCTGTTTTCGATTTAGGGATGGTACACATTCCAAATTATACGAATGATTGTTTAAATGGATATTCGCTGGTGACAGCGCATTTCTCGGCATGCTTTAAATCCTAAAAAAATGTGCAAAAAATGCAGTTCAAAATACTGAAATTTAATTTTCATGAATACACTACTGAGACCGTGCATTCCAAATTGACGGTAAACTTGTTATTGATTTCCGACTTAACTACAACTTAATGTTAATTGCCCCCCCCCCCCACCACAAAACACAGTGTCGTATATATTTTTTTTTACGTAGTTACATCTTGTTATATCCTAAATTACATAGGACATACTAAATTAAGAATACGCCGAGTGGTTTGCGTTTAACAGGGATCCGGTAGGAAGTAGATACGTTGACTCTTCAATGCCGTCCAGATATCACTGCCCGTCTTATATACGTACTTTCGTATATAGTCAATACCTGATTACTTCCCTTTATGTTAGTTTCGTATTTATGCCAAATCATGACCTTTACAACACATCTGAAGCTTGGTATCATGTCGCTGAACAAACCAAACAAACAAATATGGTTGCACAAGAAAATCTATTTTTCCATCGCAAATTACGCATTAATAATGAAATATGCAATTCACTCTAAATACACAAACACATTTATTTTATAAACATTTTTTAAAAAATCCAGTTTCATTTAAAAGAAGTTTTATCTTACCTTATTAAACACTTTTAGAATTAAACTTTACTTGAAAAAAAGTTTTCATTTTCGTGCAGTTCTTTGTTCACAAAACGACATCATACCAAGCATCAGCAGGAGCTAACTTGAAATAGATGTGTTAAGCGTGACAATTGAATAAAGAAGATCGTCATTTGTTTTGCGACATGACCATATTATCATCGTTAATATTTCTGCTCACTAGGAGTTATCACACAAGCCGTCATCGGTGATTGCTAACCGACAACAACCAGTGGTGTTCCCTGGAGTCTGAGTGACAGCAAGCTTCCACAGATGTCCAGTACTCTCCACCTATTTTCGATTACCACCGCAAATAACCTTGCTGTATCGCAACAGCTGCGTACCATTAATTGCTCGCTTGCAACGACCATTTGTCTCCCTTTATTCTAAACCTCCTTGACCCTTTACAGCTATTTTAGTCTGGGGTCAGCCGAGGTCGGTGACATCATTTTTTTTATTTTTTAGTTCATTATATATATCTTGCATTTTATGTTTCTTGGTTCGTGCGGTGGTTTTCTCTATGTGGTTCTTGTTTTTATCCTATTGTGCCTTCCATGTGACATCTTACCATTCGTAGCTTATGCGGGTACGTTTCTGCATTCGAGGATTTTCCTTAGGATTGTAGCTGTTTTGACTATTGTCGTTCTCCGTTGGTTTCAGTAGTCCCTTTGATTCCAATTTCTCTCAGTCTTTTCTCCAGGTGTAAAGGAACTGTTCCTAGTGGTCATACTATTATTGTTATTATATTGACTTTTAGTTCTCTGGATAGTTCCGTGTATTATTATTATTATTATTATTATTATTATTATTATTATTATTATTATTATTATTTTTATTATTATTATTATTATTATTATTATTATTATTATTATTATTATGGTTGTAGTTGTTATTGTTTTTTATTTTTATTATTGTTTTGTTAATATTATCATCATCATTATTACTATTATTATGATCATTATTTAACTAATCCTCACTGTTCGATTTTCTTCTAGTTGTTTTGACACGACTTACTTCTTAAAATCATGCCGTAAGGCCTCAGACAAACATATGCATTGACTTGGAGTCTGTATTCGTAACACCTTCACGTTGACCAGAATAGAGAATCGCAGAAATTAAGAACTCGTGATTTTTGGAAGATCTGTAATAGTGTAGTGAATAGCGGGCAACAAACAATTCCACCGCTATTCAACCACCATTGCGAGGCAATTGAGAAGGCTGAACTGTTTGTCCAGAAGTTCGTCTTGACCATTACTTCAGATTCCACAAACCACTCCCTCCAAAATTACCTACTGTGTACAAACGCCACGCTCCATAAATTGATCATCACCCATTTTCAAGTCCGCCATGCGATAAAAAACCAAGACACCTCCAAAGCATGTGGGCTTAATCTTATCCCTGCTATATGAATGAAGAAATGCTCTGCTGAGCTGCCACCTATTTTCTACAAATTATACAACAAATGCCTTGTCGAATCTTGCTTCCCTGACAAATAGAACACTGTCTCTGTGGTACCAGTGTTCAAGAATTCTGGTGAGAGAACTGACCCGACAAACTATCGCCATATTAGTCTCCCTCCGCTCTTTGCCAACATGTTTGAGTCGTTAATTAATCCAGCGATAGTCGCTCACCTCGTTGATGCTTAACTTATCTTTGACCAACAGTATAGATTTAAGCAATCCCACTCCACTGCGGATATCTTAACAATTGTATTTGAACGCATATAGCATACATTGGACAAGCTAGGAAAAGCTAGGGCGGTAGCGCTTGCTATACACAAAGCTTTTGTCTGGCATGGTCTTCGTAGTAAAATTGATTTGTACGGTGGTACTGGACGAACATTGCATATAATCAGATCCTTCTAATCTAAAAGAAAGATCCAGGTTGTCCTTGATGGCTGTACATCTTAATATGACATTAATGCAGGTGTTCTCCAGGAATCAATTCTTGGACGTTTATAATTCCTGATATTTCTGATATTCATAAACGACCTTCTTGATGCAATTGTGTCCGAAATGGGTATTTCTGTTTATGACACCACACTCTATTCAAAACATGTGAGAAAACGAACGCACACATCCAATGTTAGAAAATGAACTGTTAGAAAATAACCTCCAGTCTTTAGTGGAATGGGGACGTACATTGATGGTAACATTTAATGCTATTAAGACAAAGCTCCTTTCCTTAAACAACTATAAGAAACCTTTTCAACCACTGATTGTCATGGCTAATAGCACCCTACCTGAAGGGGCAATCCTTCTAATTCATCGGCGTAACATTCACAGAAAACATGCATTGGAATAAATACATAGAAGATATTATCAATGCTGCTGCAAAGAAGGTAGACTCCCTCGCACGGGCTAGAAAACTTTTACACCTGCCAGTATCATATATCTCTACTGAGCCACTATACGCTTATGCATGGAATATTTTTTATCACATCTAGACTGATATATCAATTACTAGTATATCTCTATATATCTATCTTTCTTTCTTAAAAAAAGAGCCTGGAACATAATAGGTCCTACACTGTTAACGAAACTTCAACCTTTGTCCTATCGTCGCAATTTGCAATCTTGTGCTTGTTTTACAAGTATTTCAATTGCATTTGCTGCCACGAATATGCGACAATGGTACTCCATCAATTTATCCGAGAATACGCAAAATTCCACCCCTTCACTGTTAAGGTAATCGGGTGACGACAAGACTTTATACTATTATAGCTTCTTTCTTCGAATTGCTAACCTTTGGAATTCCATTCCTTTTACCCTGTTTTCGTGAATGTACCAACATTTAGAAATTTAAATGTAATCTGAACAAACATCTAGCTGCACAACTTCCTACTTATAAGGTCCTTCTATATATAATTCCTTATGCCCAGCAGACTCTTACGTCCCGGTTGCAATGTGCCTTGTTTTGGGTGAATAAAAATGAAAAGAAATTGAATCATCATCATTATCAAAAATAACACTAGTTTGGCCATGTCGTAGAAATAGTGGTATAGTTTGTCCAGTTAGTCGTCTTGTTCTAAACTCCGTTTCATTTACAAACGTTAGTTGTCAACTACTCTCAAACTTCTATGAATAAAATCACTTGGAAATAACAATGGGCGTCTAATTTACAAACAGCACAGTACTTCAAGATAGCTATTGCTGATGTTTGATATGATGTAAGTTGGGGAACGAATCAACAAAAAAAATGTGTTTTTATCTTAATTGTAAATTTACAATTTGTAACAGGAGGTTTTTGTAATACGTTTTACTTTCTTTGTTTCTATCTTATTCCAATGTATATTGTACTGTGTTTCTTTGATACAATACAGTGACAAAGTTTTCTCTGTACATCTTTTTTAAATTGAAGGTCATCTAAGTGTTGCGCTCTATAAACTGCTCGTTGTATATTTATTTGTAAAGTTCTGGATTGGCGATTGTGTCTTTCCTTTATAGTATATTTCCATTGCTCGTGCAGCTGAGTGTTTCTATGTAGATATTAAATAGTAAGCTGTCTCTTTGATGAGATGAAGTTTAAAATATGGAGAATAATGGTCTTACAATTGTTTTACATTTTCTGTTATTAGGTGAGGTAAACAATACCAATTTTCGATTTTAACTCGTCTCTCTCTCTCTCTCCATCTCTCTCTCTCTCTCTCTCTCTATATATATATATATATATATATATATGTATATATAGTTTTAAAAGGTTTTTAGTCATTTAAAAAAAGAAATACAATGCTGTTTAAATTCCCAAGGATACTAATTAAATCCAAAATATCGCAAACTTAGCACTTGCATAAGCCCACTTTCCGCGTGGAAATTTACAAATACCAAAGGGGTTTCAAATATATCACATAAAAATAACAACAGGAGGTTTTTACTTGAATCGTGAAATGTTAAACTAGGATCACCAGCTGTTTACCATGTAACAGTTATAAAATTCATGTCTCCCCAATTGTACTGATTAAATAACCATTTATCTAATAACCAAATGTAGAAACAATTCAGTTTTAATGTAAATAATATTAATAAGTAAATAAACAAATAATAATGATAATAATAAAACATTACCCTTAAGACTACAGTGCAATAAGGTAATTTGCATATCAAATACTACTACTACTACTACTACTACTACTACTACTAATAATAATAATAATGAGACTATATAAACACTACACCCAAGGACTATTTTTCGAACATGTATGTTTACTGATACTTGTTCCAATTAGTATTAAGCTAACAACTATCCTATTATATATATAACATTTAAAAGAAATAGAAATATATTTAAGTGAAATATTTTGAAATTCAAAACATCGTGCAATATAAATGAAAAATTAATTCATGTAATTTTTTTTTTGCAAGCTTTCGTTGTAGAACAACTTTGTCAGGCGAAACTGTCTCACAGATTGTTTTCTTTTCTTCTTTCTCATTTTGATGGTAAAAACTATAAGACACTCTCGCATGTTCAACAACGAAAGCTTGCAAAAAAATAAATAAAATGTCAATTTTTTTATTAAATAGGAATATATTTTATACGTATATGTTTACCAATATTTGTGCCACTAAATATAAAATCCATAACATCACTGGACTGTGCCTGACAGTCTTTAACAAAACTGAAACAATTCATAGAATGTGTCAATGTTTCACTCACAAAAATTTAATCGACAACCTATACATCTTAATTTCTTTCTTATCTACCTATCAAACTTAAATAAGTTCATATATATATTCGTTTTTTCCTATTTAACTTAAATATGTATGTACGTATATATATATATATATATATATATATATATATATATATATATATATATATATATATATATTAGTAGTAAGTGTTTTAAAGGCTGTGGGCAATGCAAGTGCCGAGTAAGATGCAAGTTGTAAGGAACAAAAACAATAACAATAAATCGAATACGAAATATGACTTACTTTTTATTTTTCCATTTTTTCTAAAATCTTACATAACAGCAAGAGTGTTTTTAGCTGTTCGTGTGATGTCCGGGTGATTAAAAATCACTATTTGATATTTCGGGAAAAGACATCCCTTTGTCAAAAATAATTAAACCAGAAGAAAAATGTTTTTTTGCTTCTCCGACTGTGTAGAGAATACTACAAAACAAAATGGCTGCCAGATGTAGACCGCAGCAAAAACTATAGCAGTCTCGCAGGGAATGTAAATTAAATGAAATTTTATTTTAAGGTTATGTTAAATATATGATTTGGTGTTAAAAATATTTGTGTAATGTTGGTTAAGTGTATGGTGTTCGATAAACTGTTAGTTTTAATAATATATATATATATATATTTTTTTTTATTAAGCTTATATTTGATTATTTACTTTTATTTCAGTGTGTTTTATTTTCATATTTTTATTTTGTTTATCTTTCTTTCGTATTTTAAGAATTTTAATATAAAGTAAAGTAATTAATCTCACATTTTAAATATTCTAGATCTATCAAACTTATCGATTATCATCTATTTAAGAAGTGTTACTAATTGTGAGTTTCGTCAAATTAGTTTATCGAATTCACTAGATATATTACTATAAGGTAAAGGTGAGTAACTCTGGATTTTTTTTTCTTTTAGGTGGAAGTCTGTATAACAATATTAGTATATATATATATAAAACATATATACACATACATATATACATATATATATACATATCTATGTATTATTGTTTGTTTAATTGTTTATTTGTATATTCTTCATTTTCTTTACATATTTTATTTTTTATTATTATCATTTACTTTTTTAATTGATTTTATTAATCATTTATTTAATATTTGCATGTTATTTGTATACATTTTATGTGTTTGAATTAATTAATTAATTTATAATGCTAGGTTATGGGGTGACTTATTTTGGTGGGTTAGAAGAGTATGTTGAATATGTTTTTTTGTTTGTGGTTGAAAGTGTGTTAGGATGGTAGTTCATATGGGGAGGGGCCTATTTGATTGTTTGGGTGTGTGGTGATTTATTATAGGAGGTAAGTAATGAGTGAAGTGGTGGAAACGACGTCTGTTGAGTGTTAGATATGGGGGTGGGTCGGTGGATGGGGGAAGATATTATAGAATGAATGGTGAGTAGAGCTCGTGACGCTGATTGAGTGAGGGGTTTAATCTGGAGATGACGATTGATTCTGTGATTCTAAGGTCACCAATGTTTCTGACAGACGCTAAGATGGAGACATGAATATCACATAGAGACATATATATATATATATATATATATATATATAAATTTATATATATATCTTTTTTCTATCGAACATAAATATTCCCATATATATATACTTTTTCTATCCAACTTAAATATTTCGATATATATATATATATATATATTCTTTTTTCTATCAAACTTAAACATTTATATATATATATATTCGTTTTTCCTATCCAACTTAAACATTTCTATATATATATATGTATATATATATATATATTGCTCTTATATTTCTTAGACTTATTAAGCGAAAGCGATACGTTTTTTTCTTACAACATCATATGAAGAAAGACTGGCTTAGAGATTCTACAAACATTGTGGGAATATTACTTATATATATATATATATATATATATATATATATATATATATATATATATATATATATATTTAATTCGACCACTTTTAATAGTTATTAGTCTTATTTAGAGAAAGCGTAAATTTCTGGTTTCGTACAACGTTATATACATCGGATTACATACTTGTGACTGAACACAACACGAAAACTATATGAATGAGATGGCAAAATGTAGAGTGTGTAAATTAGATGGCAGTAGTATTTTCACTTATCTATAAGAATAATAAAGACTTATAATACTTCTACATAATAATAATAGTAGTAATAATATTAATAATTATGTAAAATACTTATTTGTTTAGTCATACGAGAAAAATTAATTAGAAGATATATCACAGATTATTAATTTCCGACTGAAATCAAAGTCAAATAACTATTTGTAATCTAAAAGGTCACTGTTAGTACACACACACACACACACACACAGACACACACACACACACACACATATATATATATATATATATATATATGGGGTAAGGTACACGATTATTCATGAAAATGAAGTGTCGTGATGGACAAAATGTGTGAAAAGATTGATTTGTTTTCCGTTTGTCACTTTTTCCCACATATATATATATATATATATATATATATATATATATATATATATGTATGTTGATATATTGAAAATAAAGTAGATATGTAATATGTTTCGAGATGTAGATATATATATATATATATATATATATATATATATATATATATATGATGAGTCAATGAAAAATAATTAGACCTGCAAATGGAAGCAAATCAATATCTTCAGTTGTTCAGAACAAGGAGCATTTGGTAAATAAAAATATTTCTTATTCTTCTCTTTTTCGAATTTCATTCCTATTTTTGCTCTATCCAGTATATTGAGCTTTTCTCACCTCACAATAGGTCTAATTATCTAAAAGTTACCTTTTAGTTATAAACTTTCATATATCTATATATATATATATATATATATATATATATATATATATATATATATATATATAGAGAGAGAGAGAGAGAGAGAGATGGAGATTTATTGATGAATCATTTTAAAACGGGGGGGGGTGATTGAGGCAGGCGGATGGATACAAAGGATAGGAGAGATATTTGTCACCGGCTTAGTGAACTGCCTGCAATATTGCTACAGTATCAGCGAGTAGAGTGCGATTGTCAACCCAAACTGCTACTGTCACCAGAAATGTCGCCAACCTCACTACATCGCCTGCACACATAGATCTACACTCACAAGAATTCTACTACAAAAAAAGAAACCATTCTCATCACTACGACCACTACTGATGATAATAGTTAGAATAGTCATTACTAGTTGTAGCTCTCCGGCGTTGCCCGGAAGTGTTTTTTTTACTTTCATTTTTTTTTTCGCTTTTTGTTTTTCTTTTGTTCTGTTTTTTTTAAAATAAAATTATCATTTTGATAGGATTTTGTAAGTTAAATTTAGTTATTACGGTGTAGTTTTGTTATGCAATTATTAAGTGAGTCAAATTGTTATGAAACTATAAAAATTTCATTTAAGAAAATATTTAAAAAATCTTTATTCATAAATTATTTGAATTATTTAGGAATACAAAGAAGTACATCGTTTTAGAATTTCTCTTGTAATTAATTCATTTTTGAAAATAGGATTTTCAAAATTTCGTTTCTTTTTACCTTATAACATCTCTAATTTCAATAAAGGATCGATTACTAATATATTAAAAGAACACTACTTTCTGAGTCACGCAGCGCCGAGAAACACACTAATCTACACACATACGAGAGTAGTCATATATATTTATTTACATAGAGATTAGAAAGATTTGGAAATTACGTCATATTTCTAAAATATATAACGGCGTATTCTCTTAAACGTTTCTGTATTCTTAAACATTTTATTCTTATTTCATTTTATTAATAATAATGTATTATCTACTCACTTTAACGCATTAGTAACGTTATTTACACACAGTTTTAGGTATAAGTATCTACTAACATTTCTGAACGTATCTTTCTTAAAAACATAATCTCTTCTTTGGCATTTGGGATAGGACACAAGCGTAGAATATTTTCTGCGCTAGGTCAAAAGAAAAGAAATACGTGCAGACCGAAGCAAGTTTATTTTTCAAATTCTAGAGTGCCTCTTCTGTTGGCGTTCGAATTTCCCCAAAACAGCAATTTTGGTCCAGATTTACCCTCGTGGGGAGGCAAGTGAAAAGAAACAAACTTATTGATTATTACCCCCGTTTGTGTATGATCAATATAAATCAGAGAGTGATCATTATAAAGTAACAATTTGATATCGAATCTCAGCTGATAATTACATATCAGGATATACTATTGATTGTGACTAGTTAATACCAAATGGACACATTCATGCCGAAAACATCTAACTGACTTAACCCTTTTTTTCTTTAGAAAACCGTTTATTTCATATGAAGACATGGGCTGCGCCCGCCTCTGTGATACATTCATAATGGAAAATGGATTCAAAGGGCATAACTCATTTCACAGCACATGAATCTATTCATTCTTATTAATAGTGAAACCGTATATAAAAAAGATATTTTAAAAAACATGGCGGTTTTAGGTAATAATTCATCTCAACTATATTACGCGGTTTCTTGAGAAAAAAACCTTACACTTTCCTGTGAAAGTATATAAAAAATCATCTGGTGCTGGGATATTATTAGTTAGCTCTAGTTTAATCCCAGAATTCGGTTGCATCTCCCATTACTATTCTCTTCTTGTTATTTTCCTTTATTCTTTAAATTGGTCCCCTATATAAATATATGCGTATTAAGTTGCGAAACATCAAAAATAAAATTACTAATATAAATGTTAACTATTGCAAAATTAGCAAAAGCCAATAATATAACGGGTCTTAGTATTTCAAAGTTGATGTTCAATTTTAGCATAAAAATTCAATAATCATGAATATATTAATGCATGCATAATTGTAATATATTGGTTAAGATGTACAATATGTAACTATGTGCATACATAATACATATTTACAATTATGTTGTATATTTGTCAACCAATATATATATATATATATATATATATATATATATATATATATATATATATATATATATATATAACCTGTTAATATATATATATATATATATATGTATATGTATATACAGAATTATACATAAGTATATCCTCACAAAATTGTTTTATATCATATGTTATATTATTTAACTGTTTATCTATTGTTCTCTCGCTACCTTTTCTATTATTCTTTTTCTCTATATCTCACCGACTCGTTTTATATATTTATATATGTATATAAACATATATATATATATATATATGCATATATATATATATATATATTATTTCATGTATTAACGTATAATATTATAAAGAGATATAATATATTATGTATAGTTTTCTAGTATTTACTACAGCGATGTTCGATATGTGAGTAGAGGTAGGTAGAAAGGTATTCAAATATATTTATGGCAATTAAACGACACAAACGCGTCTGCGCTTCATCCACATAGGAGATTGTCAGCCACTTAGCCTGACGATTCCACTTACAGGGGCATAAACAGCTCAAATTCTTTCGTTCACATATAGATTTCTAAACGAAGTCGAATAAAGAGAGCAGACTTTACACACATAAGGAGCGAAACTCTCCAGATAAAACTTAAAAACTCTAATCTTAACCCTAACCCTAGCCCTAACATTAAACCATAAACCCTAGCCATAAACCTAAACCCTAACCCTAAACCCTAAACTCAAACCTTAACTATAAACCTTAACCCTAAATCTTCAACCCTAACCCTAAACCTTACCCTAACCCGTACCATTACCCTAACCCTTACCCTGATCCTAAACCCTTACCCGTACCCTAACCCTAACTCTAACTAATTATATCTTAGATAACTTTACGATAAACAACATTTGTTATTTTGCATTTTTATATATTTGTATAAAAATACTGTATCCTCACGTTTACACTCGGGTTCCCGTTCGATCATTGGAGTTAAACAACGATGGGCCTAGCCAGTAATAAATGGGTGACCATTTAGAACACCAGGTACTGTAGATAACTTGGAGAAGATATCGGTACAACAAAGTTTTATTTTGTCCACAGAAAAGTCAGAACGGATAGAGTATCTGCCTGATTTCCCCGGACGTTATAGAAATAACAACAAAAACGAAAAAGAGAAAGACGGAGTTAGCTAGATTTTTACGTATGGACTTTTAATGTCATTCTCTGTCTTTTTTTCTACTCTAGACATGTGTTGAACCGTGTGGCCGGCAGGAATTGTCTGATGATTGTAGGTTCGGCATTAAACACAAGTATATATAAGTTAATTTTAAAGATATTATTCATTTATATATATATATATATATATATATATATATATATATATATATAGATAGATAGATAGATAGATAGATAGATAATCAAATATAAACCAAAAGTAAACTTTTAGTAAATAGGACCTATAGTGAAAAGGTTAAGCTCAATATACGCTAAAAGCTTACGATTTTTACACAAACATGATAGAAGACAAAAACGAAAAAAAAATGAAATTAAAATAACCCTTTCTTATATAACAGTAAAAGTGATTTTATTCATTTAATATACATATACAAAAATAACGTTTTTTTTTTTAAATTCTATGATATATATATATAAACTAAAAGTTTACTCGTATATTGCTCTCTCTCTCTCTCTCTCTCTCTCTCTCTCTCTCTATATATATATATATATATATATATATATATGAACTTAAAAGGGAATACAATACGGATGGTTCACGGATAAACAATTAAGGCATACAATGGAGGAATGGGTTATGCACATTTCTACTTATAAATTAATACACACATATATATATATATGTATATATATATATATATATAAATATATATATATATATATACATATATATATATATCATAGAATTTTGAAAATATGTGTATATATACATATCTATATATATGAAGATTGCGTTAGCATGAAACGTCCATGTCTGTAGGTATTTAAATAATTGATATTTATTTATAAATATTATTATCAGCCCCCTCCAAAAAAGGCCGGGCACTCTTGAGTAACTTTAATAACAAGCAGTACACATAGCTACATGCACGATCCGAACGCGTTCGTAGATCACTCTAGCTGCTTGGTAAATCTAGCCGCCGACTCGCTATTTACATTTAAATTCCTTTCTAATTACTAACTAATTTTCTATGGCCGATGGGATAAGACTCTTGACTACGAATCTGTAACGATTTGTGATCGGGGTTCGCGCCCGCCGACCGTTGAGCATTACTTCCTGCAATGAGATTGCGTTAGCATGAAACATCGATGTCTGTAGGTATAAAATAATTAAAATTTACTTATAAATATTATATATATATATATATATATATATATATATATATATATATATCATAGAATGTTAAAAAATACAAAAAACGTTATTTTTTATATGTATATTGAATGAATAAAATCACTTTTGATGTTACATAAGAAAGAGTTATTTTAATTTCTTTTTTTTCTTTGTCTTCTATACTTCTTGTGTAAAAATCGTAAGTAAATCTCTTCGTGGTTCCCCAAATCTCGTCTGTGCTTGTAGACGGATTTGAAGGAAGTAGAATTGTTGATGTGTTAGGCGCGGCTGCGCAGATTGTAATTAAAAAATTGGCTTTACACCTCCTTTGGAGAACGTTTTTGAATCGTATTATAGAATTAAAAAAAAATCAAAACATGTAACGTTATTTTTTATATATATGTATGAATCATTTTTGCTTTCATGAATATATGTCTAATTATCAACATATTCTGACCACGCAAAGAGAAATCGAGAACCTTTAGAAAAAGGATTTAATATAAATAGCAAAATCGCATCTCTAACATAATAACCGACTCGAATTAGGGTAATCACATCTATACGTAAACACACGTACACTGAAAATAATAATAAAATATTATTTGTATACATAATATTGACACAAATTATATCATTGGAATATCTAGCTTGTATAGTCTAGATTTCGACTACAACTAACACAATTTAGAAGCATAATCAGTAACACTATTTTGGACCCTACGCCTTTCAATAATTGAATAGATATTGATTAGATGATATAATAGAAAACTTTAAAAACAAAACATAATTTATACAGGCAAATAAATAATTAAAATGAACAAATAAAATGAAAGAACAAAAATTAGTATAACTTATTGACACATTAAAATAAAACAGATCTAGCAAGAGTTGTTTCCCCTGTCCTGACAATGTGTAATTAACTAAATTTAACGCGTGAACGAGTGAAAAATTAAATTAAATTAAAAAATAAATCAAACAAAAATGTATAAAACTACACAATAAACACGAAAAGTGATTAAATATTAACACTAGCATATATATTTTAAGATGAGCAATGGATTTGAGGCAATATTTGTGTTTGTTCCAAATCTATTTCTATATCTGTCGAAGTAGCACAATTTAGGAACTTTCTCCATAAATAAATAGATAATAATCGAATAATTAATAGAATACTTAAAAACAGAACATCATTTATACCGTCAAAGAAATAATTAAGATAAAGAGAGAAAAATATACCTAATTAACAAATAATTATAAGCCTTTCGCTTTCGTGAAAATGAAATGAAAATAGGAGGAAAAATTTAATTAACTAAATTGAACGTGTGAACAGGCGTAAATTAATAAAATTCCATTTAAAAACAAAAATTATAAATATATATCATAAAAACATTTAAAATATTAATATTAACACTGATACATAGATTTAAATTAATTTCAGTAATCCCTTACTTATTGGGCAATGCTATGAATGAAACAAACATCACCATCTTGGAGATCGATATTACTAAATTAGTTAGAAAAACAGTAATATAATGATAAATTATAGACAAGTAAGAAAAGGGTCATAAATTAAGACATCACCATGGGATGGGCTGATCTGAAAGGCCTTTACATTTTGAGGGCATTTGTATAAGAAAATGCCGGAGTTGGCAAGCGGGCTATATAGAGATTAACCCTTAATTTTTTAAACTCCACCTGTAGTAACTTAGAGAATAAGGAAAATGATGCATGGTCTATTTAAGGAATTGGATTTAACAACTATCCATATATGTCAACTCCTGTATGGTCAATCTTTTAGATATCACATTAGATTTAATTTACAATACTTATAAAACAAACCACAAACTGTACTATCCGATACAAGCTCTAACAGTTGACCATATGTAAAAAGAGCAATAGCCCTTGCAATACCAAACGGATGTACAAAATTACCCTAAAGTGTACAGTTAGTTAATAAAAATAAACAATACTACATCAACGCTTTAACTAGATCAGAGTATACAAATACAATTAGATATATCAAAACGAACTTGGAGCAAAATGGGTCTTATAAGGAGGGTAAGATAAGAATGTGGAATTTGATTTCAAATAACAGGGCCATGGCGAAGAACAGAAATAATAGTGCACGCGGAAACAACAGTGACACGATGCCACATAATGATCTAAACTCTGATTCAATGGAGCAACCACTGGCTACTAAAATGAACTGGGGTCGAGAAAACAATTTGGTTTCTCCCCCGTATAGTCAGAATATCCGTACATATATTCCTACGTGTTTTTATAGTATCACGTAGAAAACATTACTAGGGGTAGTGGAATAGGTAATTCTAAAACAAAACATTGTAAAGTTATCGTTTTCAACCTAAAAATTGTTACATCGATTATCGGGTATGATAACACAAAAATAAGTTATGCGAGGAATGCCACTAATAGAAGCACTAAAACTATTAACAATGCTGGATCAGAACCCACATGCAATTGTAGATTCACTAACGAATGCCCCCTGGGTGATAGATGTTTGATTTCAAGCATGGTGTATAGATGCGATGTAGAGACGGTGAACAACACACAGACAAATATCGGGCCCACTGATGGTACATTCAAGGGCAAATATAAAAAACATAGCGCTCATTTAGGAAAAAAATGACCCAAATTTAAGGAACACTCCTACATCGCTTTTTTAGGGAAATATAATTATTACGAACATTTATTTTGAGTTGAAATGGTCCATAGTAGGTAGAGCAAACAAATATAAACTTAAGAAAAGGAAACTAATGTAATATTACCATATAATCAATTCCAGGGATAATTTGCTAAACATTAGGCAGGAAATTCTACAAAATTGCTGAATTTAACATACATAGAAATTCTATTTAATCAGAACCAGAATATTCGATAAGTTTTGGTGCTTGGCCTCCCTACAATCTGGCTTATATTTAAAATTAAGGAATGCGGTTTCCTGCAATGTGCAATCAATTCACGTCACCGGATAAATAAGCATTACGTGGTATTCTTGATGGGGCATGAACAATTAGACAATAATTTAGATAATAAATATATTAGAAGCTCAATTCCAAGGATAATTTGCTAAACATTAGGCAGGAAATTCTACAAAATTGCTGAATTTAACATACATAGAAATTCTATTTAATCAGAACCAGAATATTCGATAAGATTTGGTGCTTGGCCTCCCTACAATCTGGCTTATATTTAAAATTAAGGAATGCGGTTTCCTGCAATGTGTAATCAATTCACGTCACCGGATAAATAAGCATTACGTGGTATTATTGATGGGGCATGAACAATTAGACAATAATTTAGATAATAAGTATATTAGAGGCTCTATAATTAATTCAATAGTTATCACTAAAATTGTTCAACAATAATAATAACTCTAGAATATTAATATTTTCTAAGAAACAAAGATAAACAGTGCATGTAAGTCTTACTAGGGGATATAAACATCAATGAAATTTCTTCGGAACGAGTCTCAACGCACTAGGTTCATAAGTTAATGACTAATAAATAAGTCTTTCATCTTCAAGAGTAAATGATGAACTGAAAAACAATCAAAAGTAAGTGCTTTTAAAATTGAGTAGTTTAACTATCTGTATTAGGTATAAATTATCAAGTAGGAGCGGTTAAGAAATCATTGATACCGTGGCAACCTAATTCGTAATGATTGTGTAGGAATTGGGTTCGATTTACCTAAACAAATGGAGGGGTAGGTCACTTCTATGTTCCATCCGAGTAAAACATTTATTTGGGGAGAGGTATAGGAGTAATTTAAGAAAGGGTTTCACAGTTAATTTGCATTTTAAATCAACAATTCCATTTCATGCAGATGCGTTGAATAATAATAATAATGAGAAGAAAAAGAAGAAGAAGAAGAAGAAGAAGAAGGCGAATAAATAAAAAAAATAACACGAAGATTTAAAAATAAGAATGGGAGGAGTAATGGTAGTAAGAAAAAGAGAAAATAAAGAGGCAGAATCAGAAAAAAAAGACGAAGAAAGAAAAGAAAAGATTAAAAAAGAAGGAGAAGGCGAAGGAGAAGAAGATGAAGAAGACGGGGAAAAGATAGTTTACAATACTTCTCCGACAAAAAAAGAAGCGGCAGAAGAAGAAGAAGAGGTGGAAGAGAAAAATGATGTGAAGAATGTCAGGATTTCGTAGAAGAAGAGGAGGAGGAGGAGGAGGAGGGGTAGAAGAGAAAGAAGAAGATGAAAACAATAATACGTTACAATACGTTACAATAGTACTTAAGA
>OY744533.1:102158237-102175737 GCA_963556195.1 Sepiola atlantica | reverse complement strand
GCATTACGTCGCCTTTAATGAGACGTGTCAGTATTTTTATTTTACATATATATTTATTAATTATTTTTACGTACATAAAAGTACTTTAATGTACGTAATAATTGAGTAAAAACACATATATATATATATATATATATATATATATATATATATATAGATTTATATTTTTCACTTATAAAATAGATCATTCAGTGAAGACCGGGGTTGTTCCAATAAAAAACAAGCTCGATGATACTCGATTACAGAGTACAGAGCATTTATATGTGATTTTATGAAGGCTTACCAAAGCATTCCTTTCAAGACACCCATGATCACCATTAAAGATATTTTTTCTTACAAATACTATTTATTCAAATTTTGAACATTTAATTTGAATAAATAGTATTTGTAAGAAAAAATATCTTTAATGGTGATCATTGGTGTCTTGAAAGGAATGCTTTGGTAAGCCTTCATAAAATCACATATATATATATATATATATATATATATATATGACTTACTGGATACGAGTTAGGGTATTTTTATTTTTACTTTTAGTTCGATACAATTACAAAGCAATATCAAAACACTTTAACCACTATTTCAATCATATGCAACCCACTATTTCAATCATATGCAACACACTATTTCAATCATATGCAACACACTATTTCAATCATATGCAACTCATTATTTCAATCATATGCAACACACTATTTCAATCATATGCAACACACTATTTCAATCATATGCAACACACTATTTCAATCATATGCAACACACTATTTCAATCATATGCAACACACTATTTCAATCATATGCAACTCATTATTTCAATCATATGCAACACACTATTCCAATCATATGCAACACACTATTTCAATCATATGCAACACACTATTTCAATCATATGCAACACACTATTTCAATCATATGCAACCCACTATTTCAATCATATGCAACACACTATTTCAATCATATGAATCACACTATTTCAATCATATGCAACACACTATTTCAATCATATGCAACACACTATTTCAATCATATGCAACACACTATTTCAATCATATGCAACTCATTATTTCAATCATATGCAACCCACTATTTCAATCATATGCAACACACTATTTCAATCATATGCAACCCACTATTTCAATCATATGCAACACACTATTCCTATCATATGCAACACACTATTTCAATCATATGCAACACACTATTTCAATCATATGCAACACACTATTTCAATCATATGCAACTCATTATTTCAATCATATGCAACCCACTATTTCAATCATATGCAACACACTATTTCAATCATATGCAACACACTATTTCAATCATATGCAACTCATTATTTCAATCATATGCAACACACTATTCCAATCATATGCAACACACTATTTCAATCATATGCAACACACTATTTCAATCATATGCAACACACTATTTCAATCATATGCAACACACTATTTCAATCATATGCAACACATTATTTCAATCATATGCAACTCATTATTTCAATCATATGCAACACACTTTTCCAATCATATGCAACACACTATTTCAATCATATGCAACACATTATTTCAATCATATGCAACACACTATTTCAATCATATGCAACACACTATTTCAATCATATGCAACACACTATTTCAATCATATGCAACACATTATTTCAATTATATGCAACACACTATTTCAATCATATGCAACACACTATTACAATCATATGCAACACATTATTTCAATCATATGCAACACACTATTTCAATCATATGCAACACACTATTCCTATCATATGCAACACACTATTTCAATCATATGCAACACACTATTTCAATCATATGCAACACACTATTTCAATCATATGCAACACATTATTTCAATTATATGCAACACACTATTTAAATCATATGAAACACACTATTTCAATCATATGCAACTCATTATTTCAATCATATGCAACACACTATTTCAATCATATGCAACACACTATTCCAATCATATGCAACACACTATTTCAATCATATGCAACACACTATTCCAATCATATGCAACACACTATTTCAATCATATGCAACACACTATTTCAATCATATGCAACCCACTATTTCAATCATATGCAACACACTATTTCAATCATATGCAACACACTATTTCAATCATATGCAACACACTATTTCGATCATATGCAACACACTATTTCAATCATATGCAACACACTATTTCAATCATATGCAACACACTATTTCAATCATATGCAACACACTATTTCAATCATATGCAACACACTATTTCAATCATATGCAACACACTATTTCAATCATATGCAACACACTATTTCAATCATATGCAACACACTATTTCAATCATATGCAACCTACTATTCCAATCATATGCAACACACTATTTCAATCATATGCTACACACTATTTCAATCATATGCAACACACTATTTCAATCATATGCAACACACTATTTCAATCATATGCAACACACTATTTCAATCATATGCAACACATTATTTCAATCATATGCAACACACTATTTCAATCATATGCAACACACTATTTCAATCATATGCAACACATTATTTCAATCATATGCAACACACTATTTCAATCATATGCAACACACTATTTCAATCATATGCAACACACTATTTCAATCATATGCAACACACTATTTCAATCATATGCAACACACTATTTCAATCATATGCAACACACTATTTCAATCATATGCAACACACTATTTCAATCATATGCAACACATTATTTCAATCATATGCAACACACTATTTCAATCATATGCAACACATTATTTCAATCATATGCAACACACTATTTCAATCATATGCAACACACTATTTCAATCATATGCAACACACTATTTCAATCATATGCAACACACAATTTCAATCATATGCAACACACTATTTCAATCATAGTCAACACACTATTTCAATCATATGCAACACAATATTTCAATCATATGCAACACACTATTTCAATCATATGCAACACACTATTTCAATCATATGCAACACACTATTTCAATCATATGCAACACACTATTTCAATCATATGCAACACATTATTTCAATTATATGCAACACACTATTTCAATCATATGCAACACATTATTTCAATTATATGCAACACACTATTCCAATCATATGCAACACACTATTTCAATCATATGCAACTCATTATTTCAATTATATGCAACACACTATTTCAATCATATGCAACACACTATTTCAATCATATGCAACACTTTTTCAATCATATGCAACACATTATTTCAATTATATGCAACACACTATTTCAATCATATGCTACACATTATTTCAATTATATGCAACACACTATTCCAATCATATGCAACACACTATTTCAATCATATGCAACTCATTATTTCAATTATATGCAACACACTATTTCAATCATATGCAACACACTATTTCAATCATATGCAACACACTATTTCAATCATATGCAACACACTATTTCAATCATATGCAACTCATTATTTCAATCATATGCAACACACTATTCCAATCATATGCAACACACTATTTCAATCATATGCAACACACTATTTCAATCATATGCAACACACTATTTCAATCATATGCAACACACTATTTCAATCATATGCAACACACTATTTCAATCATATGCAACTCATTATTTCAATCATATGCAACACACTATTCCAATCATATGCAACACACTATTTCAATCATATGCAACACACTATTTCAATCATATGCAACACACTATTTCAATCATATGCAACACATTATTTCAATCATATGCAACACACTATTCCAATCATATGCAACACACTATTTCAATCATATGCAACACACTATTTCAATCATATGCAACACATTATTTCAATCATATGCAACACACTATTTCAATCATATGCAACACACTATTTAAATAATATGCAACACACTATTTCAATCATATGCAACTCATTATTTCAATCATATGCAACACACTATTCCAATCATATGCAACACACTATTTCAATCATATGCTACTCATTATTTCAATCATATGCAACACACTATTCCAATCATATGCAACACACTATTTCAATCATATGCAACACATTATTTCAATCATATGCAACACACTATTTCAATCATATGCAACACACTATTTCAATCATATGCAACACACTATTTCAATCATATGCAACACATTATTTCAATTATATGCAACACACTATTTCAATCATATGCAACACATTATTTCAATTATATGCAACACACTATTTCAACGATATGCAACACACTATTTCAATCATATGCAACACCTTATTTCAATCGTATGCAAAACACTATTACAATCATATGCAACAAACTATTTCAATCATATGCAACACACTATTTCAATCATATGCAACACACTATTTCAATCATATGCAACCCACTATTTCAATCATATGCAACACACTATTTCAATCATATGCAACACACTATTTCAATCATATGCAACTCATTATTTCAATCATATGCAACACACTATTCCAATCATATGCAACACACTATTTCAATCATATGCAACACATTATTTCAATCATATGCAACACACTATTTCAATCATATGCAACACATTATTTTAATCATATGCAACACACTATTTCAATCATATGCAACACACTATTTTAATCATATGCAACACACTATTTCAATCATATGCAACCCACTATTTCAATCATATGCAACACACTATTTCAATCATATGCAACACACTATTTCAATCATATGCAACACACTATTTCAATCATATGCAACACACAATTTCAATCATATTCAACACACTATTCCAATCATATGCAACCCACTATTTCAATCATATGCAACACACTATTTCAATCATATGCAACACACTATTTCAATCATATGCAACACACTATTTCAATCATATGCAACACACTATTTCAATCATATGCAACACACTATTTCAATCATATGCAACCCACTATTTCAATCATATGCAACACACTATTTCAATCATATGCAACACACTATTCCCACTATATGCAACACACTATTTCAATCATATGCAACACACTATTTCAATCATATGCAACACACTATTTCAATCATATGCAACTCATTATTTCAATCATATGCAACACACTATTTCAATCATATGCAACACACTGTTTCAATCATATGCAACACACTATTTCAATCATATGCAACACACTATTTCAATCATATGCAACACACTATTTCAATCATATGCAACACATTATTTCAATCATATGCAACACACTATTTCAATCATATGCAACACATTATTTCAATCATATGCAACACACTATTTCAATCATATGCAACACACTATTTCAATCATATGCAACACACTATTTCAATCATATGCAACACACAATTTCAATCATATGCAACACACTATTTCAATCATAGTCAACACACTATTTCAATCATATGCAACACAATATTTCAATCATATGCAACACACTATTTCAATCATATGCAACACACTATTTCAATCATATGCAACACACTATTTCAATCATATGCAACACACTATTTCAATCATATGCAACACATTATTTCAATTATATGCAACACACTATTTCAATCATATGCAACACTTTATTTCAATTATATGCAACACACTATTCCAATCATATGCAACACACTATTTCAATCATATGCAACTCATTATTTCAATTATATGCAACACACTATTTCAATCATATGCAACACACTATTTCAATCATATGCAACACACTATTTCAATCATATGCAACACATTATTTCAATTATATGCAACACACTATTTCAATCATATGCAACACATTATTTCAATTATATGCAACACACTATTCCAATCATATGCAACACACTATTTCAATCATATGCAACTCATTATTTCAATTATATGCAACACACTATTTCAATCATATGCAACACACTATTTCAATCATATGCAACACACTATTTCAATCATATGCAACACACTATTTCAATCATATGCAACTCATTATTTCAATCATATGCAACACACTATTCCAATCATATGCAACACACTATTTCAATCATATGCAACACACTATTTCAATCATATGCAACACACTATTTCAATCATATGCAACACACTATTTCAATCATATGCAACACACTATTTCAATCATATGCAACTCATTATTTCAATCATATGCAACACACTATTCCAATCATATGCAACACACTATTTCAATCATATGCAACACACTATTTCAATCATATGCAACACACTATTTCAATCATATGCAACACATTATTTCAATCATATGCAACACACTATTCCAATCATATGCAACACACTATTTCAATCATATGCAACACACTATTTCAATCATATGCAACACATTATTTCAATCATATGCAACACACTATTTCAATCATATGCAACACACTATTTAAATAATATGCAACACACTATTTCAATCATATGCAACTCATTATTTCAATCATATGCAACACACTATTCCAATCATATGCAACACACTATTTCAATCATATGCTACTCATTATTTCAATCATATGCAACACACTATTCCAATCATATGCAACACACTATTTCAATCATATGCAACACATTATTTCAATCATATGCAACACACTATTTCAATCATATGCAACACACTATTTCAATCATATGCAACACACTATTTCAATCATATGCAACACATTATTTCAATTATATGCAACACACTATTTCAATCATATGCAACACATTATTTCAATTATATGCAACACACTATTTCAACGATATGCAACACACTATTTCAATCATATGCAACACCTTATTTCAATCGTATGCAAAACACTATTACAATCATATGCAACAAACTATTTCAATCATATGCAACACACTATTTCAATCATATGCAACACACTATTTCAATCATATGCAACCCACTATTTCAATCATATGCAACACACTATTTCAATCATATGCAACACACTATTTCAATCATATGCAACTCATTATTTCAATCATATGCAACACACTATTCCAATCATATGCAACACACTATTTCAATCATATGCAACACATTATTTCAATCATATGCAACACACTATTTCAATCATATGCAACACATTATTTTAATCATATGCAACACACTATTTCAATCATATGCAACACACTATTTTAATCATATGCAACACACTATTTCAATCATATGCAACCCACTATTTCAATCATATGCAACACACTATTTCAATCATATGCAACACACTATTTCAATCATATGCAACACACTATTTCAATCATATGCAACACACAATTTCAATCATATTCAACACACTATTCCAATCATATGCAACCCACTATTTCAATCATATGCAACACACTATTTCAATCATATGCAACACACTATTTCAATCATATGCAACACACTATTTCAATCATATGCAACACACTATTTCAATCATATGCAACACACTATTTCAATCATATGCAACCCACTATTTCAATCATATGCAACACACTATTTCAATCATATGCAACACACTATTCCCACTATATGCAACACACTATTTCAATCATATGCAACACACTATTTCAATCATATGCAACACACTATTTCAATCATATGCAACTCATTATTTCAATCATATGCAACACACTATTTCAATCATATGCAACACACTGTTTCAATCATATGCAACACACTATTTCAATCATATGCAACACACTATTTCAATCATATGCAACACACTATTTCAATCATATGCAACACACTATTTCAATCATATGCAACACACTATTTCAATCATATGCAACCCACTATTTCAATCATATGCAACCCACTATTTCAATCATATGCAACACACTATTTCAATCATATGCAACCCACTATTTCAATCATATGCAACACACTATTTCAATCATACGCAACCCACTATTTCAATCATATGCAACACACTATTTCAATCATATGCAACCCACTATTCCAATCATATGCAACACACTATTTCAATCATATGCAACACACTATTTCAATCATATGCAACCCACTATTTCAATCATATGCAACCCACTATTTCAATCATATGCAACACACTATTTCAATCATATGCAACACATTATTTCAATCATATGCAACACACTATTTCAATCATATGCAACACACTATTTCAATCATATGCAACCCACTATTCCAATCATATGCAACACACTATTTCAATCATATGCAACACACTATTTACATCATATGCAACACACTATTTCAATCATATGCAACACACTATTTCAATCATATGCAACACACTATTTCAATCATATACAACCCACTATTTCAATCATATGCAACCCACTATTTCAATCATATGCTACCCACTATTTCAATCATATGCAACACACTATTTCAATCATATGCAACCCACTATTTCAATCATATGCAACACACTATTTCAATCATATGCAACCCACTATTCCAATCATATGCAACACACTATTTCAATCATATGCAACACACTATTTCAATCATATGCAACACACTATTTCAATCATATGCAACACACTATTTCAATCATATACAACACACTATTTCAATCATATACAACCCACTATTTCAATCATATGCAACACACTATTTCAATCATATGCAACACACTATTTCAATCATATGCAACCCACTATTTCAATCATATGCAACACACTATTTCAATCATATGCAACACACTATTTCAATCATATGCAACCCACTATTTCAATCATATGCAACACACTATTTCAATCATATGCAACCCACTATTCCAATCATATGCAACACATTATTTCAATCATATACAACTCACTATTTCAATCATATGCAACCCACTATTTCACTCATATGGAACCCACTATTTCAATCATATGCAACCCACTATTTCAATCATATGCAACACACTATTTCAATGATATGCAACACACTATTTCAATCATATGCAACCCACTATTTCAATCATATGCAACACACTATTTCAATCATATGCAACGCACTATTTCAATCATATGCAACACACTATTTCAATCATATGCAACACACTATTTCAATCATATGCAACACACTATTTCAATCACATGCAACCCACTATTTCAATCATATGCAACACACTATTTCAATCATATGCAACACACTATTTCAATCATATGCAACACACTATTTCAATCATATGCAACACACTATTTCAATCATATGCAACACACTATTTCAATCATATGCAACACACTATTTCAATCATATGCAACACACTATTTCAATCATATGCAACCCACTATTTCAATCATATGCAACACACTATTTCAATCATATGCAACACACTATTTCAATCATATACAACACACTATTTCAATCATATGCAACCCACTATTTCAATCATATGCAACACACTATTTTTATCATATGCAACACACTATTTCAATCATATGCAACACACTATTTCAATCATATGCAACACACTATTTCAATCATATGCAACACACTATTTCAATCATATGCAACCCACTATTTCAATCATATGCAACACACTATTTCAATCATATGCAACACACTATTTCAATCATATGCAACACACTATTTCAATCATATGCAACACACTATTTCAATCATATGCAACACACTATTTCAATCATATGCAACCCACTATTTCAATCATATGCAACCCACTATTTCAATCATATGCAACCCACTATTTCAATCATATGCAACACACTATTTCAATCATATGCAACCCACTATTTCAATCATATGCAACACACTATTTCAATCATATGCAACCCACTATTCCAATCATATGCAACACACTATTTCAATCATATGCAACACACTATTTCAATCATATGCAACACACTATTTCAATCATATGCAACACACTATTTCAATCATATGCAACACACTATTTCAATCATATACAACCCACTATTTCAATCATATGCAATCCACTATTTCAATCATATGCAACCCACTATTTCAATCATATGCAACACACTATTTCAATCATATGCAACACACTATTTCAATCATATGCAACACACTATTTCAATCATATGCAACCCACTATTTCAATCATATGCAACCCACTATTTCCACTATATGCAACCCACTATTTCAATCATATGCAACACACTATTTCAATCATATGCAAAACACTATTTCAATCATATGCACCCCACTATTTCAATCATATGCAACACACTATTTCAATCATATGCAACCCACTATTTCAATCATATGCAACACACTATTTCAATCATATGCAACACACTATTTCAATCATATGCAACACACTATTTCAATCACATGCAACCCACTATTTCAATCATATGCAACACACTATTTCAATCATATGCAACACACTATTTCAATCATATGCAACACACTATTTCAATCATATGCAACACACTATTTCAATCATATGCAACACACTATTTCAATCATATGCAACACACTATTTCAATCATATGCAACACACTATTTCAATCATATGCAACCCACTATTTCAATCATATGCAACACACTATTTCAATCATATGCAACACACTATTTCAATCATATACAACACACTATTTCAATCATATGCAACCCACTATTTCAATCATATGCAACACACTATTTCAATCATATGCAACACACTATTTCAATCATATGCAACACACTATTTCAATCATATGCAACACACTATTTCAATCATATGCAACACACTATTTCAATCATATGCAACCCACTATTTCAATCATATGCAACACACTATTTCAATCATATGCAACACACTATTTCAATCATATGCAACACACTATTTCAATCATATGCAACACACTATTTCAATCATATGCAACACACTATTTCAATCATATGCAACACACTATTTCAATCATATGCAACACACTATTTCAATCATATGCAACCCACTATTTCAATCATATGCAACACACTATTTCAATCATATGCAACACACTATTTCAATCATATGCAACACACTATTTCAATCATATGCAACACACTATTTCAATCATATGCAACACACTATTTCAATCATATGCAACACACTATTTCAATCATATGCAACACACTATTTCAATCATATGCAACACACTATTTCAATCATATACAACCCACTATTTCAATCATATGCAATCCACTATTTCAATCATATGCAACCCACTATTTCAATCATATGCAACACACTATTTCAATCATATGCAACACACTATTTCAATCATATGCAACACACTATTTCAATCATATGCAACCCACTATTTCAATCATATGCAACCCACTATTTCCACTATATGCAACCCACTATTTCAATCATATGCAACACACTATTTCAATCATATGCAAAACACTATTTCAATCATATGCACCCCACTATTTCAATCATATGCAACACACTATTTCAATCATATGCAACCCACTATTTCAATCATATGCAACACACTATTTCAATCATATGCAACACACTATTTCAATCATATGCAACACACTATTTCAATCACATGCAACCCACTATTTCAATCATATGCAACACACTATTTCAATCATATGCAACACACTATTTCAATCATATGCAACACACTATTTCAATCATATGCAACACACTATTTCAATCATATGCAACACACTATTTCAATCATATGCAACACACTATTTCAATCATATGCAACACACTATTTCAATCATATGCAACACACTATTTCAATCATATGCAACACACTATTTCAATCATATGCAACACACTATTTCAATCATATACAACACACTATTTCAATCATATGCAACCCACTATTTCAATCATATGCAACACACTATTTCAATCATATGCAACACACTATTTCAATCATATGCAACACACTATTTCAATCATATGCAACACACTATTTCAATCATATGCAACACACTATTTCAATCATATGCAACCCACTATTTCAATCATATGCAACACACTATTTCAATCATATGCAACACACTATTTCAATCATATGCAACACACTATTTCAATCATATGCAACACACTATTTCAATCATATGCAACACACTATTTCAATCATATGCAACACACTATTTCAATCATATGCAACACACTATTTCAATCATATGCAACACACTATTTCAATCATATGCAACCCACTATTTCAATCATATGCAACACACTATTTCAATCATATGCAACACACTATTTCAATCATATGCAACACACTATTTCAATCATATGCAACCCACTATTCCAATCATATGCAACACACTATTTCAATCATATGCAACACACTATTTCAATCATATGCAACACACTATTTCAATCATATGCAACACACTATTTTAATCATATGCAACACACTATTTCAATCATATACAACCCACTATTTCAATCATATGCAATCCACTATTTCAATCATATGCAACCCACTATTTCAATCATATGCAACCCACTATTTCAATCATATGCAACACACTATTTCAATCATATGCAACACACTATTTCAATCATATGCAACCAACTATTTCAATCATATGCAACCCACTATTTCCACTATATGCAACCCACTATTTCAATCATATGCAACACACTATTTCAATCATATGCAACACACTATTTCAATCATATGCAACCCACTATTTCAATCATATGCAACACACTATTTCAATCATATGCAATCCACTATTTCAATCATATGCAACACACTATTTCAATCATATGCAACCCACTATTTCAATCATATGCAACACACTATTTCAATCATATGCAACACACTATTTCAATCATATGCAACACACTATTTCAATCATATACAACCCACTATTTCAATCATATGCAACCCACTATTTGAATCATATGCAACACACTATTTCAATCATATGCAACACACTATTTCAATCATATGCAACACACTATTTCAATCATATGCAACACACTATTCTAATCATATGCAACTATTTATTTCAATCATATGCAACCCACTATTTCAATCATATGCAACACACTATTTCAATCATATGCAAAACACTATTTCAATCATATGCACCCCACTATTTCAATCATATGCAACACACTATTTCAATCATATGCAACCCACTATTTCAATCATATGCAACACCCTATTTCAATCATATGCAACCCACTATTTCAATCATATGCAACCCACTATTACAATCATATGCAACCCACTATTTCAATCATATGCAACCCACTATTTCAATCATATGCAACACACTATTTCAATCATATGCAACCCACTATTTCAATCATATGCAACCCACTATTTCAATCATATGCAACACACTATTTCAATCATATACAACCCACTATTTCAATCATATGCTACCCACTATTTCAATCATATGCAACCCACTATTTCAATCATATGCAACACACTATTTCAATCATATGCAACACACCATTTCAATCATATGCAACACACTATTTCAATCATATGCAACCCACTATTTCAATCATATGCAACCCACTATTTCAATCATATGCAACACACTATTTCAATCATATGCAACACACTATTTCAATCATATGCAACACACTATTTCAATCATATGCAACACACTATTTCAATCATATGCAACACACTATTTCAATCATATGCAACACACTATTACAATCATATGCAACACACTATTTCAATCATATGCAACACACTATTTCAATCATATGCAACACACTATTTCAATCATATGCAACACACTATTTTAATCATATGCAACCCACTATTTCAATCATATGCAACACACTATTTCAATCATATACAACCCACTATTTCAATCATATGCTACCCACTATTTCAATCATATGCAACCCACTATTTCAATCATATGCAACACACTATTTCAATCATATGCAACACACTATTTCAATCATATGCAACACACTATTTCAATCATATGCAACACACTATTTCAATCATATGCAACCCACTATTTCAATCATATGCAACACACTATTTCAATCATATGCAACACACTATTTCAATCATATGCAACACACTATTTCAATCATATGCAACACACTATTTCAATCATATGCAACACACTATTTCAATCATATGCAACACACTATTTCAATCATATGCAACACACTATTTCAATCATATGCAACACACTATTTCAATCATATGCAACACACTATTTCAATCATATGCAACACACTATTTCAATCATATGCAACCCACTATTTCAATCATATGCAACACACTATTTCAATCATATGCAACACACTATTTTATCTGCCTTTCAACATAATATTCAGACACAACTAAATATTTTCATTTCACTTCCGAAAGAAAAAGATAAATGTTCACATCCAGGTTTTCTAACATCTTTTCTTTCCAGGTCGTCATTTTCTAGTTCATGGAAAAGTTTAGATTTTATATCCGTTAGCTATATTCCTTTTTTAAATTTTTTTTTTCATCTAGGTTAATGTAGCCAGACCAGCTACAGATTAAGGACTTTACTAATGAGTTAGGGTTTTGGGTTAGGGTAAGGGTTAGAGGTTATGGTTAGTGTAAGGGTTAGTGTTTGGGTAAGGGTTAGAGTTTAGGATTAGGGTAAGGGTTACAGTTTAGTGTTAGGGTAAGGGTTAGAGTTTAGGGTTAGGGTAAGGGTAAATGTTAGAGGTGAGGGTTAGGGTAAGGGTTAGGGTAAGGGTTAGTGTTTGGTTAAGGGTTAGGGGTAGTGTTAGAGTTTAGGGTTAGGGTAAGGGTTAGAGTTTAGGGTTAGGGTAAGGGTTAGAGTTTAGGGTTAGGGTAAGGGTAAAGGTTAGAGGTGAGGGTTAGGGTAAGGGTTAGGGTAAGGGTTAGTGTTTGGGTAAGGGTTAGGGGTAGGGTTAGAGTTTAGGGTTAGGGTAAGGGTTAGAGTTTAGGGTTAGGGTAAGGGTTAGAGTTTAGGGTTAGGGTAAGGGTAAAGGTTAGAGGTGAGGGTTAGGGTAAGGGTTAGTGTTTGGGTAAGGGTTAGGGGTAGGGTTAGAGTTTAGGGTTAGGGTAAGGGTTAGAGTTTAGGGTTAGGGTAAGGGTAAAGGTTAGAGGTGAGGGTTAGGGTAAGGGTTAGGGTAAGGGTTAGTGTTTGGGTAAGGGTTAGGGGTAGGGTTAGAGTTTAGGGTTAGGGTAAAGGTTAGAGGTGAGGGTTAGGGTAAGGGTAAGGGTAAGGGTTAAAGGTTAGGGTTAAGGTAAGCGTTAGGGTTTGTGGTTAGGGTTAGGGTTAGGGTTGGGGTTAGGGGTTAGGGTTAGGGTTTGGGTTAGGGTTAAGGTTAGGGTTAGGGTTTGGGGTTAGGGTAAGGGTAAGTACTTCAGGTCTCACCCACAGGCAGTGGTGTAGGCACGTTCGCCTGCATCGATTGAGCAATATTTTATAAATAATTCACACAAAGATGCACTTATGATTTGGATTAAAACGAACAATTATTAGCCAAGATAACATATAGTATGCTACACTTTGACAGTAATGTTATTTCGAAAGCAAGAAAAAAGAATAAGTCAACGTTAAGGAAAATATTGTAAAATCTGCAAATATTTAAATTGAAAGCAGAGTTAAAGTTGGACAGTAGCAGTCATGTAACGTGGTGCGGGTTTGTATCAATGCAGTATGACGAAGAAAATCTGGAGAAACACACTTTTTAAATGAGTAAATATCCAAGCATTGTCGTTTTTTTTTTAATAGATGATGTTTCATTGGATCAAGTTCGAGGAAAATAATAAAAATAAAAATTTCAAATAAAATGTAAAGATAAAGGTATTGATTTTCAAACATTATTCTTGTGTTTTCGTAACAAAATTCTATTTAAGAAAACACTGACAACATTCAAAAGTTTCGTATTTCTTTCACTTTACAATACGTAAGTCATGTTAGTATCCACTTTTGTGAAACAACTAATTATATACACATTTTAATTTTTTCAATAAAATATTTGTATAACTCACTAAATAACATTAAACTCTAAAGTTAATATATGACGACAGTGTAAGCTCCTAGTTTACTCACGGAAACATTCGAAACATTCGAAGAAATGAAATAGTTTTAAATAAGTATATATTTTTAGCCAGCTAATGAAATCGATGAACATTTATTGGTACGAGTAACTTATATCGAATATATTCTATACGAATGTAAGTCATCTATATTACTAGATCCCGCCTTGCACTAAATACGTGGGCATTTTAAATATATATGTATTCTTTCTGCACTTCATGGAACACCTGAAGAAATTGTATAACTTACTTAGAAAACGTCGTAAACCCATGAATAATGAGTATTAAGGATTGTTAGATATAAAGTCTATTAGTTTAGGTCAGCTATACTTAGATGAATAGAGTAAAAAGGTCAGAAAGAGGGGGTGGATTTAGATATATATAAAAAGAGAGAATGAGACAGTGTAAGAGAGAGAGAGAGAGAGAGAGGATAGGGAGAGAGAGAGAGAGAGAGAGTTGAGGGTCTGGTCTTTGGAAACCGACGCTTCGTCACACAGAATGCCGAAAGCTTTCTTCCATCTTCTCTAAATTGTGTTCGAAGCACGTTTTCCATCCTAATAACAACATGCTCACATGAATATCGAGTCACACATGCCCCCACTCAATTATACCAGCTTATTCAATTGTTTTCCAGAGGCGTTTTTTGCCCCTTTGACCATTAAATTATTATTGTCCTGAAATAAATAATAAAATAAAATAAAAAAGAGATTATTCTTCACGAGTGTATTAAACAAAAAATATTAAATCACTTTCTGACTTATGACACGTCCAGAATATCCATGTCGAAATATTTATTTACCTCCTCTCCAAGAGGTTAGGCACAAGGCGGGTTTTATCTTACTCCCTCAAGGTAAGATGTGACCCAAGGTCGGGTCGGAAAAGTGGGGCTTGAAAAGCCAGCGCCCGATAAGGTGAGCACTCTGGTCATTAAAAAATTGCTTGGACAGTCCCGTCGGCATTCCCCGGTAGGGGCGCCTCAGGCAGTAAGCTATAAACCTACTCCTCCCCAAAGAGGAAAGGCAAAGCCTGGGAGGGTGGACCTCCTAGAACTGCACAGGACAGACCAACCAATAGACCGGCGTAAATCAAGCCCCGAAGGACAAGACGACACCGGTCTATAGGGTGCAGTATCCATCGTAACAGATAATCATGTGGAGATAACTCCGTTCAAATAATTCAAACAATAACTCGACCACAAGAGAAGCAACAGCAGACAAGTATCTTTTAGGAGTATGACATCCGGTGCAATATTGGAAACTCTGGAATAATTTCTAACTGTAATACATTTATCAGTTATGTTAAATTTATTACATTTAGAATTTTATTAAATAACGTTTACATGAATAACTCCTACTCCACGTTTTTGTTTAAACGAACTTGTATATTATAATAGTTATCTTTAAATTAATTACGTATGCATATATTTTTTTTAATTTGTTCAGTTTGTTTTCAGTTCTGTTTAAGTAAAACAGATTTCCCTTAATTCTAATTAAACGTAATTTATAATTAACTGAACG
>OY744533.1:102143237-102153237 GCA_963556195.1 Sepiola atlantica | reverse complement strand
GCTAGTGCTGTTTTAATGATGCGTTCTCTGTTTTTTAATGTGCTTTTGTTGTCATAATATCTAGTTGTAAAATTAGGGAGGTCATATCCACGTAGTATTTTTTGTTATTCGGTCCTTCTTTGGCAAATATGGTTGCTTGGTGTGTACGATTTATGCAGTTACATGTTTTCTCTTCATTGTTAACTTTTTTATTTCTATTCGGGTGGTTACTATTAGTGTTTTGTTTATTTCTATTTGTATTGTTCATATTTTTGTTATTGTTAGTGTTATTTTTTCTATATTTTTCACTTTTTTATGTAATTTGTTATTTTTTCTTCCACTCTGCTGTTCTCTTTTAGTATTTTGTTATTGTGTGCCTTAATTATCATTTCTAGGTTTTCGCAGCAGCTGTAAGATAGTTTTAGGTTATTATTATTGAATATTTCATTCAGGAGATTGGTTACGGGGAAGTGTTTTTCAATCAGATTTAGGAATTTTTTGCCCAGTTTAGTTTTTAGCATCTGGTTATAGGGCGGCGTATAGTAAGTTATATTTCTTTTTCTTTTATTTTTAACTTTGCTGTAATTATTAATATCTTTACATACATATAAATACATATATTTATTCATATCTGTACATACATATAAATACATACATTTATGCATATCTTTACATACATATAAATACATATATTTATTCATATCTTTACATACATATAAATACATATATTTATTAATATCTTTACATACATATAAATACATATATTTATTAATATCTGTACATACATATAAATATATATATTTATTCATATCTGTACATACATATAAATACATATATTTATTAATATCTGTACATACATATAAATACATATATTTATTCATATCTGTACATACATATAAATACATATATTTATTAATATCTTTACATACATATAAATACATATATTTATTAATATCTGTACATACATATAAATACATATATTTATTCATATCTGTACATACATATACAAATAAATACACATTTTTTAAAAGTTGGAGGGCATTATAAGTTGGAGGATACTAGCTGCAAGTACCCGGCTTTGCCCTGAATACACTCTTATATTATACAATGAAATTGTGTTCTTTTGTTTTGTCGTTTATACTATTGTTATTACGTATATATTTTATTTCTTATATTTTTTATAAATGTCTAGATGATTGAAATTATAAAGCAAAATATTTTCATCAATTAAAAAACGAATTTTTGTCGCATAAAATAAAATTGGCTTTTGGCTAAAAATGTTAATTCGTCTCTAAAAGTATTTTTTTGTTTACTTTTGAATAAGATTGATACTCATACTGACAATGAATGTTGTGATGGCTGCCGGACAAATTATTAAAACATTATATAATATTTTTTCACGTTGGGAATGTTGACATTTTAACTGAAATTTAATTATGTAATAGCCAGCGGACATGTCATAAAATTGGTCTGCAGCACAGGTTTCACGTTTTTAATGTTTGGGAAACAAATGCATTTTCAGTGTTGTTTTAATATTTTGAATATACTTCCAGCAGCCTCGTAGCTTTCGCGTCTCTTATTTTGTTCTTTAGCCCTCACATTTCATGGACGAAGTTTCTGACAAAGGGGGAAGAGTTGCTTCTTTCTAGGTCGGCATCTACTTATCTAACACTTATCGTTGGCTGTTTTTTTGACCTTGAAGAAGTAATTATTTTGTTAGCTCATTATTTATCTAACACTTATCGTTGGCTGTTGTTTTGACATTGAAGAAATCATTATTTTGTTAGCTAATTACTTACCTAACACTTATCGTTGGCTGTTTTGTTGACCTTGAAGAAGTAATTATTTTGTTAGCTCATTACTTATCTAACACTTATCGTTGGCTGTTTTGTTGACCTTGAAGAAGTAATTATTTTGTTAGCTCATTACTTATCTAACACTTATCGTTGGCTGTTTTCGACCTTGAAGAAGTAATTATTTTGTTAGCTCATTACTTACCTAACACTTATCGTTGGCTGTTTTTTGACTTTGAAGAAGTAATTATTTTGTTAGCTCATTACTTATCTAACACTTATCGTTGGCTGTTTTTTGACCTTGAAGAAGTAATTATTTTGTTAGCTCATTACTTATCTAACACTTATCGTTGGCTGTTTTTTGACCTTGAAGAAGTAATTATTTTGTTAGCTCATTACTTATCTAACACTTATCGTTGGCTGTTTTTTGACCTTGAAGAAGTAATTATTTTGTTAGCTCATTACTTATCTAACACTTATCGTTGGCTGTTTTTTGACCTTGAAGAAGTAATTATTTTGTTAGCTCATTACTTATCTAACACTTATCGTTGGCTGTTTTTTGACCTTGAAGAAGTAATTATTTTGTTAGCTCATTACTTATCTAACACTTATCGTTGGCTGTTTTTTGACTTTGAAGAAGTAATTATTTTGTTAGCTCATTACTTATCTAACACTTATCGTTGGCTGTTTTTTGACCTTGAAGAAGTAATTTATTTGTTAGCTCATTACTTATCTAACACTTATCGTTGGCTGTTTTTTTTACCTTGAAGAAGTAATTATTTTGTTAGCTCATTACTTATCTAACACTTATCGTTGGCTGTTTTTTACCTTGAAGAAGTTATTATTTTGTTAGCTCATTACTTATATAACACTTATCGTTGGCTGTTGTTTTGACCTTGAAGAAGTAATTATTTTGTTAGCTCATTACTTATCTAACACTTATTGTTCGCTGTTGTTTTGACCTTGAAGAAGTAATTATTTTGCTAGTTCATTACTTATCTAACACTTATCGTTGCCTGTTTTTTTGACCTTGAAGAAGTAATTATTTTGTTAGCTAATTACTTACCTAACACTTATCGTTGGCTGTTTTGTTGACCTTGAAGAAGTAATTATTTTGTTAGCTCATTACTTATCTAACACTTATCGTTGGCTGTTTTGTTGACCTTGAAGAAGTAATTATTTTGTTAGCTCATTACTTATCTAACACTTATCGTTGGCTGTTTTCGACCTTGAAGAAGTAATTATTTTGTTAGCTCATTACTTACCTAACACTTATCGTTGGCTGTTTTTTGACTTTGAAGAAGTAATTATTTTGTTAGCTCATTACTTATCTAACACTTATCGTTGGCTGTTGTTTTGACCTTGAAGAAGTAATTATTTTGTTAGCTTATTACTTATCTAACACTTATCGTTGGCTGTTTTTTGACCTTGAAGAAGTAATTATTTTGTTAGCTCATTACTTATCTAACACTTATCGTTGGCTGTTTTTTGACCTTGAAGAAGTAATTATTTTGTTAGCTCATTACTTATCTAACACTTATCGTTGGCTGTTTTTTTACCTTGAAGAAGTAATTATTTTGTTAGCTCATTACTTATCTAACACTTATCGTTGGCTGTTTTTTACCTTGAAGAAGTTATTATTTTGTTAGCTCATTACTTATATAACACTTATCGTTGGCTGTTGTTTTGACCTTGAAGAAGTAATTATTTTGTTAGCTCATTACTTATCTAACACTTATTGTTCGCTGTTGTTTTGACCTTGAAGAAGTAATTATTTTGTTAGTTCATTACTTATCTAACACTTATCGTTGCCTGTTTTTTTGACCTTGAAGAAGTAATTATTTTGTTAGCTCATTACTTATCTAACACTTCTCGTTGGCTGTTTTTTTTACCTTGAAGAAGTAATTATTTTGTTAGCTCATTACTTATCTAACACTTATCGTTGGCTGTTTTTTTTACCTTGAACAAGTACTTATTTTGTTAGCTCATTACTTATCTAACACTTATCGTTGGCTGTTTTTTGACCTTGAAGAAGTAATTATTTTGTTAGCTCATTACTTATCTAACACTTATCGTTGGCGGTTTTGTTGACTTTGAAGAAGTAATTATTTTGTTAGCTCATTACTTATCTAACACTTATCGTTGGCTGTTTTTTGACCTTGAAGAAGTAATTATTTTGTTAGCTCATTACTTATCTAACACTTATCGTTGGCTGTTTTTTTACCTTGAAGAAGTAATTATTTTGTTAGCTCATTACTTATCTAACACTTATCGTTGGCTGTTTTTTGACCTTGAAGAAGTAATTATTTTGTTAGCTCATTACTTATCTAACACTTATCGTTGGCTGTTGTTGTGCCCTTGAAGAAGTAATTATTAATTTTAGCTCATTACATTAAGTGGCTTAATGCTTTGTCTAGAGCGATTTCCATAAAAATAAAAATATAAAAGATTTTAAAAGATGAAGCGATTAACTTATTAGTTGATAAGTTAAAACAATGTAATAACATTTAAGTGAACATAAAGTTCAAATGTATTTTCAGCTAAAACTAACTGCAATATTTATATTAGAGTACACATGAATAGAAAATGTATCGTGGATTTACGTATTAACTCTTGCTCCTCTTGGTGTGTCCTTAATTCATCACTTTTCTTAAGCGATGTTTTTTTGTGAAATAAGGGAAATTACTTAAACGGTATTTAAGGTGCTCTGAGTATTTTCTTTTCTTGTGTCCATGCCGCTGGATGTGAAATGTATACCTGGGTTGATTTATCTTCCTGCTTATTTGTGCTATCAGCAAGTGTATAAGGCCGAGGTTAATGTATTGCCATTTAGTGAATGGAGTCCGGGCCATACAGTAGTATCCAACGAGGCCTCCCGAAGCGGGTGACTTAGAACTCCTATTGCTTTTGATTATTCAATGTATTACAATATAGTTTATTTACTCAACCCGCTATCAACAACTCTGCAAAGTTTTTCTCATATTTTTATCATAAATAGTTATCCAGCGTTAACTTATCTCAATTTCTAGCGTGGATCTCATCTACCAGGTTTCACTTTCCAATATTAGGAGATCTGCTTTCTAATCTTCCAAAGGTTGAAATCTATTTACATGAGATACACACCTATTTGCTTTTTTTCGTGAATCTGTTATTAGCCCAGGTTCTATCAATGCCAGAAACAGTATTCCAGGTTATTCTAATTATAACTTAAAAACACGACCTTCAAGATCATCATCATTACGGAAGTTATGCTAATGTCGGAGAGGGACATCTCAAATGAAGATCTTCATTTGCCCTTTATGTGTTTTCTTGTCGCTCTGCTTCACAATATGTCATTATTTTTTCCAGTTACCATTCCTACAATAATAGAGTTATTTTTTATTCAGCGAATTCATGGAATAATTAACAAGATGATGTCTATTTATGCTTCTGCTAACATTTATATTTGTTGTGACTTTTATCAGCACAATGTCGAAAGCTTAGTCTACTTTACTGTTACACTGGCCGTTCTTACACAGGAGAAACTACACCGGTTGTCACTATAAATAGTGCGAGTCACCAGAGACACTGAAGACAAAGCACAGTTTGTAACTGTCTAGCCAAGAGCTAGTCAGTTTCTTACTTTGTTAATCCACTTGTTAAACCAACCCTCAACTTGACTTCCTTTATTTATTATTTACTGTGGAACAACTTCACAACATTTAAAAAATACAGATATTTTTCATGAGTGTTACTCTTGTTTATCAGTTGTATCAGATTGTTGACAAAACCATTCTCGTACCTAAACTGACGGACATTTTGCCAGATTTTTTAAATCTTTTCCTAGCAACATTGCACTTTTTTATTTTTCTCTGCGATATTCTGCTCATTCAGTTTTCTCCATAAACATCAAATCTAAATCAATATATTCTTTCCTTCGCTGAATTTATCGATATAGTATAGCTTTACATTTTTCAACCCTGAAATTAATTGTAATTGTCAGAAAGCTTGTGTCCTGTATCGATAATATATCGGATCGGCTACTCGCTGATATTCACAGGATTATAACGTCTACAGAGACTACATAATTAACGGCGGTTAGGGTAAGTGTAACGGTAAAGGTTAGGGTAAGTGTAACGGTAAGGGTTCTAAATGCATTGAAAACTGCTCGTAACGGCTGCAAATGTGCTATAAATAACGCAAAAGAGCCATATGACAATCTCCTAATCCATAGTTGCTTAGCTGATATTTGGTCATCGAGAGTCTTGGAGAATAACAAAGTACTGAACAGATATAATATTCATATATTGGTTCCTTCGCTGAATGTATCAATAGTCAACGACCGATGAGTATAGCTTTACATTTGTCAACTCTGAAATTAACTTGTAATTGTCAGAAAGCATATGTCCTGTATTGATGATATATCGGATCTGCCACTCACAAATTAATAACTTCTACAGAGACTACAGAATTAACCGCGGTTAGTGTTAGGGTTCTAAATATATTTAGAACTGCTCGTAACGGCTGCAAATGTGCTATAAGTAACGCAAAAGAGCCACACGACAATCTCCTAAATCCATAGTTTCTCAGCTCCTGTCTGGTTATCGAGAGTTCGGAGAATAACAACGTACTAAACAGATGTAATACTTCTATTCCAAACATCTTAATGGGCAAGATATGTGTTGTCCGGCATCTCGGGTCTAGCCACATTTTCAGAAAAGAAATTTGCTCCAAATCTCAGCACTTCCGAAATGTTCCCCTATAACTGAACCTACTCTAAATGTCATCGATATATCTGTCCAGGATTTTTACAAACTGATCAATAAGATTGAAGCCAGTAAAGCGGCGGGTCATGATAATACTCCAGTCATCGTGCTTAAGAATATGCTGACTGAACTTGCTTTGATTATCATGAAGCTAAACGTGTCTTAAAAAAGAACATATTTTCCATCTCTTTTGGAAACTATCGACCGTCTGATTAGTATTTAAACATACAGGTGATCATTCCTCGGCTTCCCATTACAGATTATCTTAAAAAAGAACATATTTTCCATCTCTTTTGGAAACTATCGACCGTCTGATTAGTATTTAAACATACAGGTGATCATTCCTCGGCTTCCCATTACAGATTATCAGTCTGTTGATGCCAGGAACACATGTGTGAATTTGTGATAAATCATGAAATTTTAAATCGCGTCACCAATCTATTTCAGAACATATAATATAACTTTTTTCCTTCAATATCAATGGCTTGCAGGCTAACAGTGATATTGTATACTATCAGTGAATGGAAGTTCGTTTCTTTGTCGATAACCCTCGACATATCAAAATAATTAAATCATGCCTGGCACAAAAAGGTTTCATCAGAAACTTAGTAGCTATTAAATATCTAGTAATGTCTGCTCAACCAGTAAATCCTTTCTATCTGATGAGTCACTATATGTAGCCGCAGATGAAGCACAATGTGTCAACGCTAGTGCAACTCAGAGTTCAACCCTTCCCGACCCTCATTAATTATCTTCCAAACTATATTTCAGATCCTATATTGTTGGCATTTATGCAGACGACAGAAGTGTATATGGCAGTACCTCGAAGACTATTGACGACTAGGGTAAAGCTGACTCTTTCTCTACCGATTTTGTGAATGAGGAAAAGTGGTTCGTTATTATTTTTTAACCCCCCTAAAACAAAGCTTCTCTTCTGTTCACCGCTCTGATCATTGTTTCATCCCAGTTAAGATGAATGCCGCCTTTCTTAAGGATGCCCCGTTTTTCATAAGTTTAAAGCTTTCACATCAGATCAAAAATAGAAGAATGAGATATGTAACAAAGGTTGCGGATGTAATCTACCCAAATGAGAGTCATCAGATGTAGTACTGCTACCACATCTGTAAAGCTGTGTAATAAAGTACTCTTTATTGCATCAACCGATTACAACATCGATGTTGTATTCTCTTCTATCCTCATCCCATTTCCAATGGAAGAGGCGTTACTAGCCTTTATGTACCTAATCGTATTATTCATGGAAGCTGCTCGATTAGAGTTCAATCTCTAATATTTCCTTATAAGACATATTGATAAAGAACTTATTTCTAATACCACACCTGCAAATAACTTTCTCATCTTCTCCCGTGTTTCTAAACTTTCACGGAGTTATTTCCAAGAATTGCCCATTTGTTGAACATATAACCACAGAACAGCCCAGCAACACACTATACCATAGCCATCTTCACATCTAACTTTAATAAATGTTTATAATTAAGCGTCGTCATAATGAATATATTATGCCATTAGCATTCATGATTTAAAACCCTTCCATTATAATCATTCATCATTTAAGTAAGACTCTATCCATCTCATTAACATTAGTTGTCGAGTTTTGGTTTGTGGGTTAATAACTGTTCAATATTATATCAACATTTGTTTAACAAAAAACATCTACTTGTTCTTCATGTACAACATTCGCACCAGAAACTCATCTAGCAATAAACAATAGCAATAATTACCTTTTCACCTTGTGACTACCAAAAACTAAACGGAACTTTGTGTAACAACGTTTTCTTTGTCTTCACCAACCTCGTCTGTGGTACACGATACCGCAGGGGTTCTTCTCAGCAGACGTACACATGTTCGTTTTGAAGCTTGATGTAAACAAATTATTGTGGAGTCGTCTTCTAAAATAATCAATTTTTTACTAGTTACAACTATCGTTAGCAACTTTCACAATGTTGTCTTCATTAACCCTTATCCTCAAGTGGCTTTGGGACATGATAAGCGGTTATTCCTGTGTAGGAAATAACAGTAAATTATACATATTTATGTAGAATGCAACACTGTGAAATTAAAAAAAAAAACACTTTGCTAATAGAAGTACACGGAATAAATAGAACTCAAGTATCACAGTGATTAACACAATCGCATGATGTGGCCCCTGCAAATTATGATTTCAGCATCTGTTGGGACCACACAAATCAGTTCCAAGGGATCAAGTAGGGTGGAAAGAGCGAGGAGGAAAGAGAACAACTATTTACAGGAAGAGCACGGAGAGTACTGAAATGCTGACGAAGCTTATTGGCACTTAAGTTCTAGTAAAAGCCAACACATAAAATAAAGAGAGAAACTATATGATATTTAAAGGATTGCATGAAAACGGAAAGTGGCATTGTACATATAGTTAAAAAAAAGAATTACATGAAGTTAAGAGGGGCTTGTTGTCACTTAGACTTAAACGAAAGAGCACTGATAAGGAACATCGTGGTTTGTACGAAATAATAAAATGACCACATCAAATTCTCATCAGAAGAATAAGCCGAAATAGAAGAAATACGTAAAATAGAGCAGAAGAGAACGTGTAATGGTTTTGTTAACGAGTGTATCGTGTTGGTCTTAGGAGAAAAGAGTGATAGGAAATAAATGTGATGTTGTCACAACGAGGATTTAATCAGATTAACGGGATTAAGCGAGATATACATACGAATCTTCGATAACAAGGCGAGTGTATAATTATTATACACGTCACACTGAAAGGAAACGTAACGTTGAGGACAATACATATTAACACAGACACATACATACATGCCCACGTATATACATACATCTATATGTAGGGACATACACACATACATATATACATATACATACACATATATATATATATATATATATATATATATATATATATATATATATATATATATATATATATTAGTACTTCATGTATCCACATAAAATATTATAAGGAGATATAATTCTGTATGTGTCAGTTTTCAGTATTTACTTCAACAGTGCTCGATACGTAAATAGAGCTAGGTAGTAAGCAATGAAAATGGCTTGATTGCCATATATATTTTCATTGCTTACTATATATATATATATATATATATATATATATATATATATATATATATATATATATATATATACAAGACATATATATATATAGAGAGAGAGAGGAAGGAGAAAGAGAAAGATAATACTTTAAAGATATAAATGATATCTTTAACGAGTAGACTATCAGGATAAAAACAAAGCTCAATATAGTCTATGAAACAATAATATTAATTAATGATATAATAACATAGGAACTTAATTAGATTTTATTAACGTTAAAAAAACAAAAAGTGATATTGCGTCTAAAACTCATGTGTTTTCAATGAAAATCTTCTCCTCAGAGAACCATTACCGCAATGACATGACTGCAACTCAAGCTTTGAAAGTATATAAATATATATGAAAATACATAAAAGTATA
>OY744533.1:102125737-102138237 GCA_963556195.1 Sepiola atlantica | reverse complement strand
GTTGCCGTTTAAAAATTTGAAGAGATAAGTCCCAATGTGATATCTGGATTGATAACAGCATTTCTATGTTCTATTGTCTACTCATAGTGTCTACTTATATTGTCTACTCATATTGTCTACTCATAGTGTCTACTTATATTGTCTACTCATATTGTCTACTCATATTGTCTAACCATAATTATCGGGTTGTTAAGAGAACTTGATCAAATTGAATATAGACGCACATCTACATAAGTAACGAAGAGATATATTGTTGACATGCGGCTATTCTATCTTCTCAAGGAAAATGCTGTAAAAACTTAACATTTAAAGACTGAGTAAAACGCCAATTTAAACTTACGAAAATATTATTGTAAGCTTGACACTTCAAAGCTAAGCGTGTTAGATCAACGGAAATGCTGTGACTAACATAAGAAAATTATATTTGAAAGCTAAGAAAGGCAGCTGACAAAAACAGTACCTCATTAAGACGAGTGGCAGACCAAAAATATGCTTTCGAACATAAGCGTAACAAACGAAACTGAAGCCATCTTCACTAACGTAAATGACATCCTAACCCTAACCATAACACTAACCATAACAAATGAAACTGAAGCCATCTTCACCAACGGAGATGACATCCTAACCATAACACTAACACTAACCCTAACACTAACACTAACACTAACCCTTACCCTAACAGACGAAACTGAAGCTATCTGCACCAACGGAAATTACATCCTAACCCTAACCCTAACATTAACCATAAACCAAACCATAACCCTAACAAACGAAACTGAAGCTAATGTAAATGATATCCTAACCCTAACCCTTACCATAACTATTACCCTAACCATAACCCTAACAAACGAAAATGAAGCCATCTTCACCAACGGAAATGACATCCTAATCCTAACCATAACCATAACCATAACCATAACCATAACCCTAACCCTAACCCTAACCCTAACCATCACCATAACCCTAACCCTAATCCTAACCCAAACCATAATCATAACACTGATCCTAACCCTAACCATAATGTTAACCCTAACCATCACCATAACCCTAACCTTTACAAACGAAACTGAAGCCGTCTTCACCAACTGAAATGACATCCTAAATGTAAGCGTGACAGATGTATACGAAAAGTCTATTTAAAAAGTAAAGCAAGAAAAACTAACGAGTATTCTACTTAAAACTGAAGAATAACAAACAAATAAAAAATGGTATTTCAAACTTCAGTATAATAGCAGGTGTAAACATTTGTCTTGTTTACTGGTGGGAGAGGGATCACGACTTAATCATTAGTTCAGGAGGCGACCAACATCCATAGTCCGCATCAAAAAATTATGTAACACTAATATTTATGCTTTCAAGTAAGAATTTCAACAGCCTGCTTTACTGCATGTGAAACGCAGCTTTTTTTTTACCGCCCGGTTGTCTGACCTTTAACCTTTCATCTGTCTGACCTTAGTCATAACATTATTCTCATCCATAAGGCAGAACACATCTCGCAAACCTTCACCCCATTCGGGCCAAGTCTGTCAGGATTCATTATCTCCGTTTTCAGCCGGCCTGGTACATAATTCATAAAAGCGACAATGTCTCTCATCTCTGGAATTGACTTTACGTGTCCCTTCTACCACCTTTTCCGCTTCCCCTTAACCGCAATTTCCTGTGTTCTCTGTTAATCTAGTTAGTGCCGCCCTGTATCTGGCACAAGACATATCGGCACCCAACAGAAAAGCCGTGTTTGTATCATGCATTTATACATACCAGCTTTGACCAACCGGCGGTGGCCGGGATGCAATGAAAATATTTAAGTTTTTAATGTTATTCTTACTTTTCACATAACATGGACAGCTATTATATCATTCAATCGTAAATAGTTATAATTTATTTTTAGAGATTATGTAAGAATGTTTGTCTGGGGCGGACTAATCGAGTGTTGAAATAAATTGTAGTATACACATTATTATATTTATGATAAAATCACACAAAAATTACGAATGAGAATTAACTAATTTAATATTCGACAAGATAACTATCTTAATATTATAACTAGCTATGTTATTATCTTGTTAAATTCTTACCTTTTAAAAACGTGTGTACACACACTGCTCTGATAAACCAGGTGATAACGTTTTACTAATAGTGTTTTCATAACGTGGAAAATTTACGTCTTTAATTGCGAATTTACGTCTTTAATTGTGAATAACTATACATCAGCCTGATATATATATATATATATATATATATATATATATATATATATATATATATATATATATATATATAAAAGTGTGTGTGTGTGTGTGTGTCTGTAGTTTTCGGCGTTGTTGAAGACCACTGAGTTTTCTTTTTTCGCTATGTTTCTTGTTAATTTCTCGACGCGGCGAGCGATTTGTCGGTTGTCTAGTGTTAATTGGTGGAGTATGGCACCTAACGTTGTAACGTGGGTCATTCCTCGAGTGCTTTCGGTCTCGCGACCGTTGAACACGCTGTGTTTTTATTAGTAAGAGCCGTATTTATAGTGTTATTATTAGTTATATATCTATTAATTTGCATATGTTTATATATATATATATATATATATATATATATATATATATACAATAATATTTTTTTTCATAAATAAATATTAATTATTTAAATACCTAGAGACATCGATGTTTCATGCTAACGCAATCTTCAGTCTAGGAACTAATTCTAAACGGTCGAACCGCGATCACAAATCGCCACTGATTCGTAGTCGGGGATCTTATCCATCGGCCATAGCCAATTAGTTAGTAAATATAGAGGAACTTTTAATGTAAATAGCGAAATCGGCGGCTATTTACCAGGCAGTTAGAGTGATCTACGAAACGGCGTTCGGATCGTGCATATAGCTATTTGTACTGCTTGTTATTAAAGCTACTCGAGAGTGCCCAGCCTTAGTGGGAGGGGGCTGATAAACAATAATATTTTTTTTATAAATAAATATTAATTATTATATATATATATATATATATATATATATATATCTTTATTCGTTTATTTCTTATTTATTTATTTATTGTATTTTATTTCATTTATTTTTTATTTTATTTTTTTTTATATCTATTATTATTATTGTTGTGTATTAATTGTTGAAGACTGATAGGGCGTTAGTACCGGTGGTGAATGCTATTTTATTAATTGTGGGTTGTAATTTTTATGTGTAGGGCTTCGAATATTTTTTGTCTGTTGGTGCAGTTGTTTTTATGTATGATCTGAGTGTTAGTTGTTAATATTTTTCGTAGCTAGGTTGAATTTATGCTTTTTGTGTGTGTGTGGCTGGATGGCACTGGTGTCATTTAAGTGATGCGTGAGGCGTCGAGAGAGGGTTGTAGTTGTATGGCTAATATAAGTACTGTGTTTGTCTGTTTGGGTCTTGGGGAAAAATTCTCGAATGGGCATTGGAACAAATACAGTACGTTTGTTTGTTTGGTTTAGGGGGGAGTTAGTAGTGTTATTATTTTTGATTATGAGTTAGAAGTTTTTAATTATTTATTAGTTTTATTTTTTGTTGTTGGCCCCTGGGTTTAATGTGTCAGAAAACCGACGAATCGCTCGCTGAATCGAGAAATTAACAAGAAAAATGGCGAAGAGAGAACACTCCGTGGTCTTCAACGACGCTTGTATAATATATATATATATATATATATATATATATATATATATATATATATATATATATATATATATATATATATGGGAAGAGAAGGATGAAGGTAATCCGACGTAATAGGAAAATGAAAAAGGAAAACCAAAAATGGATGTTTGTTTATGTGTACATCAACGTTTCGTCTTTATTCATAAGACTTCATCAGGATGATAATATAAAGAAAAATGTCATTCAAGTACAAACACATATAGGGTTGACATATTGGGAAAAAAAGAAGAAAATAGAAGCCACTACTGGAGAAAACAGTAGGGTGGACGTAAGTGCTTGGTGAGGAATGAAAAATGAATGTTATGAAAATGAGTTGGGAAGAAGTGGAAAGATGGGGGTGAGCTAGGATACTGTGGCTGGTAGTAAGCACGTCTTTCGTGCCCTCACTCGTCCATACCCCCATTCTCAAATCCCCTCATTTTCCCAAAATCCTCTCTTAGACCGTAACTGTCGCCCATCCACCAAAATCACAGCCACTCCCCTCCTTCTCTACCCACCCTCCATTTCTCTGCACACACCCCCCACACAAACATTCCAACTTACTTTTTCCCCTTCAGTCTTGACCGCAGCCACCTGTTCAAATACCTCTTTCCTCCCTCTCCTCCACCCCTCCTCTCTCTCACGCATTGCCATCCACATTATTCCTGCTCATCCCCCACCTCTTTCTCTTACTACCAGCCACATACACCGCGAAGCATCACTAGGCTTTGACAGTGAAGCCTACGGACTGCAGATGCTTGTGACTTCCCCAGATGAAAGTATACTATTCTTGTTGCCCTGAAGTGCCAGGGCGTATTGGTTTCCCCCTGGCACCTCTTACGCAGTTGGGATCCGGGGCGGGTGGGGAGCAGGAAGGATGAAATGGAAAAAAATACAACTGTACAAAGCAAAATCCACCAAGTGACTTCACTGCGAAAGCTCAGATAGCGAGGTTGAAATAACTGACAAAGATACACTAACATTTGTTGTAATACAATCAATTGAAAATAGATCGATAACTTAAAAATAGAATAAATCTTCTCAAAAAATGAAACCTAAAACAATTTAAAAACTTTCAAATGGAACAATATTAAATGAAGTTAAAAAAACATTAAATATTAAAGTGGGAATGTTTCCTTGATAAAAAATCAAGGCTTATCTTTATCATTCTCGTTGAAAGTTCCGAACTCTCATTATGCACAATGGACGAAATAAAGACTAATCTAAAACAAACAAAATGTTACGGACGTTAAAAGAGTTCATTTATAAAAAAAATGGAGAAACCATGAATGCAAATACGTACATATTAAATTTATTATACCAACACAACCACATGATATTGAAGTAGGATATATGAAAATAAATGTTGAAACCTACATACCAAACCCCCTCAGATGTTTTAACTGCCAAAGGTTTGGTTATCATCATCAAGAGAGATGCAATAGACCTTGAGCATGGGAAGATGCCGTGCAAAGAACACAAAGCATACAGACTGTCAAAAGGAGGCACACCGCTCTAATTACAAAGATACTCATCCCGCAAAATCCAGAGAATGTGAATTGTGGAAAAGAGAAAAAAGATATATCTTGGTTGAAATATACTATACACATCCCTTTCCCGGAAGTAAGAAAATAATTGAAACAACAAAATACTCGGAAATAACCAAAAGATACATACTAAATACAAACCAACAAATACACAAAATACACCCCCCAAAAGACACGAAACATACAACCAAACTGAAATAAAAACTTATGTAATCACACAACTTATAAACGAGATCAGAACACTAAAACAAGAAATGAACAGTATCATTAAAACTCAAATACCAAACAACCAACCAACCCCCAAAAAACCAAACCAAGCAAAGAGAACTGTAATGAAATGGCCTCATGAAATGACCTCAACGGCTAGGACACCACAAAAATCTTTTAGTAAGGAATCCGGAAAATAAACCTCAACAAAGGGACATGGTCACAGAAAATCAAGATACACCTCAAGTTCCAAAAATACTCCAACAAAAAACAGATTTGAGACTCTAGAAAGTATGGAAACAGAGGAAGAGATCCTACATATAAATAAAATTCAAACGAAAATAAATCTGACTCTAAAACAAAGAATCTAACATCCAGTATTAACAAAATAACATCAAAAAAGAAAAATACTAATTAACAGACAATTTGAAAAATTCTCTTCAAAAGAATGGCCCAAATAATACCTTACTTTCTACTTCCACAAAGCATACCAAAATCTAAAAATAAAACACAATGATCATAGTTTAAGAGTAGTCAACTCCTACATGCTAAAACACAAAAAAAAACAATATATATATCTAAGCAGCATTTTCTCTTGCAGGCTAGTATTGTTGAATATAAGAGGCAACTCATGTCTGGATATACTTTGGTGTATCCTTTCCATATTCCGAACCAGGATCTTAGTTTCGGAGGAGAATTTGCTGATGAATTTGTAATAGTTTAGATTTGTGTCCCTAGGACTTTCAGACCCATCCGGATCCATCTTCAGGGGAATGAGGACAATTAGGTGCATACCATGTGTTAGTATTATAGATGTTTTTTGCGAGAATTATGTAATAAGTACGAAACTCTAGTTAGACCTATCAGCATTTTAGTATAGTATTACTAATATTAAAGTTAATTCTGTGAATTAGTTTTTTGTTTTTTATATATAGGGCTTCTAATATATGGAGTTTTTGCTAGTTAGTTCTATATTCTAAGATGTTGGGTATTTTCTACTAAGAGTTTTCTGAATTCCGATCAGGGGTAGAAATGGTCGTTAGTTAAGTGTTGGGCTATGGCGCTAGAATCAGACAAATGCCATGTCAATCTTCTCGACGACGTCGTGGTAGTCAAACCTATGTCTATGTTTTTTCTTGGTTGTCGGAGACACAGTCAGCCAAAGGAATTTAAACTCATAAACAACGTTGACTCTTATATTCAACAATACATATATATATATATATACACACACACATATATATATATATATATATATATATATATATATATATATATATATATATATATATATATATATATATATGTGTTGGTGTGTGTGTTTGTGTGTGTGTTAGGTATTAATGATGTACGTATAGAGATATATCGCGTGGTTATTGAAGAATACACCGACCGTCTGTGTGTGTGTGTGATGATTGAATGTTCGCTATATCTCAAAGTATGTGTATGTAAAATACATCGGGGAATACAATGGAAGTGTTTGAAAATCATAGGTGCACCCTTTAGATGTCTATGATAACATAAGTCACTTGGCACATTCAATATATCTTATTATAAGAACATTTAAATAAATGTATTAAATTATCTTCATATACACTGATAGTGGGCTCAAATATCCAAGTGATCACTATATCTTAGGAAGCTAACTTCAATTTTATAATTCAAATTCTATTTTTATGACATTTATATCATATGTTTGGAACTATCTGGGGAAGACAATGTAATTGGTCCCGAATTGCAACGTTACCATATATGTACTGAATCACTCTGACGCATCAGATGAGAACCCCCTTAAAACTTCAAATACATATATACGATTTTACTCATGAATTTTATTTTAAAACTCAACTCAACAAATGTCTATATAGTTTAGTTGGGAATTTATCAGACCGAGAAAATCTTGTGTGCGGTCTCGATTATACCCACAAATTAAAAAAAGTAAAAGTATATAAACTCGAAAGAATATTTTCTCTGTTCTCAATATAATGAAATGTAAGTAAAGAATGTTGGCATATTTTGTAGATAACGCCTCTCTGTCAGCCTGCCTCTCTATTTTTTCTCTCTTCCGCTTGCTCTGCTGTTACCGCTCCATCTCTCTCTCTCCATCTCTTTCTACCTCTCTCCCTCTCTCTCTCTCTGTTGTTACCGCTCTATATATACCTAGATTTATATATATATATAAGATATGAGACTAAAAGTATACTTTTAGAGGATAGAACCTATAGTGAAATGGTTTAAGCTTAATATACGAGATAGAGCAATAATACAGGTAATGACAAAAAGCGGATAAACATGTACGAATGACAACTGCTGTTGTTCAATGCAAGGTATACTCGGTAAAAACATGTTTATTTTTCTTTCATTTAGCCAAGGCTTTTTCAAAGATTAAAATCTTATCATCAGAGGAATTACATAGATAGATAAGTTGACAGTGGAAAAGCCAAAATTTAAAATTTGAAAAAAAATATAAAGTAATGGGAAGTAATAGTGTGCGTGTAGAAAAATATGCAGTCTGTACAATTGGTGAATGTCCGTAGATAAGGTGTCCGGTGAGAGGAGAATTAAAGATCGAAAAAAGGGGTTTTGTGAGTTGAAAATGTTCAAAGATGAAGTAAATTCAATAGAAAGATGTTTAGTTCAATCGTAAATGGAACGCACTTATTCGGATGTTATTTTGAGAATTAGGGGCATTTAAAAGATGTTCAACTGACAACTTATCCATCTATGTAATTCCTCTGATAATAAGATTTTAATCTTTGAAATGCCTTGGCTTAAGGAAATAAAATTAAACATGTTCCTACCAGTTACGCCTTGCATTGAACAATAAAAGTAGAAATAGATTTGTCATTCGTACACATGTATCCCTCTTTCATTTATCTTTATATATATATATATATAGGCCATATTTATCCTTCTTTCATTTATCCCTCTTTCATTTATTTTTATATATATATATATATATATCAAGGGAGGCGCGAGAGGGCTCTATGCCTTAATATACTACACGAATGGCCTATGCTTGAAATCTCATTTCTTTGACCAATCTAACTCAAAAACTAATCAACCAAATTAGTTAAAACTTTGCACAGAAATTTTATTTGATAGGTTCTATAAGTGTGTAGAATTTCAGCATTATAAGTCAAGACAACCCAGAGATCCATAAAGTTCAATCATAAAATCATGTTAACTGTACGTACGTACGTACGTACGTACGTATGTGCCACCTGTATCTCATCAACTATTTGATGGATTCAGCTGATTTTTGGCAGAGATAGAGGTTCTTCGGTCTAGTTGATGGCATTTTAATTTCAGTTTACCATATACCTTTGTTTTCCAGAAAATTCAAAAAAAACTTTAAAATGACCAGTATTCATACACTTTATTCTATATCTTATCGACCATTTGATGGATTCAGCTGATTTTCGCAAAGATAGAAGTTCTAGTGTCTAGTTGATGGCATTTTAATTTCAGTTCACCATATACTTTGATTAGTAAAACTACCAACTATATCAGTTATGAGAAGGCATTGTATTGAGGCATAGCCTTACTAAAGTAGTGATATTCCATGAAAAATGCCAGTATACTGAAGTCATATGCCCTTGATAGGGTCAAGATGAAAATTCATATACACTAAATGTACAAAAGCAAGGAAATTCCCAAATGTTTACACTTTTATTGTCATTAAGGGTATGCGAGAACAACAGGGCTTTGTATTTTACTGGTAGGAATTTTTCTTCAGCGCACCTCACACAGTTCATCCACTCATGCATAGAGATTTATACTGTAGTGATGTGATAATGAAATAGTTTGGTTGATATGTAGTCATACCCTTAATTAATGACAATAACAGTGTAAACATTTGGGAATTTCCTTGCTTTTGGACATTTAGTGTATATGAATGTTCATCTTAACCCTATTAAGAGCATATGATTTCAGTATACTGCAATTTTACATGGAATATATATATATATATATATATATATATATATATATATATATATATATATATATATATATATATATACATGAAAATATATGAACATTTATGAACATTTAAAACTAAAAGGTGAACATTTAGAGAATTGGACCTATTGCGAGGTGAGAAAAGCTCAATATACTGGATATAGCAAAAATATGATTTGCTTCCATTTGCAGGTCTTATTATGTTTCATTGACTTATCATATATATATATATATATATATATATATATATATATATATATATATATATATATACTAAAAATCATATCTACGTCTGTGTGCATGTCTGTATTTATAACGAAGACATATAAGGAGTGTAACTTAAATATAAGTTTATTCACAGGTTCAATTTGCATGTGAACATAATGGAAGTTGTTCTGCGTCTCTAGCTCACCCTTAAATAAACCAATGACAATTTCTACCATGTAACACAATACAATCAATCTATTTATAAGCGTTTGTATTATAGTATTAACATATATCGTCATAGCTTAGTGCGTACGATATCCAGTTTCCTCGGACTTTTTCACAAACTAAACATGAGACTGATAGATAGACACTCTTGTATATAGATTTGTTTTTTGATGGAGAGATGAGGAGTAGGAAGGAGAAGAATGTATTGGAGTACCAAATCACTTATCACTTTGATAGTACATCGGTCAAAGCCTTGTATACGTATATTGAGGAGGACAATAGTTGAATGAAAATCTATGTATATAATCATAACTTTATATCTCTAAAATTTAAACATAAACAATCATCTTTTGGGAGATTTTTTTGTTATTCATATATTTTCAGTTACAGAAGATTCGCCATAGAGCTTAACAGGTATTTATCTACTTTTCACTCCTACGTTTCGTGACCGAATATTTTTATTTAATTTTATTTATTATTATGGTTATTTACGTTCTTATTCTGAGTTTATGTTTATTTTTATCGTACACTTTTAACTTCCATTTATTTATTTATTTTTATCTTTCATTTTAACTCTCTATATTTGTACATATATATGTATATATATATATATATATATATATATATATATATATATTGTATTAAGGTTGAAACTAATTCATTTGTTCTACCATTATATGTCTCATTTGCTCCAACTTGTGTCTATCCGTCACACCTCTGCATTGTATTGCCTTCTAAATATCACATTTCTATATACCAATAAACAATGCTTCAAGCAAACTACATAAACCTCTTATATATATATATATATATATATTGTTTGTGGAGTCTTTTAAAATAATGTGTGTATCTCCGTGTGTATGTAAGTATATATGTGTTTATGTATTATGTATATATATATATATATATATATATATATATATATATATATATATATATATATGTAGAAGGAGGAAAAGGAATTCGAAAAGCAAAAGTTAAATCGTATTTCTATTCAGTTGCTCAGAGCATTAGAGCATTTTTAGTCTTTACAATGATTTCTCTCATTTTCTATGTCGTCTGTCTAATCCAACAGAATATATAAGAGGCAACTAATATCTTTTAATTAGTGAACCATCCGGATAAACCTGAAGCTCAATATACAGGATAGAGCATTAATAGCATAATATAAAATGAAATTATAAAATAAAGTGCAAATCAAATTTTATTATAATTCAAAGTTCAGGCAAAGTATCTTAAAGTCCTTAATTCATGTGTTTTGAAATATAATTCCTCTCCTTATAGGAACATTACTGCAGTGACATCACTTTGAAAATATATAAAAAATATATGAAAAAATGCATAAAAGTATATAACACGTCACATATATTAGCCCAAAACATGCTTTTGTTAAAGCTATACAATTCAAGTCATACAGTTTAAAACAAATTCAGGAAAGATATCCAAGAGGTTGATTGATGATTGATCCAGGTAGTAAGTGACAGTACAAAAATGAAATAATTGATTAAATTGAAAAGGTTTATTCAGTCGGGAAATGCGTCCGCAATCGATGCAATACATGATAGTTAAAAATGCATCCAACAAAAAGAATTATCTTTGAAAACTCATGAGTTAAGGACTTCAAGATACTTTGCCTGAAATTGGAATTATAATAGAATTTGATTTGCACCATATTTTATTATTTCATTTCATTTCATATCATGCTATATATATATATATATATATATATATATATATATATATATATATATATATATTCATATATATATATATATATATATATATATATATATATATATATATATATATATATATATACTATTCTACACATAATTTAATTAGATATCAGTTGTTTTTAGAAATATTCTTTTAGTCTAAATCGTTTACTATATATCTTTATATATTATAGTTTTAGAAATACTTTCTCGGATATTATTTTTTTAGATATTATATTCGATATATTTTATAACATTCACATATTGTATAAAGTTTTATATATATCCTTTGATGTATAATTTTCAATATGACTTTTAGACATTAGTTATTTATATAAAATTATGTCCATATTATTTTCGATATTATTTATTTTTGATATAGATTTTTTAATATATTGGTAGATAATATTTTTTATCAACGCATTATTTTCCGTTCACAGTCATATTTGATTCTCTGGGCCACTACGATCTCTTCTTTCTCGTTATGACAATGTATCAAAATTGTAGACAGCCGTTAATTTTGCGAATGATGTAGTTTCCTGCTGCTGCTTCTTCTTCTTCTTCTTCTTCTTCTTCTTCTTCTTCTTCTTCTTCTTTCTTTTCTTCTTCTTCCTCGCCGCAGACGACGAATGCAATTAAACTAATTTCCAGTTCTTTATGTTCGACCACTTAATTTAGAGATGAATGGATTAAAACACTTAATCGATTTCTAATTCGTATCAATCGATCGGTTAAAAAAACGCCTTTCTTCTCTCTTTCCCGGCGCTTAAAGGTCGGCCATTTTATCTTACGGAATAAATTAGCGGGGAAAATGCATTTGTCCTCTTCTTGCATTGGGGATCGTGCTCTGAATATACTTTAATTTTTTTCTTCAGAAAATATATAGTGTCTGATACAAGAACACCGAGCATATACAAGTCGGTCGTCTTATTTGTTTGTCTATTTAAAACGAAACCAAAACGTTATGTGCCCTATAATTCC
>OY744533.1:102115737-102120737 GCA_963556195.1 Sepiola atlantica | reverse complement strand
GGAGGGATTGGTGGTATAGTTCGTTTATCACGATACGATCTCCCCAAGATAACGTTCAGCTTTTTCTGCGGGAAGGGTTACTGTATATCAACTTCTCCTTTGTCAATATCGGATCTTCACATCTAAACGTATCAGAAAGACAAACAGTTATAAATTATGAAAATGATACACTGCGATGTGACAAAAATAAACGTCAGAAAAATCAAAACTAACCCGCATTGAATGCATTCCATCTACAGCGTCATTTAAATCACCACCCCGGGTAGCCAGACATATTGTTATTTAATAAAATAAATAAATTTAATTATTTTACATTATAATATGGCTGCCTAATTAGTTCAGAGAGAAATGCTCCGATATTGAAACACTGATGTTTGTTTTGGTCTTTACAATGTTACAAAATTATGTTTGGTTATATATGGTATGTTGTTACATGTTGACAGTCATATATATATATATATATATATATATATATATATATATATATATATATATATAATCCAGATAAAACATCCACATGATAGTAATCCAAAGAATTTCAACTGTGTTTATAAAAAGTGCTCAATATCAAATAGAGCTTTTATATATGATTATTTTTATTTACACAGACATGTAAAAAATCTGCGACACTGGCATGTAGATGTTATCGATCAACAGCTATTATAAACTGAGATCTCATCAGGCAGAGTTAGAACCCGATCTTAACCTCAGATCATATTTGGAAAGACAGTCGGCGCCTCTACCCCTGCGCAATCATACGACACTGACTGAATGTAAATGATATCTCAATGTAAATATTGTACAGTGCTGGGAACTCGAATTAGTTTTACACAATGAGCTATGCCTTAAAGATAAGTTCAGTTTACGATATCCTTACATATAAGCTCTACCCAAGAAAGGGAGCTTCATATAGTCATCCACATACATACTGTTTCGCTGTACCACAGCTTTTAATGTGGCTAGGATTTGTCGTAAATTTTGCATAAAATGTAAGGTTCCTTTATTCTTTTTCTTAGTTCACCCCAAAGAAGGTAAGTTACAACTGTCAGAGGCTACTTCGAATTAGGGTGAAGGTTTAGGGGGTTCATAAATTGGGAGCTGTGCAGCAAGATGCTTGTTCACATTAGATTTACATTTATGTATATCGGTACAGTCGGGGGAATAGGAAGTAGGGAGGGAGTTACAAAATGGCGGCAGCTCGAGGGAAAAATCCATTAGAGTAGAAGGCTCTCCGGCGTATCCAAACCTCCACAGTGAATGGATGGGATTTAGCTGATTGTCGGGTTGGTCGAGTGTATTTACGTCAAACGGGCACCAGAGCAGCAAGTTCTTCGAGGCACATTCCATTGAAGTACTTATGAAACAAGCACAAGGATGCAACATTTCAGTGATGGGACAGGGGCTGGAGCTTGGTCGATAGCAAGTACTTATTAGATTATTAGATTAGATACTCTTTTTTTGAACTTTGTCTAAGAGGGAGGGGCTGGTGGATAGTGTATCAACCCAGATGTGACAACAATACTCCATGCATGGCGTTGCCAAGGATACTGCCTGGTGGTAAAAGTTTTCTAGCATAGTATAGGGAGACCACCTTCTTTGCAGCAGAATTGGAAATGTATTCTATGTATTTGTTCCAATTCATGTTACCTTTGAATGTTAGGCCGGCAAGTATGACCGTTGTTCTCCTACGTAGGGTGATATGTGCGAGGACAATCGCTGGTTTAAAGGTGTTTTGTAGTTATTGAGAGAAAGGATCTTTGTCTTAGAACCATTAAATGTTCGATACATTTATGACACCATTCCACTACAGACTGGAGGATACTTTCTAAAGATGCAGCCAATGCCTCGAATATGTGCGCACCCGTTTTACCCAGATGACGAAAGCTATAATTATTACAAACTTTTATTATTCTCTCTCTATCCCTCTCTCTCTCTCTCTCTCTTTCTCTCTCTCTCCTCTCTCTCTCTCTCTCTCTCTCTCTCTCTCTCTATCTATCTATCTATCTATCTCTCTCTCTTTATATATATATATATATATATATATATATATATATATATATATATATATATATAGCGTGCTCGTGATGACTTTGACGTTTTTCATATACTTTCTATAAAGCATTGTTTGAGTTATTTAACAGCGGTAAGTGCAACATGTGTGAGTTTCTGAGTACTATTATTTGGTGTTCGAGTTTGAGACCATTGATTACTGGAAAGCATGGTGATATTTGAAGAGGGTGACCTTCATTATGATGATACGCTACGGATTCAAGAGGTATGATATCTTAGTATCAGCTCAATGCTCATTGAATAACTTAAAATATGTGAGATATAAGTAACATGTGGAAGCAGAACCTTGCCGAAGGCATCATAGCATATGTTCTTACTTCGTCCGTAAAATAACATCTGACAAGACACTGCGAGAAAAACGCGGCAATGTACATGAAAGGCATGTACACAATGGCGAGAAAGATGAACGTCAGAGTTGCGAATATGGAAAAAGCTACTTGACGTGAAAGAGCAACAATAGCCAACTACACACAGCTGATCCCCTAGCAAAAGCCAAATGAACCCCTAAACAACATCAAACACGCAGTGAAACATTGAATTGTATCCTTCTTCTCAGATGAGAATGTTTGTCAAGACAAGTTACACAGCGCGCATAACAAGAGGTAGCTAGCCTACAGTTCGCACGAAGAACCGCGTCTTCAAACGGTGTGTTCTCAGCGAAAGCCAGGTCATGCTTTCCAACATCTTCTTAGGGTATATTGAGTTGCTGACCACTGTTGTCAGCGTTGGTTTAATAGCTTTGCCGCGGGAAAGGTTATGCGTGTGGCAGCAGAACTCACCTTCGTGCCACACCTTCCAGACATTTAGAGATTGGGAAAATATTCACGACTTCACCAGTCTCGATATAAAACACTCTAAATTTTATGATTGCAACCCCACGGACGATTATGTGTGGGGCGCAGTTGGGAAACACATTGGGCGTACCGTCTAAAAAACTAAGGATACATTTATGCCCACGAAAAAAATTAATGTTCACGTTTTTTGTAACGGAAACTGTAAGAGCCGTGGTTGAGACTATACTGTTTTTGTCAAAAGTAACTGTTGTGAAGTTGTTCCACAGTAAATAATAAATAAAGGAAGTCAAGTCGAGGGTTGGTTTAACAAGTGTATTAACAAAGTAAGAAAGTGACTAGCTCTTGCCTAGACAGTTACAAGGTGGTGCTTTGTCTTCTGGTGACTCGCACTATTTATAGTGACAACCGGTGTAGTTTCTCCATTGTAAGAACGGCCGGTGTAACAGTAACCTTAAAGGCTGCACATTTAATTTTGAGAATAATTAAATTATTGGCAGAGATGTGGTTTTTCTGTCCGTTCCTTTGGAAAAACGGCCAAATCTATCGCACACATTGTACACTGTATTTGCTGAAAATCAGATTTTCATTAATTTCCTGAACTGGAGTTTCCGTTATTAGTGTAAAGTCGTCCTGAAACTGCTATTACTAAGTTTCAGAACTTTCATTTAAAAATGTTAGTGTATTTTTATCATATTTTTTATTCAACGTTTTTGAACTGATTCATCTTTATTTGTTTAAAAGCTTTGCTGTTTTTTTTTTGGTTGCGATTTTTGAAGGACATTCATGATTAATCTTTTTTAAATGTGTGATATTAACATATTCGATATTACATGTACATATATAAAGAGATGTTTTTATACGACTAATAACGGTAATTAACTTATGCTAATGTAGAGACGATCGGGGTTATCACATACGGATGCTGATATGTAGAGCCAATTGAAAGTGGCGGTGTTTAACAAGGAGATTGTTGTTATTAGATTATAAAAGAGGAAGCATTGGAGGCTTCTCATCTACGACGATGAAACCAAGCGACGTACTTAGTGTCTTGCTCTCTCTATATATATCTTTCTCTCTATCTATCTCTTTCTCTCTCTCTCTCTCTCTCTCTCTTTCTCTCTGCATTTCTCTCTCTTTCTTCATAGCTCTCTCTTTCTTTTTCTCTCTTTCTCTCTCTATCTTTTTTTCTCCCTCTCGCTCTCTCTTTTCTCTCTCTCTTTCTCTCTCTTTTCTCTCTCTCTCTTTCTCTCTCTTTCTCTCTCTCTCCCTCTCTCTCTTATCTTTAAATGCAAACAATAGAATCGTCTGTGTTCCTTTCAAAACACCGAGAACTAATAGGAGTTGCTATCCCAGTCAGGTGATTTCACAATTATTCTGTTCACTTTGTATATATTTCTTTTCTTTCCGTTATACGTTTTCTGTTGAGCCTGATACTCGTGTCCTGAGGCGCCCCTACCGGGGAATGCCGACGGGGCTGCCCAGGCAATTTTTAAACCCCACTTTCCCGACCCGATCTTGGGTCACATCTTACTTGTGGGAGTAAGATAAAAACTGGCCTTGTGCCTAACTCCTGGAGAGGAGTAAATAAATACTCGTGTTAGAACATTCTCCGATCATCTAGAGTTCATTTGTTGTTAATGTCAGTAACTTTCTGTGAAGATCGAACTATTTATTTAATCAAGTGCTATTCCAATGACTAGGGTTTTTTTTTTTAGATATCTCGTGAAATAGATGCAAAAATACCAAGCTATTTACGAACTTTCCTGGTTTCATGAAATCATTTAATTTTAAAATGTAAATGATTTTAATTTTATTTATTTCTATGTGTAGAATAAATGGTTATTTACTCATACTTACTATTTGATTTATTTTAAATCGATTAAATAAATTAAAACTAAAATCTCCTTCTCAAATTACACAGAAACATTTATTAAATTCTATTTCATCAGTGCATAATTTTAGAAAACAATCAGCACCAACTTATTTGTAAGGACAGTCAGTTTTGAGCGAGCTTAGCTTAGACAGAAACATTGATGGTAAAAGAGGGACAGAGAGAGAGAGAGAGAGAGAGACAGAGAGAGAGAGAGACAGACAGACAGAAAGTTGTTGTTGACATAGTAAAATGTACTTTCTTTT
>OY744533.1:102093237-102113237 GCA_963556195.1 Sepiola atlantica | reverse complement strand
AGTTTAATTTACAGTAATTCATATTTTCATATTTATCCAACGCTGAGCTGGGGTAGAGGGGGGGCAGAGGGAAAGGAAAAAAAAGGGAAGAGAAAGAAAGAGACGAATAAATGCAGTGTTTATCTAAAGTCATTTATTGTTAGTTGTTATTTAGAAAGACCCAACAGATATGAGAATGTAAGAAAATCGATGCAATAGACACGGGAAAATACCGAATCTGTGTCTAAATACGAAAGTAAAGTCTAACAGTAAAATATCAAAGTAAGCATTTCTTCTTGCGGAATATTTCGCACTTCTTCTGTCATCGCCAGGTGAGTACAAATGGGTTGACTGAAATTATTACTAACGTTATTAATGTAGGAATTCCGTTTACAGAAAAATACCCAATGGGAGAAACAAAGGTGTGCCTTCCTTCGAGCGACACCTAATGAACACATTTTACCTCTTTCCTCTTGCGGTCTCATTCGTTTCTTCATAAGTGTTACATTTAATATCTGCCTCTGTTTGCACTAAGATGAACTTACACTCTATATTTCCTCCTGGCTAGGAAGAGAAAATCTACTTTTGGAGGTAAACGTGTTTAGTAGCAATCAATAGTATCTATTAAAATAAAGGTAGTTTTGAATTGTCTCTTTTCATATAATTACGAGCATCGCGATAGGGAGCGCTGTCAGTTGGTCGATAGTCCGTCAGTTAAACATGTTTAAGAAATAGTATTTTTTTATCGCTAAACGCAAATCTAATGTTAGATGTCTATTCTCCGTTTTACAGGATATTTCTCACATTAGTCTCTCTCTACTCTATCGTTACTTTCATGTAATCTTCTAGACTGAGCTCAAATTTCTTATCTCTATTTGTTAGATAGTCGCAGCAAGAACTCGTCTTCCTAACACAACGAAGAAAAATAATTTCCTTTTCCGGGTGGCTAACCTAATCCCCACGAGCAGAGCATCATCACTATAACTTTAACTTAAAACATTACCAGGGAACTGCCTCCTGAATATTACAACACCGTCGTCTTTAAAACCAATGTCAACAGATTTCTGTCATGAATCGGCCCCAGAATAATTCTAATTTGCTCATTCCCATCAAGCATTCTCGATCCCCTCATTATATACTTCATATCTAAACTGAAACGCATTCCGTTTCATTAACCCTTATTCTCGAGTTGATTTTAACCCCAAAAAGTGCTTATTTATTAGTAAACTATGACATAATTACTGCAACTTTATAAGAGCCTGTGCGCATCGGCTAGCCTCTCACGTTTAACTTTGAAGTGGGCATTTTAAATTGTAAATATTAAGTTTAAAAATATTAAAATCTTATAATCAATACATAGATAGATAAGTTGGCAGTGGAAAATTCAAAATTCAAATTTTGAATTTTGAATTCATGCTTTCCCACTGCCAACTTATCTATCTATGTAATTCCTCTGATGATAGAATGTTAATCTTTGAAAAGCCTTGGCTCAAGGGAAGAATAATAAACATGTCTTTACCGGGTATACCTTACATCGAACAATCAAAGTTGAAATAAATGTGTCATTCGTACATGTGTATCCCTCGACTTTCATCTATCTTTATAATTGCTCTATCTCGTATATTGAGGTATAGGTTCAATCTACTAAAAGTATACTTTTAGTTTAATATTTTATATATATATTTTATATATATATATATATATATATATATATATATATATATATATATATATATATATATATATGCATAGCTATGTATGCTTATATGTTTATATATTTGTATGTGCATAATTCCCAGGTAAACTTGGTATCGGATCATTCCAAATTAAGTAAGACAGCTGTTAGGTGTAATGTGTCCAAATATAGACTCATTTAGTTTATTCTAGTTTCATGATAAGGGGTAGATTCCTTTAAAAAAAAATTATATACCTTTCGGTTTTTGCGAAATGATAACAATATATATTAGACATAAATTGATAAATAGTTCCCAACTTTTAATCTTTTTTTAGTATTTAAATGTTTTAATGGAACTTAATTGAACTTAATTTTCAGATGACCTTTGTGTCAATTTTACACAAAGTTCCATCTGAAAATTCAAATATATCAGATTTGTACGCGCTTTTATCTATTATTAGAGAAAAATTAAATTTCCACCTAATTTTAAAGAAAATTTTCGTTAGAACTCTTGAATTTTATTTAAATATACATACATATATATATAAATTCTTTGTAAAATGGTAGGAAAAATCCCAGCAAAGTGCTCGATTAATTAAGAATTAAAGTTAAAAATTAAGAGCATAATATTTATTTATTCTGGTACAGAAAAATTAGTACAACATTCGTACCGTCGGTTTCAAGCACGGAAGGTCTTACCTGAAGAGAGCCGGATGGGTAAGACCTTCCGTGCTTGAAACCGACGGTACGAATGTTGTACTAATTTTTCTGTACCAGAATAAATATATATATATATATATATATATATTAGATTTTTTAAGGTGAGATGAATACATAATTATTTCCACAATAAGACTACGCCGCAGCCGACAACCTATAAAAGCCACAAACCGAAAGTCTAAGACGCATGTTTTGCCTTCCTTTGGACTCATCAGTAGATTATATCCAAACTCAGGATTCGAAACCCGAGTAACTTCCATGCGTTTGGGAGTACACTGCTACTGAGCGACCTCACCACAAACAATAATGTCTATTAACTTACACATATTAAGCAAACCACGGCCAAGGCCGACCGTGGAATGTACCTACTCTTTTCAACAAGGTACATTCCAACGATGAGACTAAGGAAGGAGTCACTCGAATCTAGGACTTCCGGTTTGAAACATTTAATGGATTGTGGGCTGCGGCGTTCTCTGATTTTTGAAATAATTATATATATCATCTCACATTCAAAAATATTATATATATATATATATATATATATATATATATATATATGCTGGGGTGGAAAGAAAGCTAAATATATTGGTTCTGGATATTTCGCCGGACACACATACTACCGAACATACGACTCCCCTATTATTTATATATGGATGAGCACTTCAATGGAAACGCTCTTCACTATCGCAAAATCGGGACTATTGAATATGAGGTCAACCCTTGTCAATCAGACTAAAGAACCCTTACACACAATCTTGAAAACATATTTTGCTCAACTAATATTTAATACAAATAAGCAGCCGTACATTCGTATCTGTATAGATTAACATACGTCCGTCATATTAATATGAAATATAGATAGAATACAAAAGTAGCATATGTTTTTGACGAGATTATCAAATGATCGCAAATGTATTTTTTTTAAACATAAATATTAAAACATACATAGAATATTTTTGATTTTCAGCATGAAGAGTGACCAACCAAAAATGCTTGTTCTATTATAAGTGTGACAGACAAACTAAAATGCTTGCTTAAAATTCAGAAAAGTTGACACTATTGATTTACGGTGACGATGCTATTTTAAAATAAATTGTCATGTTAGAAAAGAGATTGCCAATTTTATTATAATATATAGACGAATATGGGTTTCTAAACTCAAACATGACAGATCAATGAAAATGCGTTATAGGCCAGACAACATACTATTGAACGTAAGAGACCAACGAAATGCGTTATTCGATAACACAAATGTTGTTTAAAACTTAAACGTAACATACCAAATAAATGCGTTATACACAAACGAAAATGCTATTAAAAGTTTAACGTGACAAACCAAGGAAAATGCTATTCAAAAATAAACTTGGCATATCAATAAAATGCGTTAAATGGACGGAATCAATAAATGCGTTGTATGGAAACGAAAATACTATTTAAAACTTTAATTTGGCAAGGCAATAAATGCGTTATACGCCTACTTAAATGCTATCAAAAATATTAACGTGATAGTAACATTAAATTTTACTTAAACGTGGCAGACTAATGAAAATGTGATATACGCCAACAAAATAGCTATTAAAAACTTAAAAGTGACAGACGAATGAAAATGCGTTATACGCCAACGAAAATGCTATTTAAAACTTAAACTTGACAGACCAATGAAATACGTTATACGTTATACGTGAACCAAAATGATATTTAAAACTTAAACCGTGACAGACTAATGAAAAGCTATTTAAAACTTAAACCGTGACAGACTAATGAAAAGCAATTTAAAACTTAAACCGCGACAGACTAATGAAAATGCTATTTAAAACTTAAACCGTGACAGACTAACCAAAATGCTATTTAAAACTTAAACGTGACAGACTAATGAAAATGCTATTTAAAACTTAAACCGTGACAGACAAACCAAAATGCTATTTAAAACTTTAACCGTGACAGACTAATGAAAAGCAATTTAAAACTTAAACCGTGACAGACTAATGAAAATGCTATTTAAAACTTAAACCGTGACAGACTAACCAAAATGCTATTTAAAACTTAAACGTGACAGACTAATGAAAATGCTATTTAAAACTTAAACCTGACAGACTAATGAAAATGCTATTTAAAACTTACACGTGACTGACAAACCAAAATGCTATTTAAAACTTTAACCTGACAGACTAATGAAAATGCTATTTAAAACTTAAACGTGACAGACTAATGAAAATGCTATTTAAAACTTAAACGTGACAGACTAATGAAAAGCTATTTAAAACTTAAACCGTTACAGACTAAACAAAATGCTATTTAAAACTTAGACCGTGACAGACAAACCAAAATGCTATTTATAACTTAAACGTGACATACTAATGAAAAGCTATTTAAAACTTAAACCGTGACAGACTAATGAAAATGCTACTTTAAAAAGTAAACGTGACAGACGACTGAAATGGGCTATACGCCCAAAAAAATGTTATTTAAAACTTAAACATAGGAGACCAAAAGCAAATGGTATCACCCACATAAATCTGACAGACCAACCTTAATACTCGTTCAATTTTTATTCTAAAACATCTAGAATTCTATTTAATTGTTAAACGTTTCAAATTTACAGATATGTCAAAGATAATCGTGACAGACACACGAAAATGTTAGTTGAGATATGGAGTCGTATCTCAAACATGTTACAAGTGTTCAATTGGCGTTTACAGTGAGGAACACCCTATTTAAAATAGAAGCGTGACGGACTAAACCTCTCGCGGGGATGCAAGGCCTAATCTCAAGGAAAACAATTTGAAAAATAAGATTTTAAAATATTGAAATAAAGTCATAGCTGTCAAAAAGTGGACTTTTGCTAAAGATTAAATTTGAGAAAAAAGCAATAAGCAACGCGGAAAGCAGAAATTCTTCGATAATAAGTAAAAAGCAAAGCAAAAAAAAAGGGAATCGAAGAGATGGAACGATAGCGAACAGCTTTAAAATGTAAGTCCATTCACGTCATTTGAGTACGAGTTTTTTGGCGGAGTTCCACAAGAAGTGATTGAGCGACCATTTCCGTTACACGTTTGTTTGACAGGAAAATCGAAATGGGCCAATTTACAATCAATAAAATGCATTTTAATTATCGACTGAGAGAGACGGTGTCGAGCGAAGCAGATATTGTTCTGAGTCTTTTCAGCGATCGGTGATTGATTTTTTCGGATTCATTTTCTTTCAATTATTTTTGCCGAGTTCGCATGCAATTTGTGATCAAGCGGTAAAAGCGATAAGTGAGTGGAAATGACAAGACAGTTTAAAACCGAACTTTCAGATAACGGTGTATAAGTATATATATATATATATATATATATATATATATATATATATATATATATATATATATATATATGTGTGTGTGTGTGTGTGTATATGTATATGTATATAAATATATATATATGTATATGTATATATATGTACATATGTATACATATATACATATGTATATGTATATATATACATATATATACATACACATATATATACACTTTTATATATTATGCTGATTAAATTCGTTCAAAATAATTAAGTACATATGGATATAGATACTCACAAATAAACATATGTACCCATATTGATAATAATCGATTGAAAGAACAATATGTATATCTCTCTCTCTCTCATATATATATATATATATATATATATATATATATATATATATATATATATATATATATATATATATATATGCGATTTTATGAAGACTTACAAAAGCATTCCTTTCAGGACACCATTAAAGTTATTTTTTCTTACAAATATTATTTATTCAAATTCAATGTTTTTTCCTACACGTGTTTCATTACCAAGCAGGTACTTGTGTGGCAGATCACTAGGGAAATTAAATGTCTGGAATAAGGGGGTTAACTGCCGACAATACACGATGTGGCGTTGCAATAGTTGAGGTCACTTAAGAAGAGAAGAGGAAAAAAATAAAAATAAAAGTTAAAATTCAAAAACAAGAAAGAACAAGGATAAACAAAGAAAGTCCTAGAAAATGTCTTAGAAAAGTAGCTCGTGCATTATTTCTGCCACCAAGCCAACAAGCAAATAATCGGTCCCAAATGCATTCAAAAAAGCCAAAAAAACGGAACAATGTGCGATAATACACTTTCACGTCGGGCGGCTCAATGATGAAAAAATCCCCCCCCCAAAGAAAAGACAAAACCATTCAAGTTACCACTCACAAGTTACCATTCAAATCCGATGATAGTATGGGAATTCTAAATCTAATTCATCACAAGGAAAAGCAACATAAATGCTCAGTACTCTGTAATCGAGTATCATCGAGCTTGTTTTTATTAGACAACTCCGGTCTTCACTGAATGATCTATTTTATAAGTCGAATATATATATATATATATATATATATATATATATATATATATATATATATATATATATATATATATATATGAGAATCTTTTACGACGATCAGCAGAGTAAAAACGCTAAAAAAACAAATATACAACAAATAAAAGTAACTGTAGGCTGTAAAAGTTATTTTCAAACTTGCCTGTGGCATTTGTTTGTATTTTTAGACCGTTACAACCGCTATTTATTAGAAGTTTTGTCACAGGAACATGAAAAAAAAAGGCCGATTTTTTTAGGGGGGGTCGTAAGAAAGCACGTGAATCGGCCATATTGAATTTTGTGCAAACCTTTGTGAAAAAAACAATAATTTTTGTTTTACATATAATAAAAACGCATTTATAATACGTGAAAATAAAAACAAATTACATAGGTAAGTAGAAAAAATCTATTCTCGTCGCACGTCAGCGTGAAGTTTACGTGCGACGAGAATAGATATTTTGTTGCAAATTTATGTTTTTAAACCCTTTCTCGTTCTTTTTTTGGACCCCGTTCGCAACTCTGCTGAGCGTCGTAAAAGATACACACACACACACACACATATATATATATATATATATATATATTGCTGAATATAACATGACACTTATGTCTGGATATCCTTTGGTAGATCCTTTCAATAATCCGAATCAGAATCTTAGTTTCAGGAGGGAACTGGCCGATGAATCTGCCATAGTTTTGATTTGTGTCCCAACTACTTTTAGACCCATCCGGGTCCATCTTCAGGGGAATGAAAATAATCAGGTACAGGCAATGTGTTAATATTATAGATGGTTTTGGCGCGAATTATGTAATATATACGATACTGTCGTTAGAACTATAGACATTTTAGTATAGTATTACTAGTATTAAAGTTAATTATGTTAATTAGTTTGTTTGGTTTTTATATATACAGCTTCTTATATTTTGAGTTTTTGTTTCCTCCCTGAAACTAAGATTCTGAGTACTGAAAGCATCTACCAAATGATAGCCATACATAAGGTGTCTATTATATTAAACAATACTTGCCTGCAAGAGAAGATGCTGCCTATATATATATATATATATATATATATATATATATATATATATATATATATATATATATATATTACTATTTCATGTATCCGCATAAAATTTTATAAGGTGACATAATGTTTTATGTATCAGTTTTCAGTATTTACTTCAGCAGTGCTCGATACGAAAGTAAACCTAGGTAGTAAGCTATGAAAATATATTTATGGCAATTAAGCTACACAGAGATTCCTGTGTGTCATCCCCGGTGGAATCTTAAACAACAACAACAAAAACACTAAACTAAACAAATACCCAACAACTTAAAAATGAACACCTACATAGAAATACAAGGAACAATCTGTTAAAATAAATTAACTCATTTTATTGACACAACAAAGAAACAGGATATAGGCCAATCTATAGAAACCAGAAACATTGAACAGGATATTGGAAGTAACACTTAGCAGACCTTTGTTCGTGGGAAGCCCAACGGTTGGCTGAGAGAACAACAAATAATCTGATTGGTTAACTAGCTAGTCGTGTATATAAAAACACCCGGCAAAAATAACTCCACACAGTTTAGCCTGAAGATCCTCCGGGCATGAAACGTGGAAGCCTCTGCGTAGCTTAATTGCAATAAATATATTTTCATAGCTTATTTTCATATATATATATATATATATATATATATTACATATGCACATAAACAAATGTATGTATGTGGACAAAATTTTACATATATATTATCGTACTAAAGTCAAGCAATGAGTTGTATATATATATATATATATATATATATATATATTTACATATATATACATATATATAGCTATGTATATATATATATATATATAGATATATATATAAACATATATATATATGCATATATATAAACATATATATATATATAACTTCTTTGTAATATAAAACAAACATCTTAGCAGACGGCTCGATTTATTAAGAATTAAAGTTAAAAATTAAAAATTAAGAGCGTAATATTTATTTAATGAGTACAACATTCGTACCGTCGGTTTTAAGCAGGGAAGGACTTAGCCAACCGGCTCTCTTCAGCTTCTGTTGTCATCTGTTTCGGAAATCTAAAGTCACGTGTCACTCTCGTTTAGACGCGTTAATTGCTTAGAGCGTTGTGTATGTTTGTTTAAATTTAGTGTAAGAAAGGTTTAATAAGGTTTGAAAAAAAAGGGGGAGAAGCAACAATTGAGATTTAAAGATGAGGATATTTAAAGAGATATACACCAATATAAAAATAAAAGAAATTATAAAATATGTCTATATAATTCCTGTGAGTTAATATCATGATTTTCGTATATATATATATATATATATATATATATATATATATATATATATATATATATATATAATCAAATATAAACTAAAAGTAAACTTTTAGTAAATAGGACCTATAGTGAAAAGGTTAAGCTCAATATACGAGATAGAGCAATTATAAAGATAGATGAAATAAGAGTCATAAACATGTTCGAATGTCCAAATTTATTTCAAATTTCGATTGTTCAAAGCAAAGTGTATTCTGTAATAAACCAGTGTTTATTATTCTTTTCTTAAGCCAAGGCTTTTCAAAGATCGATATATATATATATATATATATATATATATATATATATATATATATATATATATATATATATATATATATATATATATATATATATATATACATAATTTAATATTTGTTAATGAATATTAGTATACAATTCCTTAAAAAGATTTACTACCGTAAAGAGATATTATACAAAACAGAGAGTCACTTAAGCTGTACTGCAAGTTTCCGATTATGTTCATTGAACCTTTTAGACTGTCCGGTGTTTATGGCCCGCTGTATTTGGCATAAATATTACTCGAGTATCACGTTATAATCTGCTATGACCGTCCCATGTAGAGCGAATGCATGCGAGATTTTGATTTACTCTGGGAACCCTGTTCGCATTTTGTGATCGTTTTAAATTATCACATCCCTACACTGATGAAATGATAAGCTTGAAAAAACTTCGTATGTAGGTATGAATAATTTAATATTTGTGAATGCATATTGTTACATATCTATATCTATCTATCTATCTATCTATCTATCTATCTATCTATCTATATATATATATATATATATATATATATATATATATATATATATATAGATAGATATAAAATATATATAAATATATATATATGTGTATATATATATGTATAAGTTAGTTCATATTATATTCTAATAACCATGGTTTTTCTTTTATTATTTTTATTTTTTCACATTTCCAAAAAAACAACATTTCCGTGAGATATATTTTTTAAGGTCCGTTTCATTTGTCTTGTGCCAAGCACCATTTTTATGTCAATATCGTCTCTGCAACACTAAATAATCATCAGAAAAATTCACAAGAAATAAAAAGTTATTGGATTAAAGTTTCTTGAAAAAACCTACACTATACAGTAATTTCATTTTTCGGTGAAAGCAAACAAAAAAACAAAGAAAAGAGAGCAAAAAACTCACACGTAGGGGGACCCACTAGTACGCTATTTTGAATTTTCGTTCTAAGCTAGTGCATCCTAAAAAATGTGTGCGAACAATAATACATTTTAGATCAGTAATATTTCTTGAAATAGTTAATTAGTTCTATAATTTATTCATAAACATTCTAATTAACTTGAGGGTAATTTTTTACTTACCATATATATATATATATATATATATATATATATATATATATATATATATATATATACATATATATATATATAAACATATTTCTATTGGATTTACTTCATTTTGCCTGCATGAAAACCTTTTTTCCATCTTTAAATCTCTATTCACCGGGCACCTTATCAACGGGCATTAACCAACTGGACAGACTCCATATTTTTTACACGCATAGTGTTATTCTCCATTACTTTATATTTTTTCAAATTTTGAATTTTAGCTTTTTCACTGCCAACTTATCGATCTATGTAATTCCTCTGATGATAAGATTTTAATCTTTGAAAAGGCTTGCTTAAGGAAAGTAAAATAAACATGTTTTTACCGAATACACCTTGCATTGAACAATCGACGTTGAAATAGAGTGTCATTCGTACATCTTTATCACTATTCTTTCATTTATCTTCATGTATATTAAAGGTTGTTTATACCTACCGACGACGTCGTTTCGGGTGTTCGAACCTCATCAGTGCAGGAGTTGCAGTTTATAGCGATCGCATGGGTACGTACACAGTTTGTAGATTCAGCTTAGAAGCACGAACCTAACGCCTATGCCCACGCGGCCGCGAGAAATCACCACATACTGTAATTGAAATTATTTTCTAGCGCTTTCGATATTCTTGGTCGTCTTAAGAAGTAGTTTTGTTTATGATAAATGAGAAAACTTGATTGATTGTTATTATGTATATCTTTAAGGGTGAATGAGTAAATGAGAGGGGTGTTGAGTTGATTATTATTGTATATTTACTTTTGTCTTGTCATATTATATTTTATTCTATTGGTTTATATATACATATAAGTTCTCATGCACTTTTAAGAAATGTCTACCTATAACCCAAACAGAAAAAAGTACATAGCCCCTATATTTGCTATACTACAACAACTCTCTCTCTCTCTCTCGACATATAACTTACCATTTATCCGATACCGACACCATCTAACGTCACATTACTTAACAAAACAAAAGGCTACAGTCGGCCAATATCCGGAAAATTGTGATATCTAACAACAAAGTCATACACGTTTTCGTCTATACTTTAATAATTCATACTACGTTTTATAATATACTTTCGTGCTGGGATAGATTTATGTTGGAAAAATTATGTGTTACCATGCTCTAATTAGCCGTAACTTACAATAAACTGTACAAGTTTTCCAACTATTTCTTTGAAACTTATTCATTTCTCAATCATAAATATATCAACATGTAACCACATGTTTGGAAAATATGTGGTTAACTGTTTATGCGTTTAGTTTCCAATATTGTCTGAATATATATAGTATTTTCAGGTAGTACTGGAACCTGATGTTTGATTGAGGGTCTTCTGTGTGTGATATCATGAAGGGAACTGACAGGAGACGATTTAGAGTCTTTAGTACAATATTACTAAATAAAATATCTCCAGATTGTCTTGGAAAGGATCGCACGTCATATAATTCTTTTATTTTGAATTCTTGGAACAATGTTCTAATTTTGTTGAGTACAACTCACGTTATAATAGCTCTGATTGATCTAATTATCAACCATTGGGTTGGTATTACTATCCGTAGTATTTGGAGTTTTAGTAAATGCTTATACTTTTAACCATAACCCTAATCTACATTTGATTGTGAATCACCGCTCCACTCTAATCAAACATAATTCTTGTTTGCTTAATATATATATATATATATATATATATATATATATATATATATATATATATATATATATATATATATATATGTGTGTGTGTGTGTGGGGGGGTGGGTGGGTGTGTGTGTGTGTGTGTGTAATTAGGCAGCATTCCTTCTCTTATGCATGTTTGGTTACACAGTAGGGACAGCTTGTGTTTATTTTTTTTTGATGAGTTTTTTCGATTCGTCGCACGACCGATTTGGTATTGTCGTCCATGTTGTGTAAAAAATCGCCATATTTTCGCGAACGTTTTCGACCAGCGTCGGTCATCTTCAGGCGGGGAATGAGTATGCACAATAAAAGATTGGTGAATTTATTAAGAATACATTTTAAAAAAACATTTCAATACCACTTTAACAACACTTCAACATATCGTCACCTCGCCTTGGTCGAAAACGTTCGCGAAAATATGGCAATTGTTTACACAACATGAACGACTATACCAAATCGGTCGTATCACGAATCGAAAAAAAACGAATCAAAAAATAAATAGACAAGCTGTCGCTACTGTTTAACCAAACATGCATATATATATATATATATATATATATATATATATGTGTATATGTATGTATATATGTATATATCTATCTATATAGAGAGATGAGATAATATATATATATATATATATAAAATAGTGCATGTAAGCTACACAGAGCAATCCATATTTCATCCATTTAGACACTCATTAAGTTAAATACGTGGATTTATTATTTACAATTGCTTTAATATATAAGTGGTGCTTACTGTAGCTAAGTAACAAATCGAATTCGTTTTTATAATTGCTCCTGACGAATAGTTGTACTACTCTCAAGCATTTTTTCTCATGCACTCCCTTTGTTTGAGGATCGTTTTGATGCAGTAGATTTTCAAATTACGAATGAAAATTGGTGACATTATTCAAACATTTTAAAGAGCTAAAATAATTGACTTATGTCTATTTATTAAACCAGTTCTTATTCTAAGTTTACTTGGTTTAGTTTTTATTGATTATTTTTTGTAATATTTATTTTATAGTCATCCTAAAGTAAAGTTTATTCTGTGTCTACAGTTAGTTTACATTTCATCTATACAATTAATCATAATTTGTTAGTTTTTCGTTCAGACATAATTTACACGGCTTATCTATATATATATACACAAGTCGGTAATGTTTTAGTTTTACAGTTATTTTGTAATGGGCAATGCCTGCGAATTCTGCAGTTATCGATATTCTCTCTATTATAACATTTTTTTATTTCTATTTGGGTAATTACTGTCTGAGTTATTTTCTATTTTTGTGAGTATATTATTGTACTTATTATTGTTATTGGAAATCATCACGGGTTGATGTATGGTTTTCGATTGCTTTCTTACCTGAGTATTGATAACTCTAGCTAACTAGCTAATCTAATTTATTGGTTTCATTTCCCCGTCTAGGGATATTATCCTGAACTCTTACACTCACCGTACATACGGGAAACCCAGTGTATACTATGTGGTTCCTACATCTAACTACCTGGAAGATGCAGCAATAAAACCGGACATAGTCATATTAAATAAGGCAGAAAGAGAGGCAACACTGATTGAGGTAAGTGTTCCAAATGACAGTGGCTTAAACAGAGCAGAGAGGGACAAGGTGACAAAATACCAAGGTCTAATGTATGACCTGAAGAGAAACTGGAACCTCAAAAACATCAACATTATCCCAGTTATAATAGGAGCTAAAGGCCTCATGAAGAAAAATTTCAAAAAGTATCTGGAAAGTATTTCCGGGAAAAAAAGTGCAAAAGAAATCCAAATAATTGCACTTAAGGGAACGGCGAACATCTTTAAAAGAGCACTCGGTTGGAGCCTCTAAATAGCAGGTGATAGTCTGGCATTTGGAAGAATGCCCCGTCCCTATGCTAACGAAAACAGAAATAAGTAACCTTTAAAATAAGCAGTCAAGACAGACGTACAACTACTGTTGTTCTCTGTTGTATAATACTTTTATCAACATACTTGTTTTCTCTAAACTCCGAAATCGTGTTTAGCTTCCAGACCATTTACAGGGGCACAACACTTTTACTTGAATACTTTTGTTGCCTGTCACTATTTTATATTTCGGTTTTTATTGTCCTTTTTGTATTCATTAAGTTCTTATCTTAATGTTTTATTAAGGTTTTCTTTTCATATAGTTATTCTTAAGTAAAGTTTATTCTGTGTCTACAGTTAATTGCTATTTCGCTGCTACGATTTAGTAGTTTTAGGGGGTTCTTTAAAATTTTTAATTTCTAGTTATTTGTATAACCATTACATACACATGTCATCCTAATTTTTACATAGCTTTGCCCCTCGTAATATTTTCCACTAGATTATTGGCTGTTTCTCCAATGTAACTCACAAATGGCCATTAAAACTGATAAGCAGTCGTGTACATGAAATGATAACAAAAGAATTAAACAATAAACATTTAATATTCCAGAATGAAAGAAAGATTAGGTTTGCTAAAAACACAGAAGACTTTTGAATGAGAAAAGAACCAGTCGATCCTTCCCTATTTTATTTCAACCGATGCAATGAGCGTAACACTTAAAGTAATGACAATCTGCCGTCGAGCAGACATTGAACTGTGCGTAGTGGAAAATAGACAGCCAATAACCATTTGAAGGTTATTATATCTTTAATTATTTGTGCGCGAGTGAACGTTTAAAAGTATACTGTAATAACATGTAGTTGAAATGAGTTTTATTCAAATGATAACCTGGAAATGATTTTTATTCAAATAAAATCATTTCCGAATGCATTAAAATAGTTAATAGACTTTGCCGTTACTGGCTCGCAAACCTAACAACCGCGAGTAGGACGGCACTGCACACATCTGCTGGACACACTACGTGCTGACCTCAAGCAGGCGGGGCTAGGACCACTACGTACAGCGAAGCAACTTCATTGCCTTGCGCATGACAGATTGCCTGGGATTAGCATAGAGGACTGATTGCAGCTACGGGATGTCATTTGACTACTGTAGCCGCAGAACACAGTTTTTAATAATAAAAAAATAAATAAATTAAAATAGTTTGAACCCTGCAGACTTTGTTCAAATACATCCTGACATTAAGAAGTTTATTTGCATGCTGTATATATATATATCTATCATGTTCTTAGTGTTTCATGTATATACATATAAAATAATATAAGGTGATATAATACATTGTGTGTATATTTGGACTACCTTCTTCAACAGTATAGCTAATAACAATAGTGGTAGTATACATATATATTCATGGCAATCAAGTTACAAAACCCCGTCAATGTTTCAGCTACGCAGAATAAATCAGGACGCATCTAAGTAGCCCAATTGCAATAAGTTGACGCTCTCGAGTGAAGATGGCGAATTGTAAACTGGCGATTTTAAGAAAAAACTTAAAGAAAACAACAGAAACTAAAACATCAACAAAAATTATAAAAATAAGTCGAATTACGAGATTGGTCTTTTTCTTTTGTGTAAATCAGATAATTATGGTGTCGGCATTAGTATCCCCGATGTTTTTTTTAGTTATAAATCTTTCTGGAAATACATCGCGTACTTATGGGAAAGACCACGAGAAGTTTGCTAACAACCCTATGGCAAAGTCATACTGTGGAACAGACTGGATTCGAACTTGAAACACCCGTGTCGATATCCACTTAACCACCGTCGCCTCCCGATTGGTAAGCTAAACAAGCCAGCATCATGTCGGATAAGCAAAGTGCTATTGCTGTGACGCGGCAACGGTGGCGTCTAGGACAACGACACTGTGGTATGAACTGTGTTTGGCGGCTTACCAATACAGTTGCACGTGCTGTGAAATAACTTAGAGTATTGATTTACTCCTCTCCAGGAGTTAGGCACAAGGCCAGTTTTTATTTTACTCCCACAAGTAAGATGTGACCCAAGGTCGGATCGGGAAAGTGGGATTTGAAAAGCCAGCGCCCGAGAGGTGAGCCTGTCGGCATTTCCCGGTAGGGGCGCCTCAGGCAGTAAGCAATAAACTTACTCCTCCCCAAAGAGGGGAGGCGAAGCCTGGGAGGGTGGACCTCCTAGAACTGCACAGGACAGACCCATAGACCGGCGTAAATCAAGCCCCGAAGGCCAAGACAATACCAGTCTATAGGGTGCAGTATCCATTGGAACAGATACTACACTTTGATCTTAGCAAAAAGGCCAAGAAAGTATCTCAAGCACCTGATCATAAAAATATATGAATATTATTGCAAATAGAGTAATATAGTCTTAGAATTAACTTTCAGATTACCCCGACTGTACCGACATGCACACATGTAAAACTAATGTGAAAAAGCATCCAATTTACGAGTACCCCCTTAACTTTCACACTAACCCTAACCCTAACCCTAACCCCCTAAACTTTCACCCTAATCCACAGTAGTCTCTTACGTTTGCAGTGGCTATTTGCTTTTTTTGGGGGGGGGGGTGAACAAAAAAATAGCATAGCATATTTTAGAATAAAATTAATAACTTCAGAAACAAACTAAAAAAAATACTAGCATTTCTGGGAACTATCAGATAAGATATTTAACAGAATTACATATGTATATTGATATTCTTAGTAAGAGTTTAAATGGTTTTCACAATGGTGTTAAGGGTAACTTTGAAAAAAGGGAGAGCCTAAAGAATATTACCAAAACAATTGAAAAAAAAACACAAACTATTTAACAAGAGTCTGTTATTTTTACTTGATTTTTTTTAGTTTAAGTTATGCTATTTCTACGTTATATTATCATACTTCCTCTTTTATTTCCTTATTACATTTTCTTTCTTTTTGTTGTCAACGGTGTTCTTATTGCCTTTCTTCATTCTTTTAATTTCCTCTTTCTAAAAACACAAGTTGTTTATGCGATTTACCGAACAAGTTGCGCCATTAATGTTTTAGTCGAATATAAAATGTGTCGCCTTTTTACTTTGTCTGTGTTTCTGATGGAAAATTTCTCTCTCTCTCTCTTTCTTTCTCTCTCTCTCTCTCTCTCTCTCTATATATATATATATATATATATATATATATATATATATATATATATATATATATATATATATATATATATCAATGGGAAAATGCCGTCAGATAAACACCCGAATTATCAAGACAACAGATAGAGGATATACAAGCGAAAACTTGATACTCAAAAATATAACAAAATCAAATAGTTAGAAATAAAAATGGATAAACATCAAGTATAAAAGAAGTATTTAAAAAAGCGAGGCGTTTTACGTAATAAATACTTTTACAAATTATAAAACATACAACTTTAAATAAAGCCTTAAAATACCCAAGATTTTTTTCCATGATTCCAAATCTTTCATTTACTTCATCACATTATTACATCAATACAAGTTATGTATATATATATATATATAAATATATATATATATATATATATATATATATATATGTGTGTATTTTTATTTATTTTAAACAGAAAACAGGAGACTTCCATCAACTGCCGACACAGTAGGCTTTACCTCTTTAGTAAATCCCACATTAATCGTTGACACATAAGTTTATCCTACATAGTTTCTCTACTTACCAACATAATTTCATTTTCACCCCTATTCTCTTCTCTCCCTACTTACACTATCCTAACTTGCCTCAAATACATTCTACCCTCCCTTCTACAAGATAACCAAGCCCTACTCCTAGCCATCTCTCCCCACCTACCCCGTAATCGCATCCCCAGAACAACTATGGGTTAGTTACCATTAACCTACTCTACATCATTATTTCTAAATACAACCAGCAATTTTACCCCTACTCTTACATCCATAAATACTACATATACTTTCTCCCTTCTATGACAAACTACCCATATTATATTTTTCCCGGAATATAACCCACCCACTATGATAAAAAATGACCAATTTACTTTTCGCCAATTTTAATAATTTATGAATACTACATTAGACCTCTTCAAAGTTGACCTTTTTCTTCAAACATATGGAAACGGATATTATTCCCATTCTCCAAGGTCTGAATTAGCTAAATATACCAGTTATTGTGATCTTGGACCTTGGCTATTCCTGCCTCAAGAGCCATGTAATTTTATTGTTGACGTTTTTCAAAAATGATGCAGAATTTGGGATATTATGTCCTTATTTTCATTGTAGCTTTCCAGAGGTTGATGCTATAGCATTGAAAGTGGTACCAAATGAAAGCTAATAGAATTTTCTTGCATATGGTAGTAAACACATGAACACCTGTGTTAATTTTAATTAATTTTAATGCACAAACATATATATTTTTTATGCTTGGAAAGGATGCCATCACATAATACATAACTTTATCTCAAAAATGTTACTCTTAATGCATGTATATAATTTATTATCACTAAGTAGGTTTTATCTCTTCATTTCAGATTGTAAGTTAAAGCTGATTTGTTAAGATTTGTGAACTGCTGACAACATGGCATCTGGAAGACAACTATGTTTGGGAAAGTGGTCAGCGATACAAGTGAACGGGATGAACCAACTGAAAAGAGAAAAAAGGTGGCAACTCCTGCCACAAGATCATTCAGTGATGTGTATCTCATTGGGCAACCCAGCTCCAGCATCAGGGGCTCTCAACTTCCTACTAATCGCCAGGTGTTCCAGTATTTCCTGCATTTGAGGAATGATAATCCCAACAGTTACAATAGGTCTTTAGCCCATCATACAGTGGATGTCGTTTTGCCATTCTGGAATATGGCAAGGATTAAAACACTAACTAGACCAAATGCAGTCAACCGTTTCATGATCCTCCATGAAAAGTACAGGAAAATTGTTAAAAACAAGGGAAGAAATAACAAACCAGAGGAAGAGAAACGAGCTAACTTTCTGAAGGACTTAGACAAGTTATTTGATATTGGAGCAAAGGATGTTGTGGAGGAGATAAGAAGCAACAGGCTGCTCACAAAGGAGACCAAGGAAGAGGACGTCAATTTCTACTTGGACCAACAGACAACTCGCATGGCACACATGTCAGGTCATGATAAGAAGTTTGAGAAGAAGTCTAGAGAGAAAAGCTTCCGAGAAGAAAGAGAAGAGAGAATGTTATCATCAGTGACTGCTGCAGCAGCAGAAGTTGGGAAAATGTCAAGTGATGAAGACCCAGAGAACAGTCAAGGCTCTGGTACTAGTGAGGGTTCAGAATACACTGAAACAACACCAAGCTGTTCATCAAAACCAAGTACGATAACCTTACACTTTCCACACTCAGTTATGACCAGTGAAGAGATTTGTAGCACTGCAGATCGGTTGTCACTCTCTGACAACCAGACTACAGCCATGGTGTCTGCAGTGTTGAAGGCAGGAAGCGCAGATCTTGATGACTTTGTTATATCAGCCTCTACTACAAGACGAAATAGGATAAACACTCGTCATAACTTGTGCCAAAGTTACATGAATAGTTTCAAGGAAAGTCCGCCAGATTACTGCACACTACACTGGGATGGAAAACGTCTACGGGATGTTCTTGGTGAAAGATACCCAGTGGAAAGTCTTGCAGTGCACGTCTCTGGTACTCCACAATATGAAGAAGGGAAGCTGCTTGGTGTGCCCTTCATAGAAAGTTCCACAGGAATCCAACAGTGTAATGCTACATTGGAACTGATAGAAGCATGGGGTCTCACAGACAACATTGTAGGCTTGGTATTTGATACCACAGCAAGCAACAGTGGCATCAACAAGGGTGCAGCGAAGCTTATTGAAGAAAAACTAGGCAAAATGTATTCTACTTCGCTTGTCGCCATCACATATCAGAGGTAATAATTGGAAGTGTATGGGAGGCTGTGTTCAGCAAGGTCAAGAGTCCTGACAACCCAATGTTCAGCAA
>OY744533.1:102028237-102088237 GCA_963556195.1 Sepiola atlantica | reverse complement strand
ATAATAATAATAACAACAATAATAATAATAATAACAATAATAATAATAACAATAATAATAATAACAATAATAATAATAATAACAATAATAATAAAAATAATAATAATAATAATAATAATAACAACAATAATAATAATAACAATAATAATAACAATAATAATAATAATAACAATAACAATAACAATAATAATAATAATAACAATAATAATAATAAGAAGAAGAAGAAGAAGAAAAAGAAAAAGAAGAAGAAGAATACCGTTTAATAACGGTGCGAAAACGAATGATAACAAAAAAAAGAATAAGAAAAATAGGCCTAAGCCAGTACATATCCGAAAACCAAGATATACTTTATTCTGTGAGACCCTCGTAGGAGACGTCAAACGGTGAGAAATTCTCGATACTCTCTGACCTTTTTTTTGTATAAAGCTAAGAGTAATAACCCAGCACCAGTACATCTCAAATAGCGTTCTTTACACCAGACTTTTCTTCTTGGTAGTAAGAACATTCTAGCAGATAGCTGGCCATTTCAGCATGCCACTTTTCTACTGGTCGCCATATTTGTGTATACAATAGTTCTCATAGAATAAGAGGTAAAATAAATATTATGAAACAGAAGAAGAAAAAGAGAACGAGAAAAAAGAAGAAGAATACACATTACTGAGAAAGAACAATAAAAAAAGAAGCACAAAGAAGATAGAGAAGAAAACGACAAATAAAGAGAAGGAGAAGAAGAAAAGGGAAACGAAAGGTAAGCATAAAAACGCGGATAAAGAATGGCGAGAAAAAGAAGGACAAGGAGAAGACAAACTTGAAGAAGTAAAAGATATTCCAAAATATAAAGAAAAAGGAGAAAGAGAAAGAGAAGACATATCACAAAGAACAATAAGAAAAAGACCAATAATTGAACCTGAACAAGAACGTAAGAGGCAAAGTAGAGAAAGAGAAAAGGATCGGAAGAGACGAAAGAGGATAGAAAATAAGGAGAAGAAAAGTGAGGGTTACGGTTTAGGGTTAGGGTTAGGATTTGGGTTATGGTGAAGAAGAACTTGGAAAGGAAGAAAGTGAAAAAGAAGAAAAAGAAGAAGTAGAAGAAAAAGAAGGAGAAGAAGAATGAGAAGAAGTTCAAGAAAAAAGAAGGGTGGGGAAAGAAAAATAAGAAAGAGAAGAAGAAGAAGAAGAAGAAGAAGAAGAAGAAGAAGAAGAAGAAGAAGAAGAAGAAGAAGAAAAATGGGAAAAGTCAAGAAAAATAAGAAGGGGGAGAGAAGAAAGAAGAAGAATTAGAAGAAGAAGAAGAAGAAGAAGAAGAAGAAGAAGAAGAAGACGCAGAATACGAAGAAGTTCAAGAAAAAAAAGAAGGGTGAGAGAAGAAAGAACAAGAAAAAGGAAAATGGAAAGAAGTTCAAGAAGAAAAGAAGGGTGAGGCAGGAAGAAGAATAAGAAGACGATGAAGAAGAAGAGGAAAACGTCGAAGAAAAAATAGAAGAATATAAATAAAATAAAAGGTGAGGATGAGAATAAGAATAACAACAATAAAGAAGATAGAGGTAGAAGAAGAAGAAGAAGAAGAAGAAGAAGAAGAAGAAGAAGAAGAAGATAAAAAGGAAGAATAAAAAGTAGGAATAAGGAATGGTGAGAAAAAGAAAAACAATGAGAGGAATGACAGTAAGAAGTAAAATAACTATTCTAAAAAAGAAATAAAAGGGAATAATAGAAGAAAACATATTACTAAGAATAAAAAGAACATTGCCAATAATAAAACCAGAAGAATGATGAAAGAGAACACGTAAAAATTGGAGGAAAGGAAAAAGAAGATAATGAATAAGATAAAGAAATACTGGAGAAGGCGGAGAAAGAGGAAATGATAGGAAAAGACGGAAGAAGACACAGCAATTATTTGAAATACTTTCTCTATTTCGAGTGTTACGTTTGTTATTTCCGGGCAACATCAGGGTTTCCCATTAGTCCATTATACAAATGAAGAAATCGTATTAATGTTAGGTAGACAAATGAAGTTCTCGGTGAATGGCCTTTAATTCATTATTCTCTTTTATTATTCATTTACAAGGATTTTAACTTACTAAATCTTTTAAAATAGGAACACTTTAATCATGTTATTTTTATTTCAGTTTGAAAATGTCATTCAGTCACCGATGTGTCAAGTAGGAAACAGGCGTTAGCGAGAAATAAATGGCAATCCACAATTTCGATCAAATAAATATACGATTTAAAATAATAAAAAATATTTCATGACATTTTTTTTAAAAAGTGCAATTATTGGCATTAGTCAATATTTATAACATTCGGAGTACTCGTCTTAGACTATGCCCCCATATCTCTACAAGTGCCTACGTACGTTACTCGAATGATTAGTAGGTGGTGGGGGAATCAGTTTGAAATAGAATAAACTGGTCAACAAACCAAACGTATAAATGAAAGCGTTAAAATGTCCATATCGGTTCCGGAGTCTGGCACAAGTCAAGGACGGTAATACCACTGAAACATCATTTTAAACAAAACACACGAATAAAGTGTGTGTCTGTGTGTCAGGTTATATTGAAAAAAAATTAATAAAGTTCTCGATTTTAGAGGAGTGTGAGCTAATATAATTTATTTGAAAACTATATGTTAACTATTTCAGAAACGTACCGCGGTTTCATTTAAATAGGCTGAGTGTTAACATTTTTTAACAATCTCAGTGAAATCGTCGGCGTTTCCACAGAGCATAGAGATTTTGTGTTAATGTAAAAAGTCAGCCCATCTGGATGAAACCGCGGTACGTTTCTGAAATATATAGCATATAGTTTATATATATATATATATATATATATATATATATATATATATATATATATATATATTTCCTCCCATCAATCATCATGTAAACACAATATGTTCACGTACTTGCATGACATTTTTCTTAATATTATCATCCTGAAGAAGTCTTACAAATAAAGGCGAAACGTTGATGAACACATAGAAAATACATTCTTTTTGGTTTTCCTTTTTCATTTCCCTTATATATATATATATATATATATATATATATATATATATATATATATATATATATATATATATGAACATGAAAATATATATATGTGCGTTTGTGTTAAATAAAAACTTTTGCACTGATTAAACATTGTTCTTCTATAAATTTACCAATTTCTAAAAAGTGTATTGGAATTGAACATTAATTTATGACGGACATCTTAACATGAACTTTTTTACATATACAAATTGACTTTATATTAGTTTTACGGCATGGGGACAAAGGGTATTGACGTTGAAATTGGCCTGTTCAATGCACATCGAGTCTCAGATTCGCTCTACGACATCACAATGTGTGTACTATCAGTATATTACAGATTAATGCATGTAGCAGTAAATAACCATTCACAGCAGTTTAAATACTTAAAGGCTTCATATTGCCAGCTGTAGTATAGTGTGGTTAATAGGTTAAATACGACATCAAAATATATAGCATATAGTTTCTAATATATATATATATATATATATATATATATATATATATATATATATATATATATATATATATATATATACATGAGAATATATATATGTGCGTTTGTGTTTCGTATGATATCTGATTTATTTATTTCGAATTTGCTGGGTAGTAAAAATTATTATGGTAAGCTAAAATAAAGAATACACACGGCAATAGTTTCACTGGGAAACATCAGCTCATCCCATAAGATACTATACAAATCGGATATATTTATAGTATATATTTATTTATATAATGTTGAGGTATGTGTCATATATAGAATCCAGATATAGAATCCATTTATACATTTATATTGTAGACTGTGAAATAAACAAAATCTATCATTAAATGAGTTTTGTTAGGGCATCATTTATTGGTACTTGATTCTAAGGAACTGATTAATGATTCACATTCGGAAAAATCTTTGTATAAATTCTTTATTAACATCCGATCAGAATTGTTCGCAATTTTCCTATGGAAATCCTTGTGTTAGTAGTGATTTTCTGTTGCTTTTTTCAAAGTCTGGTATCCATATTTTCTGTTTTTTGTAATTATAGATACAATCTTCATATTCTTCAAAATGCAAGGTTTTACAACTCGGATATATCACGCGTAGCAATGAGTTGCTTTGCCCCCATCTCAAGCATGATAAATAAATAGCATTTTCGCTTACAGTTAAAATAGTATTTGCACCGTTACACGCCCCACTCAAAGGGATTTTCTATAAGTGGTTTCTGTGAATTGAATGTCACGGTTTGTTCAACATGCTTCAATTTAAAATAAGATTATTCTCTCGAATGTAAAATTAAGAGTATATAAAGTAATAGAGAATAAGAGTGTATATGTAAAAAAATATTTTTTTAATCAATAAATATTATATTTTTGTACACGCACACTCTTACTCTCCATTACTTTATATTTTTTCAAATTTTGAATTTTGGCTTTTCCACTGCCAACTTATCCATCTGTGTAATTCATCTGATGATAAAATTTTAATCTTTGAAAAGCCTTGGCTTAAAGAAAGAAAACTAAACATGTTTTTTATCGAGTACACCTTGCATTGAACAACTGAAGTTGAAATAGATTTGTCATTCGTACATCTTTATCTCTATTCCTCAATTTATCTTTATAATTGATCTATCTCGTATATTGGACTTAAACCATTTCACTATAGGTTCTATCCTCTAGAAGTACACGTTTAGTTTCATATTTTATATATATATATATATATATATATATATATATATATATATATATATATATATATATATATATATATATATATATATATATATATATATATATATATAAATACATATATAAGCAGGGTGATTGGAATGAACCTCCCTATTATTAAGTACTCGTAATGTATTACTGGAATATAATTCATACAGAAGTGAATATAAGAACGTGTATCGCATGTGGTATTATCAAAAAATCGATATGGGTTCCAGCAATCGCCACTAGCTTTTAAATCTGCCTGGAAACCGTATCACTGATTTCATAAGGAACATTTCTTTTCTTTTTTCTTCTTATTACTAATGAATCAGCACTTATCAAGGCTAAATAAGCCACAAATCAATAGTGATGAATACTATGAGAGTATTGAAAACAGCAGCCGGTCCAGAAAACAGCATTTTTACCCATTGTCAAAAACATCGCTCTTAGAATGTGAGGACTAAATAAAAAATCAGGCATAATTTATAACATTTGCTCACCTATTCATTGCTTGTAAAAATTATATTTCAGTAATAACATACAAGTATAACAGACGAATATAGTGCGTTACTTTCCAATCACCATTTATATATATATACAGTAGCGTCCAAAAGTTAAGGGCTAGTAAAACCTCAGCAAGTTTAACCATATATTTGAAACAAATACACACGAACAACAAAAAATTACTTCACAATTATATAGATAACATGTATATCTTCAATGGGTCATAATTTCGTTAGCCTACACTAAGTATTTTTTGAATAACTACCATTTTAAATAAGATTGTTCAAAATTTGTGTGTCCAAAAGTTAAGGGCTAACACGATTGCGGCTTTTGTCCTTGTTGTGAATGGCTGAAATTACCAACTAACTAGTATTTGGTAAACAAACCCTTGCTATTTATGACTTCTTGACACCTCTTGGCACAGGAATCCACCAACTTCTTGCAAAACGCTGGCGTTATCGCACTCCATTCAGCATGTAAGCACTGCCAGAGTTCTTCTTGATTTTTTGGGCACTGAAGTTGAGCACGTTCACCAACTATTTTCCAGATATTCTCAATAGGATTAAGATCTAGACTCTGAGGGGGCCAACGCATCGTTTCAACTTCTTCCTCGTCTAAAAATGTTTTTACTTTCTTAGCAGTGTGACAAGGAGCGTTATCCTGCATGAAAATTGCAGGTTGATAGAGCGACGACCGAAGACTAGGAACTGCATGCTGCTGTAGAATCTGCTTATAAACTTCTGCATTTATTCTACCTTGCAGACGAATCAGTGGTCCACAGCCTGCAGCTGACATAACGCCCCAAACCATTACACTTCCTCCTCCAAATTTCACAGTTTTTTTCACGCACTTAACCTCCAATCTCTCACCAGTTCTTCGCCGGACATACGTGTTGCCATCAGATCCGATAACGTTAAACTTCGATTCATCACTAAAGTGCACACGGGACCAGTTTTCGGTTGTCCACACAACGTGTTCTTGGGCAAAAGCGAGGCGGAGTTTCTGATTCTTTTTGGAGATAAGAGGCTTCCTTGCTGGCACTCGAGATTGCAATCCAGAAGCGTGCAACCGGCGTGTAACAGTTTGCCGAGACGCTTGAACAATAGACCTTTGCTTTAGTTCTCGAGATATTTTAGCAGCAGTGTTAAATCTGTCTTTAAGTGACATTTTGACAATAAGACGATCCTGTCGAGCAGTTGTGCTTCGAGGTCTACCAGATTTTGGGGCAGCTGCCACTGATCCTGACTGCTTGAAATGTGCCACAATACGCTTTACTACACTAGGAGACCTTCCTACGGTGTCAACAATCTCAGAAGTTTTCTTGCCATTACTATGAAGATGAATAATGAGCTGTTTTTCTTCGACAGAAACGGGACGACGTTGTTTTGCTGCCATGTTGTACTAGTGCGATACAAACACTCATTTCTTTTACCCAATTACAATAATTTTAATGTTCTTTAGTAAAAATTTGAAGTAGGATTATTCATAGTACCTGTCTGACAGCGAAACGACGTGTGTCGACTTCAGAATGAAGATGGACGTTTCTCTCTCTTTTTATAGGAGAGCGAAGTCCACAAATGTAAAGTTATGAGCCAGGGCCGATAACTCTTACCCGTTGGAAACTCCACTTATGTAAAGTATGTTCAGGGGCGATAACTCCTGTCCACCTATACAGTACCTTACTGTTATAATAATTAAAGAGTATACCGCCTAGCCCTTAACTTTTGGACCACGAGAATTTGGACAAACCTTTGTGTTATTGGTTATAACTTCAAAAATATCCAACGGATGCTTATGAAATTTAGGCGAGACATGAGTGATGAGTATATCTATAAGTATATATGCATATTAAGTATTTTAAATGAACGGTTTTTCTTAAAAAGTACTTAAGCTGTCTTGAAACTACTAGCCCTTAACTTTTGGACGCTACTGTATATATATATATATATATATATATATATATATATATATATATATATATATATATATATATATATATATATATATATAAATGGAAATAGAACAAAACTGACGGAATAATCTCAAATGCCTTTTCAACTCTCATCTTGTCAAGATAAAATCTATAGTTTTAAATGAATGAGAAATATAATTGACGAAAATGAATAGCACATAGGGGAAATTGTCTATATAAAAATATAGACATGTATATATATATATATATATATATGTTCACCTATATGAATGTAAATATATACGTATATGTATATGTATATATATATATATATATAAACATATAAATATACGTGTTCTTGCTTAAAATACTTTTGTTTTCTAGTGTAAGTCGAATTTTAAGATTATTTTCCGACTTCAAATATTTAGTAATTTTTTCTTTGTTAGAAAATGCACTTTACTTATCGTCGTATCAAGTCAAACATCTTCGCTCTATTGGAGGAAAAATAACAACTTGAACCGAGAAAATAAAATATTTACAAGATGAAGAAACGGAAAACGTTTTGACATTTTTAAGAACGAAAAATAAATCGAAAAACTTTGTTCAATCTGTCCAATATCAAATCAGACCTGCTTCGTTGATGAAAGATATAATTGAAGAAAAATACAAAAATCAAAAACGTTTAACTTTTAAAATCGCTCTTCAAATCCAAACCATCAAATCTACGAAGCAGCTCGTTTTTTTAGGGGAAAAATGTCGTTAATAAAAATAAAAAGGAAACATTTCCAAAACGATTAAAGACCCAAAAAATCGAAATTCCGAAGAGATTCTTTTCTCAATAATGATGTCCGATAATGGGAAGCTAAAAAGAAAACAAAATATAAACGATGAAATTGGTCTTATAAAAATAAATTCAATGTATTCTTAAATGTTGAAATAACTTTTTCTCTTAATGAGTTTCTAAGAAATACATGCATAAACCGGAGTTTAAATTTTTTTTCACATGAAGATTTATAATTTGGATTATTTTGATTATTTTGTTTATTCGGATTATTTGGATTATTCGGATTATTCGGATTATTTGGATTATTTGGATTATTCAGATTATATGATTATTTTGATTATTTTGATTATTTTGATTATTTGGATTATTCGGATTATTCGGATTATTTTGATTATTTGGATTATTTGGATTATTCGGATCATTTGGATTATTTGGATTATTTGGGTTATTTGGATTATTTTGATTATTTGGATTATTCGGATTATTTGGATTATTCGGATTATTTGGATTATTTAGATTATTTGGATTATTCGGATCATTTAGATTATTTGGATTATTATGATTATTTGGATTATTTGGATTATTTGGATTATTCTGATTATTTGGATTATTCGGATTATTTGGATTATTTGGATTATTTGGATTATTCGGATTATTTGGATTATTCGGATTATTCGGATTATTCGGATTATTTGGATTATTTGGATTATTCGGATTATTCGGATTATTTGGATTATTTTGATTATTTAGATTATTTAGATTATTTGGATTATTCGGATTATTCAGATTATTTTGATTATTTGGATTATTTGGATTATTTGGATTATTCGGATTATTCGGATTATTTGGATTATTTGGATTATTTGTATCATTTGGATTATTCGGTTACTTTTTCTATCCTAGATGGCATCATCACTACGTTTACTTACTTCATTTAGTGTTCCAATGTTTGTCACACCCTATTTCAGTAACGCTCGGGTGGGGGGTGGTGTCTGAACTCATCTCCCTAGTGGTAGAAATTGTTGACATGTTCTCGCTATCCAGTCAAAAAATCCACTGTTTACGATCAATTCACACGTTTGTTTTTGTGCATATCCTTACTAACACACAAAGCACCTTTGTTTAGATTTCTAATCTTACCATATTGTACGAGAAGTATATCCTGCCACCTTTCACTAAATACAAAAACTTTCCTAAGCACCTTCTCGCCACAATTTAACCCACGCCTGACAAATTGTAACGTAAAACATTGTCATGGTAAGACATTTCAAAGAATAGCAAAACAAAGTTTAGGGAAAATATTTTTGTATATATTAAAAAGAATAAATTGGCTTTCGTATTCTATTAAGTTAAAGACCAAATATGACAGAATCTTTCTTATCGGTCAGTCCATATCACTGCCGTATTTGCGTTCAGTACATATATATATATATACATATATATATATATATATATATTGGAAATGAAAAAGGAAAAACCAAGAGATATTTTTTTTATATATTCATCAACGTTTCGTCTTTATTTGTAAGATTTCCTCAGGATAATAATTTTAAGAAAAATGTCATGCAAGTACATCGGAATATTAGACAGACATGCTGGGTCGATGAGAAAAAGTAGTAGCCGTGGCTGCTGACAGCACTGGACCAAGGTCCGGGCTGAGAGAAGTCAGTGGCAGCGAGTGAAGTGAATGTGGATGGCTGTGCGTGAAAAAGGAGGAGGGGTGGGAGTGTTAGTGAAGTTGTCTTAGGGTGGAAAAGAGGGGAGGGGGTGCTAATCTTTTGTCGTGGTTACGTGTGACATGGATTTGGAGGTGCTGGGGAAAGAGGAGGGGAATGGGGGACTCTGTGGCTTTGGTGTGTATAGGTAGTTTCACAGTTTTAGAAAAAGATTTTAAGAAATGAAGATAATTTGAAAGTGGGCGGGCGGGTGGTTGGTTGAGAGTGTGAAATAAGTAGTGGAGAGGGTGAGATGGTTGAGGGGAGAAGGGAGGTTTTGTCGATGTTAGGTGTGAAATTTTTGGATGGTAGAAGTATTTACCACCTGGCTATGTCAGGAATGTGTGAATATGAGTGAGTAAGAAGGAAAGTGTTGAAATGTGCTGTGTATATGACAATGAGGGGAAAGACAAAGAAAGACAAAGAAAAAAGTGATATTAATTTTGGCGAGAAATAGTTAAAACCTTGTTTTGTGCAGGCAGTGTTGATGGTTTGAGGTTAAATTAAGGGCAAAGGGTGTTTAAATATCTAAATATGTGTGAGGATGTCAAGATTGTGCTCATTTGTAAGGCTGTTATTTTTGGTTAAGTGGTTTAGATTCGTGGTGAATGGAAATGTATGTTAGGAGGAGTTTGTGTGTGAGTGTGTATGCGGGGACTAGTAAATGAGTGCAATTGAGAACGAAGAAAGGTTAGCCATGATCTAGGTTTAGTTTTTGTTCGGTTAAGATAAGTTTGCTTATTAAGGGGGATAGATTATAGAACCCACTTCGTTGTCTGGTGGTGTTGGAGGCTGTGATTAGTGCTGTTTCCAGTAGTCTTCGCCGAGCTTTGTTATGAATGTATTTGGTGATTTTGGCATGTTCAAATTTGAAAGCAGGATCGTGCTCTAATACATGGGAGAAAAGGGCACTGAGAGAGTTATTGTCCCTTTTGTGTTCGCTCAATCTTGTTTTCAATTCACATTGTGTTTCTCCCACATAAATTTGATGGCAGTTGTGGCATGGGACACTATATAAGCCGGCATAGGATGTGATTTTTTTTGGAAATGTCTTGATGCGTTTATTGTTTGTTTTATCGTTTGTGATGTGGTTTGTACTGTTGGAATGCCTAGTTTGTTAAGTGGGGTGCATATGGATGCGTTATTGGAATGCGTGGGTAAGACAAGGGGTCTGTCTATGAGAGAGGTGTTTTGTGTTTGATGTGTTTGTGTGTTGTTTTTGAGAATATTTGAAAGGCTTTCCTCTTGGCATTTGGTATGAAATGTGTGGGGTATTGCAGTGTTTTAAAGGAATTAATGATGTGTTTTATTTCTTCATCTATGTATTATGTACTGCAGATTCTAAAGGCGCGTGGGAAGAATCCTATAATCATACTTGTTTTTATTTTGCTGTTGTGGTGAGAGTAAACGTCGTTTTTGTGAGTATATATATATATATATATATATATATATAAAAACATATATATATATACATATATATATGTATATATATATATATATATATATATATATATATATATATATATATATATTGCAATAAAGCTTCGAAAGCCTATTTTAGCTTAATTGCCATGCATATATTTTCATAGCTTACTATATATATCATGGACGCTCCCGTCGATTTCGACGTATGAGGTCTTGACAACTTAAAATTTGTTTAGTCTACGATGGATGTAGCATGCTTACATTTACTCAAACGTAAATGGCATTTGAGTCCTCCGAGAGATTTGCAAACCAGCCCACAATGGATGCAAGAAGAAAGATCTTGAGAAATATCGGCTGGGATACTTGTAGATGTTTTTGTTCTTTCGCGTCTTTCGCGCTGTTGATCAATGGCAGTTACAGAGAACCGCCTGATGCCCCTCTGGCAGTCAGATCGCCATTCCTTCCGTCGAGAAGCAAGCTGTTCAAAATCACGATAAGCAATACTGATAGATGTCAAATTCATCTTCAACTTGTCCTTAAAGCGAAGCAGCGGTCGACCCACATTTCGCCTTCCACTGATGAGCTCGCCGTACATCAGTTGCTTTGGTATTCTATCATCTTCCATACGTAAGACATGTCCTGCCCAACGCAGTTGTGATTGCATCAAAAAGCTTTCAATTCCGCCAATACCGCAGCATGTAAATAGGTCCGCATTAGACATCCGATTTCTTAGGGTGACACCACAAATCGTTCTAAGGCAATGATTGTGAAAGACATCAAGCTTCTGAATGTGGCTGCGATAGACTGTCCATGATTCCGATCCATAAAGCAGTGATGTTAGCACAACTGCTCTATACAAAAGTACGTTTGTTCTCAAACTTATCCCCCTGTCCTTCCATAACCGATGACGCAGTTTTCCAAAGGCAGTGGTTGCTTTCGCAATTCGGTTAAAGATTTCGTCATCGTCAGCACTCCAATTTATCTTACTCCCAAGATAAGTGAAGTTTTTCACATATTTCAGATCTTTACCGTCCACTTGGATTAGAATATCTGGAAAACAGTGTACTGGTGGTCGTTGCTTCACACCCTGAACTTGTTTAGGCATGAGACGAGGTTGGTGAATCACTTCTGTTTTCTTGATGCTGATTGTCAGACCAAAAGCCTTGCAAGCAGTCGAAAACCTGTCCACAAGCGCTTCCTCCCGAGATGTTGCACAAAGTTCAGCGTCATCTGCAAACAAAAGGTCCCTGATGACAGTTTGTCGAAGAAGGGTCTTAGCTTTGAAACGTTGCTGGTTGAAGAGACCACCACTTGTTCTAAATTTAAACTTCACCCCAGTATCTATATCAGCGAAAGCATATCTCAGCATAACTGAAAAGAACAAAGCTCATAGCACAGGTGCCATTACGCAACCCTTTTTGGTACCATTTGTCACATTGAAAAGTTCTGAAGAGTCTCCATTTGAAACAACCGATACCTTTATTCCATCATGGAAAGAAATAATTACATTCAGCATGTTGTCAGGTATTCCCAGCTTGTCCAGCACTTTCCAGAGGGAGTCGCGATTTACTGTATCAAGTGCCTTTGTAAGGTCAATGAAAACCATATACAACTCGTCGTTCTTTTCCCGAACTTTCATGGAGTTAGTTTTGCCCGGTCTTTTTATATACACGGCTAGCTAGTTAACCAATCAGATTTGTTGTTATGTCTGTGTATTCGTGTGTCCTGTGCACAATGATTAATTTCATGATTTAAATATAAACATTTTAATCGAATATTTACATTAAATGCCAAACAAGTTTACAATGATCATACAAAAATATAGTGGTGAAGGCTGGAGACTCTTCGGCCGAATTCAGATACGGTATGGGGGAGAATATAGTTTCATGGGGACATAATATGGGTACAATCTTTCATCTAAACTTCAAATATTCCTCAATGAGCATTAAATGGTATCCATAGTTATTGTACGCAATCTTCCCTGAATATCAATTCCTGATAAGACCTCTTAAGATTAAGTCTCACATTTTGGACATTTTTTTCTAGAATCAAAATGATTGAATGGATCTTGAGCACAATTGGAATAAGCTTTTAGTAGCGTGTATAACATGATTTTGATCTTCGCAAGGGGCACAAATATAGTACGGATGTTATCTTAACGGCGATTTCTCGATTATACACTGGTTTGTTTTGTCACACATTTTGGGCTTTCTACCAATTAGAAATACATTAGTTCATATCCTTGAACACGAAACGCAGACTCGGATTGCTTTGCGTCTTATGTGTTTCTGGTTTGATTAACTTTCGCTACTTACCTTGTCGAAAGAAAGGTACGCATTTATCAATTCTAAGAATCTTCATGTAAGAATGTCGTAACAGTGATGTTAATACGTTGTTCAAAAATCCTTTTCGAAAAATTGATCAAAATCTCTATTTCATGTTATATACAAACGGAGTAATATTCTCCTATAGACGCATCGCAATATATTTACGTTAAACCCGAAAGAAGAGAAACACTTTTTAAAAATTGAAATATTTACGAGTCAGAAAAGGTCATCACGATAGACTTGATGCAAAGATAATTCCTTCTGAGCAATTTGACAGTCGTATTTTCACCGAGAGCGTCTATTTAAAATATTGCAAGTTCTGTCTTTTACACTCTCCCAAAAGAAACACTGGCACGTTATTTTTATTTTATTTTATAATCAGCCAAATGCGTCGACAAGTTTTGCATCAATTAATTAAAGTATTTTTCTTTGTCTGTCTATAGTTAACATTTTAGCATATTTATTTATATTTATTATTTTGTCTCTGTTTTCTTTTCATCTCAATTTTAATCCGTGGTTTCTGCTATTTGTCTACTTCCTTTTTATTCTAGAATTTCTATGACAGTGTTCTTCTTTCTTTGTTTAAAGAAAAGTGAACACTATCAAATATAACGTTGGGAAAGCGTCAAGGTATGCCTTACTCTTTATATTGCATGAGTGATGTTTTTTGACAAAAAGTGGGGTGCTGTTTTCTGGACCGGCTGTTGTTTTGAGCAAGTCGTTTGAAAAGAGATTCGATCTTCACGTTGTATTAATCATCGTTCAACTATTAATCTATCGATCTCATTACCACTTATTCTCACGAGGCGTTTGAGCTTGATACGATGTGCGTCATAAATGAAAAAAATATTATCATATCCCACTAGATTTCTAAGTAAATGCGTTCCTTATGGTGAACTTAACGTACATTTGATGACGATGATGATATCTGGAAGCTTTGAGAACATGGAGTCAACATTGAATTACAATTACTCCCCGGCCCACTCTGAACCAAAGTGGGCGTACCTCTCAGGATCCAATCTAAGGGTCAAGTATAATTGGTAACACGCAATAAACTAAATTGTATTAGGCATCTTTAGAGAAGAGGTTCTCGATTAGCTTTTCACGAAATCCACATTTCTCAGCCATTTAAATATTTTCTTTCTACATACCTTATTTCCCAACCCTATCAACAACTCGACTTCTTTTTTATTAAAGCGTTTCGCGTATGACACAAAACTGCCTCCAGTACTAAGTAAAGTTGGTAAGTTGGTAGGGTCAAGGTTAGGGTTAAGGTTAGGGTTAGGGTTAGGGTTAGGGTTAAGGTAAAGGTTATGGTTACGGTTAGGGTTAGGGTTAGATTAGGGTTAGGGTTAGGGTTAGGGTAAGAGTAAGGGTTAGGGTAAGGTTAGGGTAAGGTTAGGCTTAAGGTTAGGGTTAGGGTAAGGTTAGTGTTAGGGTTAGGGTTAAGGTAAAGGTTAAATTTAGGGTTAAGGTTATGGTTATGGTTTAGGTAAGGGTTAGGTTATGGTTAGGGTAAGGGTTGGGTTAAGGTTAGGGTAAGGTTAGAGTTAAGGTTAGAGTTACGGTTAAGGTGAGGGTAAGGTTAGGGTTAGGGTTAGGTTAGGGTGAGGGTTATGGTTACGGTTAAGGTTAGGGTTAGGGTTAGGATTAGGGTTAGGGTTAGGGTTAGGGTAAGGTTAGGGTAAGGGTTAAAATTAGGACGGTGTTCAGACGTCCGTTAGTTGTAATTACTGCAAGATCAACTGGCTTTATCTATAGTTTTTCAAATATTCTATTAGATTTAACAGCGAATATAGCATCATCTCGATAAAGTTCACCCTCCAATTAAACTTCGTCCTTAAAGTACTCATGAATCCATTAAACTATTAAAATGGTTTCTGTATCATTCCTAGCTATATATACAAGCGTATATATATAAATATATATATATATATATTAGTTTTTATTTTGAAATAATACCAGGATTATGCTTGTCTACTAATATAAAAAAAATATATATTATATTTTTTATTTTATATATAATTGCTGTATTTTATTTTCTGAAGATGAGGGTTTCCCTCGACAATTTAAAATGAAACACACACCATCACTACCATCACGGTTCGATAATAACACAATAGTAAATATAATAAAAATTATCGAAAATTATTGATTTCTTCATGTTGTATACCTATTTAACATTTCACGTACCGTCGGTGTTACCTTACCAACGCATTGTCATCGCTGTTAAACAATATTTCTTCCTCTCATATATACATATATATATATATATATATATATATATATATATATATATATATTTAAATTTAGTGGGAGAGAATCAAATCAGATTGCTTGATAATTACGAAATATAAAAAAAAATAAGAGCTTAATATGTATTTATATATGAAATTTTAACAAATTCAGAAAACATCGATACCGTAAGTTTCAAATCCAAATAGGGGGACTTTTAGTTGACTTCCTATGAATGTTAATCTCGAGAGACAGTACAGTATCGGAGACAAACAGTAGGTCCCCTATGTTTGATTTGAAAATGACGGTACTATTGTTGTCTTAATCTTCTGAAATTACATACACACACACACACACACATATATATATATATATATATATATATATATATATATATATATATAAAATAATGCATCAAATATCATATATATATCATATATATATATATATATATATCCATATATATATATATGTATGTATATGTATATATATATTTATGTGTATATATATATGTATATTTATGTATATATATGTACATATATGTATACATATTCATGTGTATATATATGTATATATATATATAAATATGGATACACACACACACACACACACATATATATATATATATATATATATATATATATATATATATATATAAATATATATATATATATATATATTTCCCCTCATATCTCATTCGACTTTTAGTTTATAATTTACCATTCTGACGTTTCCTCTCAGAGGGTCAGACGATAAGGCCTTAAGGTAATTTTAACAATTGTCCTTCCTTTTTTCCCCCACTCGTCTGTTTCATTGATTATAATAATGCTTCCTCTAAAATTCATCCTACGATTCTGTTGTACACGAAATTTACTTATATATATATATATATATATATATATATATATATATATATGTATATATATATATATATATGTATATATATATATATATATATATATATATATATATATATATATATATATAAGCATCATAGGTAACTTGAAAAAACAATGATGTGTTTTAACGTCTACTTAGGCTAATATAAATAATTTGATTAAACAAAATATACGCGCAACTATGAATCAATTAAAAGGAATTAATACATATATATATATATATATATATATATATATATATATATATATATATGTGTGTGTGTGTGTATATATATATAACATATATATAATATATATATATATATATTATAGATATATAAATGTATTCATATATATATATATACATATATATATTATATATATATATGAATATATACATACATAGAATAATAGATATACATATTTAGACAAAGAAATATAAATATTAGATATACATTGACGCATGTATATAAATGAACGCTTATATATTCCAATATCTTGAATATACTCTATATATACTAATACCTTACACACATATATATATATATATATATATATATATATATATATATATATATTATATAAGTATATACAATGTATACGAATAAATGTATATATATATATATATATGTTATGGAAGTATATACAATGTATACGAATATATGTATATATATATTTTTTTTTTATATAAGTGTATACATTGTATACGAATATATATAATATATACACTTCCATATGCATATATTTACGTGTATATGTATTATTATAAATACTTTATATAAACATAGGTATTACATAGAGATATATGAATGTACATTGAGTGTATATAACGTATTTGTTTATCGATATGATCCAATAATTAAAATTATAAATACTTTTCAGTGTGTACAATGATAAACTAATTACCATGACTACATTTGCGGATGCATGTTTGTATATATATATATATATATATATATATATATATATATATATATATATATGTGTGTGTGTGTGTGTGTGTGTATCAAACTCCACATACTCGAAGCCCTATACATAAAAACAGAAAAACCAGCTATTAACAAGATTAACTATACTATTAGTACTAATATACTCAAATGCCTATAAATAAAAATTTACATAAAACCAGTCCTTCTATTTCCCCGCCTAAATAGAATATATATTCACTTCTAGGTCTATGCCAGGTAAACATTGCTCCACTGACGATTGACCGTGAAGGGTCCGAAAGCGCTTTGGGAAGCTATGGCAATTTTATCAGCCAGTTTCCGTCTGAAACTAAACACCTAATCAGAAAAACGGAAAGGATCTTAGAAAAAATGACCAGACACAAAATGTCCGTTATTTTTAATGATACTTGTATATATATATATATATATATATATATATATATATATATATATATATATATATGTGTGTGTGTTTGTGTGTATATTTATATATACAATGTTTATATATATATACACATTTATATATTTAGTAGATATGTGTGTAATATATAGGTATATATATATATATATATATATATATATATATATATATATATATATATATATTCATTAATATAGTAAGTCGATGTATGTGTAATATTTGTATAATATAATTATATAATAATGTGTTGTGTTCGTCTATGCGAATGTTCCTTCCTAGACCGTGCGCCTCTGACATGTGAGGAGAAGGAATATGTAACAAACACGAAGAGAAACGAAAAGAGAAGCAGTAAATTCCGAAAGAATAACCGTGAGGAAAGGTAAAGAAACCCTGCAATAATAACGGAAGCAAACAAGTGAAAGCGAAAGGTGAAAAGAAATGGAAAAGCCATGCGACTGTTTAAATGATTTGTTTAGATGAAAACAAGATAAAAAGGGGATGGAGTTGAGAATAGTGATGACGAAGAAGAATAATAACAACAATGTAAGAGGCAAAAAAGATAAACAGAAGGAAGAACGGGAAAAATAAAAAAAGATGAGGAAAAATAGAAGAGGATGAAAAAGACAAAGTTAAAGAATAAGAAGAAAAAGACGAGAAAATCAAGGCGAAAAGTCGGATGAGAATCAGAAGTAGGATAATGAAGATGAAGCAATAAGAGGAAGAAGAAGAATAAAAAGATGAAGAAGAAGTTGAGAAGAAGAAGAAGAAGAAGAAGAAGAAGAAAAAAAGGAAGAAGATAAGAAGGACAAGAAGAAGTCAGAGGCGAAGAAGAAGATAAACCATGAAATGACGGGGAAGTAGAACTCGAAATAGAAAGACGATCTATAAGTGAATGTAGAAAGAAGGGTGAAGAGGGTGATGGAAAAGAAAACGAATGTAGATAAAGACAAGTAATGGGAAAGAAAAAGAAGAAGAAGAAGAAGAAGAAGAAGATGAAAAAGAGGAAGAATTAGAAGAAGAATTAGAAGAAGATGAAGAAGAAGAAGAAGAAGAAGAAGATGAAGATGAAGACAAAGAAGAAGAATGGGAATAAGAAGAAAATAAAGGAGCAGTAGCAGAAAGAGAAAAAAAAGAAAATATAAAGAACTAAAAGATTTAAGAAGAAGAAGAAGAAGAAGAAGAAGATAAAGAAAAGGAAGAAGAAGAAGTAGAAGAAAAAGAAGAAGAAGAAGAAGAAGAAGAAGACGACGAAAGTGTGCGCATCTTCTTAAATGTAAGTGAATTCACAATTCGGTGCAAAGGTGGAAACGCGCGAACGTTCGCAACACCTTGCAAAGAATTTACCTGCGCCCGCTAACTCGCCTCATTCTTTCTTTCATCTTCGTGCGTGAGTTTCTGGTTTGTTCGTATTCTCTGAAGATGCGTCTTCGCACATCTTTGCAATGCTTTGTCCGTCGCTCTGTTAGTCTGTCACACTTTCAGATTGAAATAGACTTCGCACATCTAAACGCGCATTTTTAATAGAACCGTCGAAACATCTCTACAGCATAGTTACTCGGCTGTCGGTCTATCCGTCCCTCCCTTCGTTGGTCTGTCATGCTTCTGCATTTTAATCACAAACTGTGCAGAGTGAATGGCCGCATCTAAAGAATATTAAGTTTCGTTTTGTTTTTCTTCTTCTTTCAATTTCGTTTTGCAACGTCCTCTCTTCTGACGTTTTCGTTGCAGGGAAAATCAATAAACCTGTACGCAGGAACTGCACAGTGAATGCTATGTGCATCACCTTTCGAAAACTGCGGTAGCTCGGTGCACCGAAAAGCCGTCATGTGCACCTCCATCAGATATTTCAATATTCAAAACCAAAAATGCATGTGCCAAGAATGCGTGTTTCCAAATATACGCACTCACCTACATTCCAGCACTAACACCTTCGTTAACAGACATTATAAATAAATATATATATATATATATATACATATATATATATATATATATATATATATATATATATATATAGGACAAGTTATTACACATGGAAAAGTAAAAGCCAATAAAAAAATTATATGCTAATTATTTATTTTTAAATATCACTTGAAGAGACGAGATAAATGACTGACTTATATTTTTCAAAAATAGCATCAGCATATTTGATATTTTTACACGGTTGCTATTTCCTGATATAATAAAAACTTGTTGATTTAAATAGAAACTAAATTTGTCTACTTTTGACAGTGAAAAAGATTAATTAAATACTTTCACTAAATGTGTCTACTTTTGACAGTGAAAAAGATTAATTAAATACTTTTACTAAATTTTGTCTACTTTTGATAGGAGAAAATAATTTTAAAATATTACTTTTACTAAATTGTTTCTTCTTGTGATAGGAAAGCAAATTAAATCAAAAAATTACTTTTTACTAAATTTGTATCTTTTTGATAGGTAAAACAATTAATGAATAATTACTTTCACTAAATTTGTCTACTTTTGACAGTGAAAAAGATTAATTAAATACTTTTACTAAATTTTGTCTACTTTTGATAGGAGAAAATAATTTTAAAATATTACTTTTACTAAATTGTTTCTTCTTGTGATAAGAAAAGCAAATTAAATCAAAAAAATTACTTTTTACTAAATTTGCCTCTTTTTGATAGGTAAAACAATTAATGAATAATTACTTTCACTAAATTTGTCTACTTTTGACAGTGAAAAAGATTAATTAAATATTTTTCCTAAATTTTGTCTACTTTTGATAGGAGAAAATAATTTTAAAATATTACTTTTACTAAATTGTTTCTTTTTGTTATAAGAAAAGCAAATTAAATCAAAAAAATTACTTTTACAAAATTTGTCTATTTTTAATAGGTCAAAAAATAATTAAAATAATTACTTTTACTATATTTTGTCTACTTTTAATAGGAAAAAAAATAATTACAAAAAACTACTTTTACAAAATGTGTCTACTTTTGATAAGTAAAAAATGAATTAAAACTTACTTTTTTAAATGTGTCTATTTGTAATAGATAAAAAAATAATTAAAAATTACTTTTACTAAATTTGCTTCTGTTTGATAGGTAAAAAATTAATTAAAAATAACTTTTACTAAATATGTCTGCTTTTGATAGGTAAAACAATTAATGAATAATTACTTTCACTAAATGTGTTTACTTTTTATAGGTAAAGAAATAAGTTAAAACATTACTTTTATTAAATTTGTCTACTTGTTATAGGTAAACAAATTAATTCAAAATTACTTTTACTAAATTTGTCTACGTTTGATAAGTAACAAAATTAATTTTAAAAATACTTTTACTAAATTGGCGTACTTTGAAAGGTAAAAAATAATTTAAAATAATTACTTTTACTAAATGTTGTCTACTTTTAGATGGTTAGATAATTAATTACTAAATTACTTTTACTAAATTTGTCTACTTTGATAGGTAAAAAAATTAATTAACAACATACTTTTACTAAATGTGTCGGAAAAAAATATAATTAAAAATTACTTTTACTAATTTTGCCTACTTTAGATGAGTAAAAAATTAATTAAAAATTGCTTTTACTAACTTTTGTCTACTTTTGATAGGTAAGATTATTATTTAAAATTACTTTTACTAAATTTGCATACTTTAGATAAGTAAAAAAATTGATTACAAATAATTAATTTTACAAAATTTGCCTACTTCGATGAGTAAAAAAATTTCATTAAAAATAATTAATTTTACTAAATTTTGTCTATTTTGACAGATAAAAAATTAATTAAAAAAAACTTTTACTTACTAAATGGTGTCTACATATGACAGGTAAAAACATGAATTAAAAAACTGCTTTTACTAAATTTTGTCTATTTTTGATAAGTAAAAACAACATTTACTAACTTTTGTCTTCATATAACAGGTACAAATATTAATTAAAAATAATTAGTTTTAGTAAATTTTAAAAATATTATTAATAAAATTACTTTTACTAAAGTTTGTCTACGTTGAATAGGTAAAAAAATATATTTAAAAAACTTACCTTTACTAAATTTTGTTGACTTTTAATAGGTAAAAAATAATTTTAAAAAATGAATTTTACTAAATTGTGTCTACTTTCGATAGATACAAACATGAATAACACAAAAATAGTTTTACTAAAGATAAATCATAGGGAGGAAAGATTAACATCATTTCACAAAAAAAAGTGTTTTTAATATTTAACTTTTAACATAGTTTAACATTAAATAAAAAATATAACCTATTAGTATTGAGCTGTTACAATTGATTCGTTATAATGTTTATAGTTTAATATTAAAAACAAACTTTAAATATAAAAAGAAATGCAGACACACACACACACATATATATATATATATATATATTATTTATTTTATACGTACATAAAAGTAAACCATGCTCACAGCCGTCATCAGCATGGCTAACTTAGACAGAGATCGAACTTCGATATTGTTGTCTATAGTCCAGCGTTCTACCACTGGACCAAGACGCTCTGTCTAAAAAAATGTACGATTTTTATCACCTAAATATTTAATGTATTTGTATGTAATTATTTTAATTGGTGATTGTAGCGTTCGTTGTTATTTTATAACTTATATATATATATATATATATATATATATATATATATATATATATATTTATATATATACATGTATAGTTAGAGACCGAAATACTGTTTAGTTGTATTACAGCCTTTCCTTGCGTCTTACTTAGCACCCTTCCTAAGCGGGGATCGAACCTTAAACGATCAAGTTGTTTATCGGCTATACTAATCACGACTATGTGGACACTGTTGGCAAGTTATATCTTAGTGATTTATATGAAAAAATGTTAACAAGTGTAAAGTTTTCATTTTTGTTCACAAATAGCTTTGCATGACGCCAAGTAGCTGGCGATATAACATATCACACTGTTTAACACGAGTTCAAAATACAAAATAAAAATTAAGGATAATCATCGGCCGTTCTATGAATTGTCCAATCATCAGAATTACATTATAATCCCTAACGTGTTTATTAATATTGATACACATTTAAAACCGTAGTTAAACGTATTAGTAAATTTAGAATATGATGAATGAACTGCTGTTTAGAAAAGTATTTATATATATATATATATATATATATATATATATATATGTTTATATATATATATATTTTAATTTGTACTTCAGTCGATGTTGCTTAAAAACCAAAGGGTCACTTCCTGGGGTTATCACCTGACCTCTATATGAGATACATAGATATTCTAATATTCTATTTAAGTATTTTTTCCCAAACGTTAAGTTAGTAAAAATGTCAAGAACATTAATGTTCTTCTCTCTAATTGACCAGTTGATTATATTATAATATTTTTTTTGGTTTCTTAATCTTACCGGATTCGAGGACAAGGATTCATGTTGTCTGGTGGGGTATCCAGCTAAGTGTTGTTATTTGAGGTTACATAACTTGGAGAAAGTGTACCGTTCTGAGTATTAGCTAATGTATTGCCGTGTTGAGGAGATTTTATTTGAGCTTAGAATACTATGTTATTTTGAATATTTGGTCAGGGTTTACTTGTAGGGTGAAGTACCATCATGTCAGACTGTCTTGACAAAACTTTGTACAGAACGACCGAAGACAGTTACTAGTCTCTCTTTATTAGACACGGCCATAAAATGACCCCTTAATTTTATAGCTCCCACAGTGTAAACCAAGCTCAAGCACCTGACACATCGTGCGATGTTGCATCCCTGAGTTTGTTTTTCAAGTACTTCAATGTAATGTTTTCTATGAACTTGCTGCATAGGTGCCCCTCGACGTAAATACACCCGATTAACCCCACAATTATCAAATGACCACCCATCTACTGTAGAGTTTTACAGATTCCGGAAAGATTTCTACTCTAATACTTTCCTTATTCGACATGCTAGCTTTTTGGAATTGCCTCCCCGCTAACTGTTTCCCTGACTAGCAACTTGTTGAAATTTAGATGTAATGTGAGCAAGGCAAATTCAGCAGAGAAATTGACTCTTGTTCAGATCATTTTAAAATGTTTCCTCTGTTACCAACACTTTGTGCGTGGATGTCAAAAGTGTTTCTTTCGTAGGTCAATGTTTTTATTTTGATAACATTTTAATACACTTTTTTTATATGTTAAATAAACTTCCGAATTTAAGAAACTTAAAATAAAGACACATCATAGTATGTGCTTCATGCAAGTATATCGTGATTAAGTTAAGTTATGGAGTACTGATGTCATATTTGACCTGGTGAATCTCTGTCCTATTTAAGGATTCTTGATAAAATGCCGATCCGTATCTGTAATTTTATTGCCCATACTCTTTCTCCTTCTCAGCACGCCCCCTCTCACAGACGTGATGTTGCTGGTCTCAGTGTGTTCTATAAATACTATAAGGTAGGGTCGTATTTTTTACTTCATCACTTTTTAGACTCCTTAGTTGTTCACAGTTCTAGATTTTTTGCTGAATTGGAGTTTTAATACCTTGCTTTGCCTTTCATATATAGTAATTAGTTGGAAAATATTAAGTTTAACGGTGTCAGCCGTCAAGAAATGGATATTAGTGAAGACGATCTGAGACATTGCATGCTCTATGAATTAAAAATAAAAGAAACTCAGCTGCAGAAGCTACAAGGAATATTGGAACTGTCTATAAGATAAATGTTCTGAATGATCGAAAATGTCAACGGTGGTTTGCAACATGTTCTTCTGGAGACTTTAACCTGTCAGATCGGGGACGTTCGGGAAGGCTAAAATTAATTGAAAAATACACCATAATAGACGTTGCAGAAGCCAATCCAAAGCAGAGAATTAGATCAACAATTTAATACAACCCATACTACAATTATTTCATGCCTTCACGTGTTAGGAAACGTTTCAAAACTTCGACTTTTAGTTCCCCACGATTTGACTGACGCTCAAGAAATCAAAGATTGACTGCTTGCACATATTTGCTTTCCAAGAATCATCGAGAACCATTTTTGCAAAGAATTGTGACTAGAGATTAACAATGGGATCTTTACAAGAATACCCAACGCTAAACACAATGCTTGAATCGAAACCAAAGTCCACAGCCTGTTCCAAAACAAGGAGTACACCCAAATAAGGGTATGCTCTCTTTATAGTGAGACATGTGAGGACTGATTCCTTATGAGTTACTAAGGCCTAATCAAACAATCACAGCAGTAAAATATTGTCCGCAGCTGGATTATCTAAGAATTACTCTATCCAAAAACGACCAGCATTACTAAATAGGAAGAGTGTAGTGCTTCAGCATGATAACACGAAACCTCACACAGCAAAACCCACTCAGAAAATGGTCATGAGTTTCAATTAGGAAGTTTTGCCTCAACCGCTTTATTCAATTGGCATTGCTCAATCCGCCTACCATCTTTTCCGGTCGTTGCAGCATCACTTAAACAATAACATTTATGAAAATGACGACCAACAGAAATATGACCTAAATGTGTTTTTCTCTAAATAATTGGAGAACATTTTTGAAGAAGGCATCAAGAAGCTAGATGATCGTTGGACCGAAGTCATAGAAAATGAGGGAAATTATTGTAAAGATTAAAAATGCCCTAATGTGAATGTTTCAGATGAAATAAATGTGTTGGACAAAAACGACATTACTTTCTTTCCAACCTGATAGTATTCCGTGTTCTTCAGAATTATGTGATTGTTTCCCAGCTTCTTTTGTTCGAGCTCGTTTGACTCGTTGGTCTAGTTGTCTCCATAAATTCTCAATTAATCTGCTGTTTTGATACCTCATTGTAATACTGCTTCCTATTCCAGTAGCTTTTTTCCAAGAACTACAGGCTTGTAGAACTCTCTACCTGCTGACTGTTTTCCTCCTTCCTATAACCTTGGTATTTTCAAGACTAAAGCCAATTGCAATAATCATATTTGTTCTTGTTAACTCCTTGCATCAAGTGGCTTCATGCCTTGTCTGAAGCGATTTCCATTAAAAAACGTCATAATTGGAGAATTTAAATGTTTTGATTTTTGTGGTTACGCTTTCAAAGCTAACAATTCATAACTGGTATATTATTTTAAATATCAAACAGGCAAAATCGAGTGAATCTGCTAATTATAAATATTGTACGCGGTCTATAATAACTGTAATTTATTTCATCTAAAAAGTAGATATTAGTATGGTGTTAAAGTCGCTATACGAAATAAAGTTTGAATGCAGGACACAATTCAATAATTTTTCTCAATGTTTATTTTTTGCCTGAACTTCTTCGAAACAACGACCTATTCCTTTTTCTCAAATATATCAGTACCATCGCTAATCATTACTTGTAAATCGAATTAAAAGTGCGCCTTTCTACTGTCAACAACGTTGCTCATTCAATTTAGATGCGTCATCACATTCCGACATGTTGGTCTGTCACTTTACAGTCTGTAATATGCTTTTCGTCGCTAGAATGGCTTATTTAATGTTTAAATCGTATTGTCATTACGCCCAAGCATCCTTACAAAAGGTTGTGTTTGTCTCCCTGTCAGTCATCGATCTATCAAGATTTTTCTTTGAAATAGCAATTAGGTTGCACAGTCAAGCTTAAGGTTGAAAAGCTTTGCGCACTCGTCGCTTTGTTCGCAGCTTTGTTTTAAAGGACATTAGCCTTTTGACTAGTAGCAAACGAAAGTATCCTTTCCAATATTGCACTTTATCGTTTATGACTAGTTGCACATCTAGGGCTTGAAAGCCTAGTCTTCCCTACTATTTTACTAGAATCTTGAGGGAGAATATATGGATTCATAACTGATAACTGGTAAAAAAAAGTTATGCACACACACACACACACACACACACACACACACACACACACACAAGCACACACATCTCGGAGTGTTGGACCCGTTAGACCTTGTAAGGCTATCCATCTAAGAGAAGGAAATCTCTGACAAAAAAACCTTGCTACCAGCAACTTACGTCGTGGCAGTAAACCGTTGGGGAGAAAGGCCTCCTTAGTCCTGATCGACAACCTTCCTAGAGTTGGAATCTCGAACAAAATATCCGGTTTGCAAACCTACACTTGCTTAAGGAGTAGATAGGTTCTGCCTCTCGCCGGCCCTTGCACTCCTTCCTCGTCTATTAGTCAGGCGCAGAGGTAACCGTGCTGGGACGCCTCTAAACACTCAGTGCCTAGCCTTGTTTTCTTACAAGGTCAATGAACGCCGTTCTCTTTCTCTCTATTTGGGCAACTTGGGGAAAAACTTTTGTTACTAAGTCTTACATTAACAATCTGGGTCTCTCTTTTTCCGACAGGTTGAGGGTACAGGTTAGACAGCTTGTCTGGCTGCTGTTTGCATAATACCGTGGGTAGTTGTATGTGCCATGTCGCGCATAGAAAGGGACCCTGCAATAATCTCCGGTGGGCTTTCCCGAGGTCACAACCCCCATGGACCAGGTTGAGACTAATGGACTGGTTGTGTGAGCTTATTAGCAGCAAACAAGTACCCATCTTGGCCAACCCACTCTATCGCTGCGCAGACCCCAATCTAGGTTGACCGCCCCCTACCTTCTCCCCTTTTCTTTTTCTCAGTAGCCCCTTACGTCTACAGTGGCGGCCTGCCTTGTTTGGGGTGAACTATGTTAATATATATATATATATATATATATATATATATATATATATATATATATATATTAGTACTTCATGTATCCACATAAAAAATTATAAGGAGATATAATTTTTTATGTGTCAGTTTTCAGTATTTACTTCAACAGTGCTCGATACGTAAGTAGAGCTAGGTAGTAAGCAATGAAAATATATATGGCAATCAAGCTACACAGAGGCTCCCGTGTTTCATCCCCGGGGGAAATCGTCAGGCATTTAGCCTGACGATACCCCTCGGCTATGAAACACGAGAGCCTCTGTGTAGCTTGATTGCCATATATATTTTCATTGCTTACTATATATTTTCATTGCTTACTATATATATATATATATATATATATATATATATATATATATATGTGCTCATCATAGAAATGTATTTAAACTATAGGAAAATAAATACCCCCCCCCTTTAAAGAAAAAATTGTAAATCGATTTCTCTGACATTGCAAGAGGTTATATGATATTAATAAGTATTACAATTTGAAAGTAGTATAAGTACTTTTTTCTAATGGGACACCGGTAGAATAAAAAGTAGGAGAACTCCAATTGTAATTTTTATTTTTGGTTTCAATCCAGATGGCCTCACTGTAAGTAGCTGTATTTTCTCCATATTAAAAACCGACCTCGTGTCGTACACTGCGCTCGTCACGACGCAAGTAAATAGATACATGAAAATGTAGTAAGTGTTCTGTCTTCAGTCAGCGTAGGAAAACCAGTCTACAGATTGAGGCAATTTGTTTGCCTTTCCCCGTTCATAATACCCCCTTTAAGGGAGCCTGAATTTTCCAAACATTACATACCGATTTAGCGTCGAACTTATGTCTTCGGAAGGCGGGAGGCAAGGAACAAGGCTATAACGCTAAGAGGTTATGCTCATCTGTCCGTTGATACACGAGCCTGTCAAGCTTAAGTGTTTAATCAAATTTCTTAGACATGTTACAGCATCTTTATGAAAGGCTGCGTCTGTTCGTTTGTTAATCTGCGGGTCTGTTATGGCTGGTATACCACTTTCAATGGACGTAGACGTATCTTCAGAAGCACGAGTCTTGTACTTTTTTTTCTGTTTTTTTTATTTTTGAAAACAACGTTTCTTAATTTAATATTTTTATTGAATTTGTGCCACTGAAATTAATTCACGTGAGATTCCAGTAGAAAAACACAATGGAACTCTTTGCCCAGCAAAGTAAATTTAATAATTTAATTAAAAATTAACAAAATAAAAAAAACTCTTTCTTCGTGTTTGGAGAAGACGAAAAACAAAGTGTTGAAGGCCTACTCTGAATGACACAGACACAATATGAATTTTTTTATTTGCTATTTTCAAAAAGCAGTTTAGAGTTTGTAATTGTAAAAAAATAATTTCGAATTTTTTTTCAAATGAGGTCAAAGTTGACGTTTTAGCGTTCGTATCAGTTCTCGGAAGATAAGATAAAAAGGAGAGCATATTGTAGTTTTGATTTTTAATTTAATTTCATGTCATTTTTAATCCTGGTAAAATTTTGTCTTTGATTTTATTGAAATATTTAATTCGCATTATCTAATGTATTTGTATTACCATTACCTTTATTGATCTTTCTAGTAGAGTACAGTTGAATAAAAGGAATCTGTGTTTGTTTGAAATAACACTAAAATTTGATGGTGTTTCTTAAATGACTACCTAATGTTACGTTGTAAAGGGCGCTGATGAATAGACAGTTTGGGTCATCAAAAGTATAATACAAAATCAAATTTCCCAAAGTGTATTGGAAAAGATCGTGCACCCGGCAATCGTTGTGTTTGAATTGTTGGAACTGGTAAATATATATATATATATATATATATATATATATATATATATATATATATATATATATAAATATGTATATGTATGTATATATATATATGTATGTATATATGTATATATGTATATATATGTATATATATATGTATATATATATATATATATATATATATATATATATATGTATATATATATATATACATATATATAATGAAGACGAATGGAAAGGAATTAGAGAAGCAAAAGTCACATCATAATTCAATTCTATTGCTCAGAGCAAGGTATATTCCGCAAAAAAGGCAATTTATTCAAGTTAAATTTTCCTTAAGCCAGGCTTTTCAAAGATCAAAATCTTATCATCAGAGGAAGTCGCTGGGATAGATAAGTTGGCAAAGGTCAAGATTTAAAATTACACCACTTTATTGTATATATATATATTAGTATTTCATGTATCCACATAACATTTTATAAGGAGATATCATTTTTTATATATCAATTTTCAGTATTTACTTCAATAGTGCTCGATACGTAAGTAGAGCTAGGTAGTAACCTATGAAAATATATATGGCAATCAAGCTACACAGAAGTTCCCGCGTTTCATCCCCGCGGGAATCCTCAGGCTTACTATATATATATATATATATATATATATATATATATATATATATATATATAATTATACATTTTTATTTATACAAACATTATTGGTTACATATGTGCATACATGTTTCGGTTGCACTTTTCCAAGAAAGTCAACCTCATCAGACCAAGAATTTGTCTTGGTCTGATGAGGTTGACTTTCTTGGAAAAGTGCAACCGAAACATGTATGCACATATGTAACCAATAATGTTTGTATAAATAAAAATTTATACTTATAAAAAGCTCTACTTGGTATTGAGCACTTTTTATAAACACTTGAGTTTCCACGGATTTACATTTACAGAAACTAATACAATACATGTACGGTATATATATATATATATATATATATATATATATATATATATATATATATATATATATATATATATATATATATAATTTCTATTGGTTGAATCAATACTAATAAGAAAATATAACCTGTGATTGAACTGCAGAGCAGGGCTCAATTTCAACTTCTTAGTAAAACCACACACGACAAACATACCCTACACATTATAACCATCGATTACTCACTGTGATTATATTAAATGAATAAGTAAAACAAGAATGAAGATAAATAAATACATTAATGGGATGAGTAAAACTAGTTAAAACCTTTAAGGGACATAATTTCGAACAAACACAGCTTAATCCATTTGAGTTACCTCCCCTCCTATATTGGACACACAATAGTCAAAGACCACGCTCATGGTAAACAATAATAATTAAAAAGATCAATTATTAACACTACACATAATAATAATAATAATAATAATAATAATAATAATAATAATAATAATAATAATAATAATAATAATAATAATAATAATAATAATAATATTAAAAATGATAGTAATAATAATAATAATAATAATAATAATAATAATAATAATAATAATAATAATAATAATAATAATCACTGAACAAATAATTTAACAATATTTAACTACACCTAACCATTTAATCTAGTCACACATCAACATTAAAAAAAAGTTTCTGCGAACCTAAACAAACCGTAATTTCCGGCCAAGCCACACACCGACGAGTGAATATATTTTTCTGATGATGGGGAATTCTCCCGAAAATTTAAATTAAAATAAAACAGAAGGAAAGGAAGAAACACACCCTGCAATATCGGTCCGAACTTAACACTGGTAAATATAATAAAATTATTTGAAAATGATTGATTTCTCACTATTGTCACTATTTCAATTGTTTACCATTTCACGTACCGCCGGTGTCACCTAACTAACGCATTGTCTCCGCCTTCTAACAATACTAATTACATATTACGAACAATGCGTCAAGCAAACTGCAACATTCTTCTCATATATATATATATATATATATATATATATATATATATATATAGAGAGAGAGAGAGAGAGAGAGAGAGAGAGAGATACTGAAGTTCAACCCATTTTAATCGCCACTTCTGCACTGATGTGAGTAAAAAATCGTAACGATATCGGCTGTAGATGCAAAAACACTTTATTATTTAAAAATGTACATAATTAATATCCTTTTAAGATTAATAGTCTTAATAGTAGAGACCTGTTTTGAATTACAAAGTTTGTTGTCATTCGCCGTTATGAAATGTTCCACTCGAGTGTCGAACACTTTCTAGTCGAACACTTTCGACAGCAATGAATCTTGCCTCCGTCTCTAGGGTAAGTGTATGTTCATTTCAATTACTCTCTGTGACAATTTCTCGTAGCCGTGTGAAAATAGACATTAGGCTTGTGCTTCTTTGCTGAATATACGAATTGCGTTCGATCCCATGCGACCAACACTCCCTCACTGCAGACGGAAAAATAAAAAAAGGAATGATATCGTCTGTATTTTAAAATATTGATATATATATATATATATATATATATATATATATATATATATATATATATATATATATTAATTTAACAAAACCCCTTATATTTTAAAACCTGAGCTAATTAGGTCATCACTCACGGCATGCTGGGTCGGTGTAGGTGGAAGGTGTTTACTCTCCTTATTTGCATTTAAACCTCCTTAATTATTGTTTATTTTACTAAGACATGGTTTAAGTTAAAAATAGTTGTTAATGAGCAATGCCGAAACCTATTTAACTCTAAACAATTTACGTTACTAAAATAGTAATTAACCGGAACTAAGAGTATGTTAAGGGTCCTATTTAAATCGCGTAAATTGAACGAAATTAAGAAGAGAAAGGCCAGCATGGCTGTTTTTTAATACTTACTAAGAAGGGAAGACCGTATTCGACAAGAAGTGTAAGGCAAGTTTTCAAAAAATATTTACAGTTTTAACAGAAAATTCATATTTATTGGAATGCATTTAAAGTGGAAAACGTTTTTATTTTAATGTATGTACATTATTGTTTAGGAAAAATGCTGAACTTCTAACGAGAATGGTAATTTTTGGGAGGATGGCCTTATGAAAACAAAACTACCCGATTAAAGGATATTCTGATTAAATAAATGCAAATTATCAATCCTCATCTAAACAATTCAGAAATAACATATTTATATGCTAAAACATAGGACATATGTTTGTGAGGATTTATATATTTATATATATATATATATATATATATATATATATATTGTTATTAATTATATGAAAGAAAAATGATCACAAATTAAACGTCGTTTAGACAGATTAATGACTATCTCTAGTTAATGCAATACTATAAAATATATAAAAACAAAGTGTAATGTAATCTCAATATCACTTATCAGACTTAAAACATATATAGAAGACTAGAATTGAATATCGAATGCTATGAAAAAGTTTAAATTATTAAAAATTATTAAAAAATTCATATTATATTTTTTAAATTACAAAAATAGAATTCAAATCTCGTAATTAGATGATAACCGAAATACATATATATACAGTGTCAAGTGAGATTTTTGCATTTACTTTTCCATTTTTCTTAAGGTAAAGATAAAATAAATTTAGCCTACATAATATTTGAGTTTTTTCCATAATTTTTTAATGACATGTAATAATACATTTGTGGATAATTTTAAAACACTGGGTATATTCGCACATTTCATAAATATAAATATAAAAGAATTTTTCTTTAACTACGAAGTTAATATGATACGAAACTTATTTTAAACCGCTGCTGCATACTGGCCCCTTTTCTTTTTTTTTAAATCGTATTTTTGTGAAGTTGTATTAAGTTACCTCGAATTATATAAAGATATAATTGAGAAAGTAAATAAAGGCATTAACAGGGATAATAGTTTGATAATATTTCATGACACATTGGATTCTCTTACATTTGCGGATTGCTTTTACAACAATGGTTATATGCGCATATTTCATAAATATTAAATATTTAAGCAGTGTTCTGGCGTGTGATGCTAATATCAATGACTTCGTTTCAAAAGGTTAAACACAATATGATAATTAGGGTATGGTAAGTTCGTTCTCTTAATGTTCTATAAATACGGTTCAGCTGGTCCTCAAAGGTTTTTTTACGACGGAATCCTCTTTGGAGTGCAAGAGAAGCAACTCATGATTTTTACACTACATTTGATTTTCCTTTCAAAAGGCGTTTGAGACAGGATCTTTTAGCCGGCCAACTATTTTCGGTTATCATGGATTCACTACTTACGGGCATTAAAGCGTCGGTTCTGTTTTTCTCCAAGCCTGCAATTAATTGTGAATTTCAGTTAATGGAGACGACAGTACGGGGACCATAAATTCCCCGCATAATAAATGAATGCTTGTTTTCGCTCCACACGGTAAACTTTTAATTTTAGATGACTCAGGAGGATTAACCAGTTCCTTTTAGAATCTTCAGTGGTTTTGTATCTATGGACAATCCCACGAGAGATAAAACCTCATTAAACATACATAGTTTATAGCCGTTCGTGCCGTCTCTATTTGCCACGTTCATAAATAATATCACACATTTGTATTTTTTTAGGAACCACGAATTTGTAATCATCATTTCTTTTATATAGCAATTAGATATAAGGTGTATTGCTTTCGTTCAATACAGAAATATGAAAATATTTCTTTTCGACTGTCAAAGTAATGAAGATGTGAAAGGTATTTAAGTATTTGCTTTGCCGTTGTGTTTGCGTTGGTCAGAATAAATCGACTGACAGTGAACATTTTAACAAGCGATAAGCATTATTTCAAAGACTGCACAGATTTCACTCTCCGATAAGTTCTTGAATGTGCCTCTACCTACATTGTGTTAAGGCACATTCACCGGCGACTGTTATACCCACTAGCAAAACATTTAACGTGTGTTTCTCCCACTGTTCGAATTCGTCCATAACACGGGTTTTTTATATAACTTTGTAGAAGATCATAATTCCTACTGGAAACTAGTTCATAGCTCAGTAAAACAGTGGTTTTAACAACATCGCTGTCTGTACAACTTATAATAATTGAAGAAAATTATTTACTAATTAATTGACATTTACAATGGGAGTTGAAACGATAAACGTTATTACAAAATGTATGTCTCGGTTGGAAGCCAAGGAGGCGTAACTTACCAAATTCTCAAGGGGATAATTCTGACAGGTTATCTCTCTTTAATATGTGTATTTTGTTTTCTTTAGTAAAAATGCTTTCTACCTAACAGCTTCTCAATAATGTTCCTTGCCATTGAATGCAGTTTGCAACAGCATTGACCATGACCAGTTTTTCAAAATGTTGACATACCTTTCAATGTATGTCACATAACAAAGTTTTTAATCATATAAACATCGTTTTTTTTCTGGAACGTTTGTGTTTCATCTATTTCCTAAATCGAGTTATTTTCGCGATGCGCACAATTAAGAATTCTACATTTCTCTCTTTTAGTATCCTGAATTTGTGCACAATTTGTTCCAGCACGACCCTAATTAATTGGGTTTTAACCGTAGGATTTCATGAAAGTAAAAGGATATATTTTCATGGGGCAAATGCATACTAAAAACTAACAGATCGTAATCTACTATGTTATCTTATATGTATAAAATCCGTCACATTTGAATATATATATATATATATATATATATATATATATATATATATATATATATATATATATATATAGGATATGATGGACTCTCCCGCCGATTGCGACGTATAAGGTTCCAACAACTTTCATTTGTGTTTAGATCGTTCATGACACCCGAGTCCGGCAAAGGACCTGCAAGGAAAGCCGCAAACAGTGCAAGAGTGTGAGTAATCGGATGCCAGGTGTGGAGCACTCTCTCTAGCTTTTCGCCTAACTCTGGCAGTTCTCATATTATCCACACAGGTCTCATTGAATCTTTCCAGTCCAATACAACAAGCTGCTCGCCATGTCTTCCTGTCTTTTGTACAGTCTTCAAAGTTTTTTGGGGGTACTCCAATTGCCGTCAGCACATCTTTCAATTTATCTTTGTACCTCAGCAAGGGCCGACCAACATTCCATTCATATATATATATATATATATATATATATATATATATATATATATATATATATATATGTGATTTTATGAAGGCTTACCAAAGCATTCCTTTCAGGACACCAATGATCACCATTAAATATATTTTTTCTTACAAATATTATTTATTCAAATTAAATGTTCTTTATTCAATATTTTTAAGAAAAAATATATATAATGGTGATCATTGGTGTCCTTAAAGGAATGCTTTGGTAAGCCTTCATAAAATCACATATAAATGCTCTGTACTCTGTAATCGAGTATCATCGAGCTTGTTTTTTATTGGAACAACCCCGGTCTTCACTGAATGATCTATTTTATAAGTGAAAAATCTAAATCTATACATATATATATATATATATATATATATATATATATATATATATATATATATATATATATATATATATAATATATATATTTATATATATCAGTCTAGTGTTCGTGGAAGTGTTACGCTTTCTTTTTGTAAGACTCTACATGTGTTACTTAGTGTGACGATGAAGTCGTTTTCGATGTCATCTTATTTTTAAGATGCCTATCATTAACATATCTGTTTTTTACGAGCTGGTGTCTGTGGCGGCGTTATCTATTTCCCAGCTGATCCAGAACCACAATTTAATGCGAGACTTTTGTCATCGCAAAAAGAAAAGTGTTTTTTTCATCGCTTGGTAATACAAAACATCGCACGTAATAGTAACTCCTATAGCCTCACATTAGTTTCAAAGTTGGTTTACTATTCAGCTTTCATCTATTGGTCAAATGTTGTAGATTAATGTATTTGCTTTATTTTATACGAGCAAGGTTAGGGTTAGGGGTAGGGATAGAACGGGAAAATGATACAGTTACAGTCTTTTCTATCATGTTTTATGAACGTAAATTAACATTTGTATTTTTCTATATATATAAAATAGTAGCTTGTGTGTATGTGTCCGCCTGATCTTTGTGTATTAGGTTCACCCAAACCGCTGACAACTGTTTTTCTATAGATTCAAGTGAAATTGAAAGCATAAGTAAATGACCAAAAATTTCAGCAAACTTTGATAATATAAGGAAGGTATACCCACACACTGAAATTTAAACCATAAGTTCACCGAAAATTCAAATAGGTCTAATTTCAATTTAATGTATACCTTATTTAATGTATATATATATATATATATATATATATATATATATATATCAATAGAACTATGTAAATATATTATAAACCATTGTTTCGTAAAAGTCTTACTTTTTATTGAGGAAACCATAACAATGTGCGTGTTAAAATAAATAGCATTTATTTTAATCTAAGCTTTCGAATGTTAGAATTGTCCTTGTCAAAGCAAATTGTTTTTTCTTCTTTGCATTTTTATCGTCCGATTTTATGTGGTTAATTGATTGATTTGTTTTACGGCATATCAACCTCTTATGAGTCATTTAATGCCGATCGATTCTATGTGGACTTCTGAGTCAGAGAGAAAAACCCGGTATGTCTATTAGCGCGGCTCGCTTTTTTGAATCAGTAGAAAGGGGTAGATATATTATACACCATTGATTCGTAAAAGTCTTACTTTTGTTGAGAAAACCATAACAATATGTTTGTTAAAATAAATAACATTTATTTCAATCTGAGCTTTCGCTTATTAGTATTGCATTGTCATAGCAAATTGAATTTTCGTTTTTTGTCATTTTCATCGTCTGATGCTATGTGGACTTATGGGTCAAAAAAACAATCCGGTATGTATGTTAGCGCGGCGACGCTATATATATATATATATATATATATATATATATATATATATATATATATATATATATATATATATATGAGAGGTTCGAACGCAAAGTGCGATAAATACAATCAAGACTACGAATGAAGGCTGATTTTAATTGAAATCAAAAAGAAATTATTTCGGTATCATATTATGTAACACATAGTTTTTGGGTGTCGCTGAGTGTTGAAATGCAACACTTTTTGTAGGGGCAGTTTCGTGACTTTTAAAATGGCGTTCATCGCGTTTTGCATACGACCTCTTCATATATATATTTAATATATATATATGTGATGCATATATATATATATATATATATATATATATATATATATATATATATATATATCCAGATAGCTATATATATGTATGTCTCCACATGATCAAGGCCGGGTAAAAAAGGCTAGTCGATATATGATGAAGTAATATAAATCTGCGATATCTGTCAGGCAATAAAATACACACTAAAAGCTCTATACCAAGATTAAGTTGCATTTCTATTCAGTAAAATGTGACATGCAAATGTAATCCTGTTTACATTTTGTATTTTCTGGTTTTACGATAAAATCTTAATTTCTGCATTATTGGGTGCTTGTATAATAAAAAGCCGAACAAATATGTGTTTGTCTTTTAGTGTTGGAGAGGTAAATAAGGGCAGGTAACTCTACACAACAGCTCTAGCGTTCGAACAATATTTTTCTAACCCTAACCATAACCCTAAACCCTAAGCCTAACCCTAAACCCAACCCTAACCCTAACCCTAACACTAAACACAAACCCTAACCCTAACCCTAACCCTTTTATGTATAATCGACGTTCTCCTTGCACAGTAGCCACATGTGCAACGCCAATTAAAACCATCAGTTTTGATTACTGGAAAATCTTGCTTAAAATTCGTGGTAAGAGTTACCTGCCCCTTATGTACCTCTCCAACACTAAAAGACAAAAAAAATTTTTTTTCGGCTTTTTATTATACAAGCACCCATTATTGTTCTAATTTATAAAAAACGAAAATACTACACTTTTATTTTATTTTATTAAGTTGGGAATTATAGTCATTACAATGATAAGAATAGACACCATAATACAAATTTGAAGTCATACATAAGAAAGACACATAAATGTTCATTCATTTCCGAGAAGCACAAGGTACGCCAATTAGTATTCATATATCTTAGTCAGTTCTCAAACTATTGAACTAATTCTACTGACGTTTTGAAAATACATTCTATATATCGGGTATTCATTTACCACGACACTGTGGTATGAACTGTGGTTGGCGGCTTACCAATACAGTTGCACGTGCTGTGAAATAACTTAGAGTATTGATTTACTCCTCTCCAAGAGTTAGGCACAAGGCCAGTTTGTATCTTACTCCCACAAGTAAGATGTGACCCAAGGTCGGGTCGGGAAAGTGGGGTTTTAAAATTGCCTGGGCAGGACCCGTCGGCATTCCTCGGTAGGGGCGCCCCAGGCAGTAAGCAATAAACTTGCTCCTCCCAAAGAGAGGAGGCGAAGCCTGGGAGGGTGGACCGATAGAACTGCACAGGACAGACCCATAGACCGGCGTAAATCAAGACCCGAAGGCCAAGACAATACCAGTCTATGGGGTGCAGTATCCATCGAAACAGATACTACACTTTGATCTTAGCCAAAAGGCCAAGAACTAACATCACATTCTATATATCGGGTAGTGTAGGCTATTTATACTCATATATACGTTTATATGTTAATCTATATTTAGAAATTAAAATATATTTCTAGAGGTAAGATGCTGGGTTTAGCCAGCCCACACGTTTGCTTCTAATTAAACCACTTTACACCGATGTGGCCACGACATAATAATAAGTAAATGTGTTAAATCAACAAGTTATCTTTAATCTGTTTGTTTAAACTTTTGCGAGATCTTAAGAACTTTATTTTGTTATCTGAAGTATTTTCCATCCGAAACGCCAAGCAGCTTGATGGTGTAGGATAAACCACGAAGTCTCTTTAAGTTATATCATTGACTCAAACGATACTTCCAGACGTATAGTAATAGTAAGTGTCGTATTTAGCATCGTCCGTGTTACTGCCCCAACTCTAGCTACTAGCTATTGTCCATGTGCCTAACTCCTGGAGAGGAGTAAATCAATACTAGCTCTTGTCCATGTGTCTTAGTTGATCTAAGCCGTCTAGATTTTATTTGTGTGAGAGTAATCATGTATAGATATATGTACATAACACAGCCGGAACTCTCCTCCAGCGCTCACAGTAGCCACGGCTACTACTTTCTTTTATCTCTTCATCATGTCAACCCAAAATTTCGATGTACTTGCATGACATTTTTCTTCAGATTATCACCCTGAGGAACTCTTACAATAAAGACGAAACTTTGATGAATATATAAAAAAATATTTCTTGTTTTTTTTTCCTTTTTCATTGCACATAATATATGTATATATAACTTTTTTGTTTCATTTTACTTCAGTCGAATTTCTCAAAAATTAAGGGGGCACTTCCTGGCGCTAACACTTGATATCTATTAAGAATGGAGTTCATGTCTGTCTGTCTGTCTGTCTGTCTTTCTGTCTGAAGCCGAAACTCCATCAGAGTAGCATTGTTATTTACTAGTCCGCCAGTTTCATTATATACTGCTAGAAAAACCGCCGGAAACACTATGCGCATTTCTCAATTTACATAATATATTGCTTATAAACTTCTAATAAATTACTATTCGCAAATATACACTCATGTTTGTCTTCTTCAGATTTCCATATGTATTTACGCTATTTTTCACGCTAATAATCTTACTTATAAATCATAATTTAGACAGACAGACATACAGACCGATACATAAACACCATTATTAATCGATTTCTTTTATTTACATACATGTAATGCGTTACGTAGTTAACAACGCTGGCTTTTTAATCAGTCGTTTCCTCCCACCCTCCGGTAATTAAATATGGCGCAACTGATTAAACAGCCAGCGTTAACGCTGGCATTCACCGTGCTTATTATTTTTTATTAAAAACCGTTCTAAGTTTGTTTATTTTCTTAATCTTATATATTTTAAAACACAAATTCACTGAATCAAATTGTTTAATTAAAATAATAATTGATTAAACAATTACTATTAAAAAACACACACACACATTATAACGAATTTAGTTTTCCACTATAGGACCTGCGCTAACTTAGACCCCGTCGTTACTGTTAGGGTCAGTATTTTGTTTTTTAAATTGATTTTAATTTACGTACACTTTCTTCCACTTTGAAAGACATAAAATATTACTTACGTGGATTTGGCGAAAAACGATCGGGTGTAAATAAATGCGAGCAGACGATACTTTGGAGGGGGGCACCTTTTACTGGGCAAGTAAATAACTGTTTTTAGAATCGTATTCGCTGTATTTCTTTATTGTTACTTTTATTTTCGGTACACTTTCCTTTTCTCTCTTTGAACAACTAAAACTATTATTATTTATTATTCCGTAAATTCTTACGTGGATTAAGTGCAAAACAATTAGGGGGAAAGAAATGCGAGCAGACGATAACTTTGGAAAGGGCATTCTGAAAATAAAACGGCAGTAGCAAGACATTTTTCAATCGTTAAGAATTAAATTATTTTTCTCAACTGTGAATACCAAAGTAAAAATATTTCTATTGATGTGGGGAGGGTAAAACAAAAACGGGGTAGGGTCGAATTTCTTTTTTTTCTTTATGTTCAACTAAAAATATTCTTGGTCAAAAACTCAGAAAATTAATGTCAAACCACCCAGGAAATATGACTGGAGCTCCATCGGTTTACGCGGGAACGATCATTTCTGACACGGCAGCCTAGCAAAAATATGCGACCGGAGGGAGCATATATTTGCTAGTCTATATAAGATACATAGATATTTGAATACTTTTTAAAAGTTCTCTCTTACCTCTCAAGCGTCGACGTTGTAAAGAAGTTAAGAACATTACATTTCCTCCCTCAAATTGACTATTTGATTTTGTTAGTATAACAACTTATTTTGGTCGCTTGGTCTTATCAAATTTCAGGAAAATAATTCATCTAGTCTCGTGGACTATCCAGCTAAGTGCTGTTTCTTGAATTAACATCACTAGCATTCCTTTTACAGGCGTGTAGCCACACCAAAGACATCATATTTAAGCATCGAATACTATGTTTTTATTAATGTTTGGTCAGGGTATACTTGTAGGGTGAAGTATGTTCATGTTAGGGTTTCCTAACAAACCCTTTCACAGATATACTGAAGACGATAGTTTCTAGTACGTAATTAATACTATATGTAAGTTATAATGGGTTTATGTATAAGTAAAAGCAAATGGTAATATTAATTTCTGTCAGAATTAATACTATATGTAAGTTATAATGGGTTTATGTATAAGTAAAAGCAAATGGTAATATTAATTTCTGTCAGAATTAATACTATATGTAAGTTATAATGGGTTTATGTATAAGTAAAAGCAAATGGTAATATTAATTTCTGTCAGAATTAATACTATATGTAAGTTATAATGGGTTTATGTATAAGTAAAAGCAAATGGTAATATTAATTTCTGTCAGAATTAATACTATATGTAAGTTATAATGGGTTTATGTATAAGTAAAAGCAAATGGTAATATTAATTTCTGTCAGAATTAATACTATATGTAAGTTATAATGGGTTTATGTATAAGTAAAAGCAAATGGTAATATTAATTTCTGTCAGAATTAATACTATATGTAAGTTATAATGGGTTTATGTATAAGTAAAAGCAAATGGTAATATTAATTTCTGTCAGAATTAATACTATATGTAAGTTATAATGGGTTTATGTATAAGTAAAAGCAAATGGTAATATTAATTTCTGTCAGAATTAATACTATATGTAAGTTATAATGGGTTTATGTATAAGTAAAAGCAAATGGTAATATTAATTTCTGTCAGAATTAATACTATATGTAAGTTATAATGGGTTTATGTATAAGTAAAAGCAAATGGTAATATTAATTTCTGTCAGAATTAATACTATATGTAAGTTATAATGGGTTTATGTATAAGTAAAAGCAAATGGTAATATTAATTTCTGTCAGAATTAATACTATATGTAAGTTATAATGGGTTTATGTATAAGTAAAAGCAAATGGTAATATTAATTTCTGTCAGAATTAATACTATATGTAAGTTATAATGGGTTTATGTATAAGTAAAAGCAAATGGTAATATTAATTTCTGTCAGAATTAATACTATATGTAAGTTATAATGGGTTTATGTATAAGTAAAAGCAAATGGTAATATTAATTTCTGTCAGAATTAATACTATATGTAAGTTATAATGGGTTTATGTATAAGTAAAAGCAAATGGTAATATTAATTTCTGTCAGAATTAATACTATATGTAAGTTATAATGGGTTTATGTATAAGTAAAAGCAAATGGTAATATTAATTTCTGTCAGAAATGCAAATATGGAAAATTTGAATCGGTCTCCGATTTTCGTACTCCGTTGTTCCGATCGCCAACATTATTGACAAATGCAAAGCGTTCGAGTGCGAGAACGAACAGATGGAACTTAATTGCTTTGCAATAAACCTTGCAGGTGATTGGTGTGATGATTTTATTGGGTCGGATAAAGAATCGAATCGTGACTATACTTGTACGTCACTCGCGACAATTGAATGAAAATGGACGCTTGAACAATCATGCGTGAACCAGATCACAAATATCAATATATATATATATATATATATATATATATATATATATATATATATATATATATATATATATATATATATTTAAATATTTATATATATATATATTTATATTTGAATATTTATATAGTTATATATATATATATGTATATATATGTGTGTGTGTAATTAGTTTAGTTGTATTACTAGGTATAGTGTGTCAGTTCAAATATGGCTTGATAGTGAAGAAAATAAGTATTAGTGATACATATATTATCAGTTTGGTTTACATAAGTAACTCGAAGTTACGCTGTTTGCGACCCTCTCAAGGCCACTTACTTATTCATATATGTACGTATATATATATATATATATATATATATATATATATATATATATATATATGTATGTGTGTGTGTGTGTGTGTGTGTGTATGATAATTAATAGTAAAATGTTCGGACCTAATGGAAAATGAAATAAGGAAAACCAAAATATTTATTAAATATTCATCTTCTTTTCACTTTTATTAAAAGGTTTCATCAGGACTTGAGATTGAAGAAAAAGGTTTTCCTCATTTCATTTTTCAAATATATATATATATATATACATATATATATATATATATATATGTGTACATGAATAACTTAGTGGCTCTGAGGAGGTCGCAGCTTTTTTGTCATTTGCTCTTGACACCTCAGCTTGATTCGACGAAAAATCAACAGCGGTCGTGAGGCCTATGTAACATTTGTCATTGTTTTTGATATTAAAACAAAAAAAGACAATCAGAAAAACTGAAAAATAAAAAAAATATTACACGAACGCCTTCTGTTTTTTACAATGTTTGCATACATGAGAAAATGCTGACTAAATACACACAATATATATATATATATATATATATATATATATATACATTAAACATTACTATTTACTGTTCGCATGTTTCATGCTCACTAACAATAATCAGTTGGATTCTATAATTGCAGTGTCTGTCGAACAATTTAAACCAAAAACGGCTCTGATTTCGCACAGTGTATCGATACTCGATGGCTGACTGAGAAAGCCCCAGATCTTTAATATAAGATATACTCCTTCATTTCATGTGTAAAAACAATGTGTCCTCTCTCGCATCCGACTTAACTTATTGGTAAATCGTTGGTATAGAGAGCTTCATAGCATCCAAGAAATGCCTAGACAAACCTAATAGCCAGCTGTTGTACACCCAAAGAGGTGCCACCGCTATTTCACACACAGACCACTATTTCAATTGCTTTCAACGAAATAGATGTTCTGAAACTAAAGATGCCTGTAGGATTGCCATTAACAACTGGAAAAGGGTCATGGAAAATGTGAAAGAGTGATATGCTCAATCTTTAAAGTCTAAAGTAGCCAATCTATTGTAACGTTCTATAGAGCAACAATGACAAAGATCTGTTTGATTTTCTCTGTTCCGACCTTGAGCACGTAGTACAATGGGGAAAAAGATGGTTATTTTTAATGTGTCCAAAAAACAAACTTATTTCTTTTCACCACCAACGCTCTGATCCCCACTTGCCTCCAATTTAAATTAATTGTTCCTGTATTAAGAAAGCTTCCTGATTTAGAAAAGCTTCTGCAACTGGCCTTCACCCCAGACCTAAAAATAGATCACTTACATGAAATCCGTTGGCAAGGTCGCTTAGAATATGGTGGCTTCATTCTTCCCCTCTATAAAGTATCTCACTCCTGAAACAATACTTAACCTGTATAAGAGCTATATAGTATTACCATGGAGTAATGTTTCTACATCTGGGGAGGTGCTGCTCAAAGCAACCTTTCGTTCCTCGAGAGAGTAGAAAGCCGACTTCTAAATCTAGTGAGAGATGATCTTTTCTCCTCCATTCTACCTCTATCTCAAAGAAGAGACTTTGCTAGTCTTTCTCTACTCTATCGTTATTATCATGGTTGCTGCTCAACTGATCTCCTATATATAGTCCGCTATCTAACAGCATTACTACTTATTTTTTTAATAAATTGATATTTATTATCCACAAATATTCATGCGTAGTAAAAATACGCACTTAAAATAATCCTCGTGGCTTATATAACTGCATCGCCATCGAAAGATTTGAACCCTGGATCCGAGCCACTCCAATGCAACATACTTAACAATTCGGCTACAATATATTTTGTTTCATTTTATTTCAATCGAAATTCTCATAAACCAAGGAAGCTCACACTTGATCCCGATATGAGATACGTAGATATTCGAATATTCTATTAAAGTTCTCTTTTCCTGTCAAACGTTGTGTTTGTAAAGAAGTTAACAGCATTAATTTTCCTCTCGCCAATCATCCACTTTACTATGTTATAGTATATCTTTAGTGTGGTCTCTTGATCTCACAGGATTCCAGGACAAGAATTTAACTAGTCTGGTGGAGTATTCAGGTAAGTGGTGTTACTTGAGGTAACATCGCTAAGAGAAGGTGCAGCATTCCTCGCATGAACCAGTGTATTGTTGTGTTGAGGTGATCTTATTTGGACTTCGAATACTATGTAATTTTGAATATTTGGTTAGGGTTTACTTGTAGGGTGATTATCAACATGTCAGGTTGTCATGACACACCCTTGTACAGATAGACCGAAGGCACTCAAGGAGGGTGTCTAATCTGACATGCCAACCGACCAAGATAGCTTGTAAACCTTAATTCCGATGTTCTGGTTGCATGTTTCATGCTTCATGTCTCTACTTATTACTAACCTATGTATGCGTGTGTGTGTGTTAAATGTGTAAGGTACGAATGGCTTAGTGGCGCTGACGTCGTAAAGAATTAAACCTAGCCTTGTCGACGAAGCGAAACAAACGACAGGTTCATACGTATTATTATATTACATATGAGGTGATGAACGTTTGTTTACTTAATTCTAATTTTTATGTACTTAATAACACAATATGCATGCGAAAATATACCTTAGTTCTAGAATTGAGTTATTATTGAAAAAGTATAAATGTTATGATTAGCCGTAATTTAAAATTAACTGAACAGTCACCTATCGCTCTCTTAGCTGTTTATGTATTTCTTTCGGCCCTCTCACTCTAAGTAAATTCAATTCGATCTTCTTACAGCCGGGATTGAATTCATTATTTTCCTTACTGATGATCATACGCGTCTTTACAATTTCGGGTTGCCTATTCTTTGGACCAGTAATCTTTTGGAGGCACCTGTCTTTAAGGATAGAAACTGTCCGGCCGGTTTTCATAAGAGCGACGCGATGGTGAAGCGCATCCAATTTCCAAGCGTCTGAGCAGCGGACCGTAAAGTTAGTCTCTTGTCTCAGGACGGCCAGCTGGATCTACAAAGTTCGGCAGAAAAGAAAATGGCGACTACTGTTCCATCGTGCCATCTTCCCGCCAAAGTTTGAAGCATTATAATAGGTGTGTCATTCAAAAAAAGAAAAGTGAAAGAAAGATTGATAAACACTCTTTCTTTCACTTATTTTTCTTTCATTATCTTATGTTTACTTTTCTTCTTCTTATCGTTTGTAGACTTTTCTATTTCTTATTCTTTTTCTTTCATTTTCTATTCATGTTCATTTTCATTTTTTTTCTTTTTTCTCTTTCTTTTTCAATTTTCTTTTTTCATTTTCTTTTTCTTTTTCATTTTTTTCTTCTTTTTCTTCATCTTTTTCATTTTCTTTTCATTTTCTTTTTTTTTTCTTTTTTTCCAATTTTTTTCTTTTTCTTTTTTTTCTTTTTCTTTTTCTTTTTCGTTTTCTTTTTCTTTTTTTTTCTTTTATTTTTCTTTTTTTCTTTTTTTTTTCATTTTCTTTTCATTTTCTTTATCTTTTTTTCCCTTTTTTTCATTTTCTTTTCATTTTCTTTTTCTTTTCATTTTCTTTTTATTTATTTTTATTTTTATTTTTATTTTTATTTTTATTTTTATTTTTATTTTTTTATTTTTTATTTTCTGTTCATTTTCTTTTTCTTTTTTTTCTCTTTTTTTCATTTTCTTTTCATTTTCTCTTTTTTTCATTTTCTTTTTCTTTTTATTTTTATTTTTATTTTTATTTTTATTTTTATCTTTCTTTTTTGTCATTTTTCTTTTTCATTTTCATTTTCTTATCATTTTCTTTTTTTTCCTTTTTTATTTTCTTTTTCTTTTTGTTTTTCTTTTTTTTTCTTTCTCTTTTTGTTATTTTTTTTCTTTCTTTTTCTTTTTCTTTTTTTTTCTCTTTTTGTTATTTTTTTAATTTCTTTTTCTTTTTCTTTTTTTTTCTTTTTCTTTTTCTTTTTTTTTCTTTTCTTTTTTCTTTTTCATTTTCTTTCTTTATTTCCTTATTTAATTGTATGTATCAGTTTTATTCTTTTCTTTTTTTCTTTTTGTTTGTTTGTTTCTTTTTATTTTCTTTCATTTTCTTTTCTTTTATTTTTTCATCGTTACTATTTTTATTCGTTCCTTCTTATTTCTATGTGTTTATTTGGATTATTCGTATTACTGTTATCATCTTAAAAGTTATTCTCACACCGTTTTGGCCGATGTAACCTCTGAGCGTGCTCAGGTGCGTCTTGTCGATCTCGGGAATCTTCATGTCGAACTTGGGAATCTGTACGGCGGTACCTTGCTATTGTTCGTCACCCATGACCGGATAGACTCTTGAGTTATTCGAAATTGTATTCTAATTATCGACTGTACTGAGTATTTAAGCGTCAAACTCCAGAAAAATGTGACTTATAACTGATTATTACTAAACACTTTTATCTGCTGCTCCATTAGCTCTCGTGTTGTGAGAAACATTTCTGCGATTACAGCAGTCTTAATCATTTAAATATTACAAATTATCAATCCGCATTTAAAAAAATCTAAAATATTATTCTTTCTCGTTTCATTTTGTCTCTTTCTTCATTTTACAAATTTCTTCTTATTCATCTTAATTTTTTATCTTTTCTTTCATTTTCTATTCTGTTATTTTCTATTCTGTATTTATTTCATATTTTTTTCTTTTGTACATTTTCTCCTTTCGTTGTTACTTTTCTTTCTAATTCAATTCACCCCAAACAATGCATATTGCCACTGAGACGTTAAGGGTTATGGGTTAGGGTTAGGGTAACTCAGATTAAAAGCCATATTGATAGGGGGAATCCTTAATTGGGAGTTTTGCAGAAAGATGTCTGTTTATATTTACATTAACATTTCGGTGTGTTTGTGTAGTCGAGGAAACAAAATACGGGAAGAAAGTTCAAATAGAAACGGTCCGAGGTAGAAAACAATTAGAGTAGAAAGTTTTCGGGGGATTTCTACAACGAAGAGGTGGGATTTTGCTATTAGTCTGTTTTTTAGGGGGTATTTCCGTTGAGAGTGTATAATGCAATTAGTTCATCGGAGTACATTCTGTTGAGGTACTTGTAAAACAAACAAGGGAATGCAATATTGCGGTGATATGACGGGCTGGAGCTTGCTAGAGTGTGCGGGACATATAAGGTTAGTCTTTTTGCATCCTGTATAAGAGGAAGAGACGTGGTTTGTGTACCGGTCCAGATGGGGTAATACTATTTCATCCATAGGTGAATGGTTGCTTTGTAGAGATATATAATACTAGCAGGGATGAGAAGATTTCTAGCCCAGTAAAGGGGTCCCACCTAGTTTGCAGCAGACTTGGCAGTATATGTCTTTGTTCGAATTCATGTTGCTTGTGAATGTTAGGTCGAGGAGTTTGAATATTGGATTCTCTGGAAAGATGCTTCTAGTATTGGGAAGGTTTCTTATAATTGTTACATATTTCTTTTTCTTTTTTTCAGTTTATTTATTTATTTACTGATGAATCTTATCTTTTATCGTCTTATTCTTTTCGTTTACTATCCTTTCCTTTAACTTACATTTACTTTCTTTATTTATACATTTTCTTTCATTTTTTTTAAATTTCTTCTATTCTCTCTCTTTTACTTTCTTTTGTTCATTTTCTCTTTTTAAAAAATTCTTGCTTAATTTGTTTTCTGTACTCTTCTTTCTTCTACCTCTCTCGTTACTTTTTACATTTTCGTTCATTCTTGATTTCCATTCAATTCGATTTCTTTCATTTTTTTTTCTTTCTCTTTGTGATATTTCTTCTTCATTTCTTTTACTATTTATCCCATTCTCAACTCTTACCATTATATTTCTTCCTTTCCTCTTTTTTCTTTCCATCTCTGGTATTAGTGTCTTCTTTCTTAATTTGTTGGTCATTATCTATGTGAATATAGGAATTACTGAAGCGAAATGATTATTCGGACCACCTGCCGACATATTAGGCGCCATACATCAACTCTCCCTTCTATCTCATCACATACATATACATATTATTATTATAGTAAAGCTGAAGTAATAAACGTTTCTTTCGCTAAGGCATTTTCCTATGTATTTAACTCACACCAAATACATGTTAAATTATTCCTTGGTATATATATATATATATATATATGGGAAGAGAAGGATGAAGGTAATCCGACGTGATGGGAAAATGAAAAAGGAAAACCAAAAAATGGATGTTTTTTATGTGTACATCAACGTTTCGTCTTTATTTATAAGACTTCATCAGGATGATAAAATAGAGAAAAAATGTCATGCAGGTACAGATACATGTAGGGTAGACATATTGGGAGGAAAAATAAAATGAAATAATGGCCCCTACTGGGTGGACGTCCGTACTTGTTGGAGAAATAGAAATGAATGTTGAAGAAAATGAGTGGGGAAAAAAATGGAAGGATGGGGTGAGCAAGGACTACTGTGGCTGGTGGTAAGAGAAAGAGGTGGGGGATGAGCAGGGGTAAAGTGGATGGCAGAGAGGGAGTGGAGGAAGAGGGGGAGGGAGGTGTTTGATCAGATGGCTGCGGTCAAGATTGAAGGAGAAAAGTAAGTTGGAATGTTTGTGTATGGGGGGTGTATGCAGGGAAAAGAGGATGGGTAGAGAGGGAGGGGGGCTGTGATTTTGGTGGATGGGCGAAAGTTATGGTCTTAGAGAGCGTTTTGAGAAAATGAGGAAATTTAAGAAGAGGTTGGGAGAAAATAGTTGAGAGGGGGAGAGGGAGGATTTGTTGTGATAGGGTGTGAAATATTTGAAATATTTGGAAAATGATAGCAATGAGTGAGGGATTGGAGGGGTGGGTGATTTGAGGGGTGGAGGAGGGCGGTGATTGAAAGGGTGGGTATGGAATATTTGAAATATTTAGAGCATGAGAAAGTTTATTTGGACTGCAGTTTTAAAAATGTGAGGGAAAAAACGGAAACAGTAAGGAAAAAATGAAGATTCAAGGAGAAAAAGGAAGGGAGTGAGTAAATGGAAGAGTGTCATAAAGGTTGGAGATGAAAATAAAAGTTAACTATGATCAGGCAAGAGTCTTTGTTCTGTGAGGATGATCTTGCTTATTAAGGGTGATAGGTTAAAGAAACCATTTCGTTGCTTGATGGTGGTGGAGGCGGTTATGAGGGCAGTTTCCAATAATCTTCGCCGAGATTTGTTGTGGATGTATTTAGTGAGTTTGGCTTGTTCAAATTTAGATGCATGACCATGTTCTAGTGCATGGGAGAAAAGTGCACTAAGAGGGTTGTTGTTTTTTATGTCCCTTTTGTGTTCATTTAATCGTTTCTTTAATTCACGTTGTGTTTCTCCCACGGAAAATTGATGGCAATCATTGCAAGGGACAGTATATAAGCCGGCATGGGATGTGGGTGTTTTTTGGAAATGTCTGTATGTGTTTAAAGTTTGTTTTATGGATTGAGATGTGGTTTGTACAGTTAGAATGCCTAGTTTGTTAAGCGTGTTGCATATGGATGTGTTATTGGAGTGCGTGGGTAGGAGAAGGGTCTGTCTATGAGAGAGGTGTTAGGAGTTTGATTTTTTTGTGTGGTGTTTCTGGAGAATATTAGCTATTATTAATGCACTTTTCTCCCATGCACTAGAACATGGTCATGCATTCAAATTTGAACCAACCAAAATCACTAAATACATCCACAACAAATCTCGGCGAAGATTATTGGAAACTGCCCTCATCACCGCCTCTACCACCATCAAGCAACGAAATGGGTTCTTTAACCTATCACCCTTAATAAGCAAGATCATCCTCACAGAACAAAGACTCTTCCCTGATCATAGGTAACTTTTATTTTCATCTCAAACCTTTATGACACTCTTCCATTTACTCACTCCCTTCCTTTTTCTCATTGAATCTTCATTTTCTCCTTACTTTTTCCGTTTTTTCCCTCACATTTTTGAAACTGCAGTCCAAATAAAATTTCTCATGCTCCAAATATTTCAAATATTCCATACCCACCCTTTCAATCACCGCCCTCCTCCACCCCTCCAATCCCTCACTCATTGTTATAATTTTCCAAATATTTCAAATATTTAACACCCTATCACAACAAATCCTCCCTCTCCCCTCTTTTTCATTTTCTCATATATATATATATATATATATATATATATATATATATATATATATATATATAAAGCAGTATGGTTAACAACATTTGTAAAAAAAATGTTAAACATTGATTTATTATTTTGTTATTCTACTATTTTAAAATTTTATATAACGCGTTTCAACCAATAGTCCGCTATCATCAGATATGTAAACCCATTTGAATAAATGTCTTTGGATTTGATAGAGTATGAAACAACACTCTTACCAAATTAAAATACATTTATTACAATGGGTTTACATATCTTATGATAGCGGACCACCGCTTGAAACGCGTTATATAAAATTATAAAATTATAAAATAACAAAATAATGAAGAAATGTTAATGTTTTTTTACAAATGATGACAGCCTTACTTCTTTACATATATACTGTTCTCTCGTTGGAACTGGACTAATACAACACTACCCCCTTTTTCCTTTCTCTACCTCTCTCTCTCTCTCTCTTTATATATATATATATATATATATATACCTAGGAAATGAAAAAGGAAAAATCAAAATATGCTTTTTTATGTATTCATCAACGTTCTGTCTTTATTTGTAAGACTTCCTCAGGATGATAATTTTAAGAGAAATGTCATGCAAGTACATAGAAATATTGGGTTTACATGATGGGTTGATGAGAAGGGGAAACGCAACGTGAATTGAATAAAAAATTGAACGAACACAAAAGGGACATAAAAACAATAACTCTCTCAGTGCACTTTTCTCTCATGTATCAGAGCACGATCATTCTTTCAAATTTGGACAAGCCAAAATCACCAAATACATTCATAACAAAGCTCGGCGAAGACTACTGGAAACTGCACTAATCACAGCCTCCAACACCATCAGACAACGGAATGGCTTCTAAAATCTAACCCCCTTAATAAGCAAAATTATGCTGACCGAACAAAAACTAAACCTAGATCATGGCTAACCTTTCTTCTTTTCGCTATCAATTGTACTTATTTACAAGTCCCCGCATACGCACTCACGCACAAACCCCTTTCCACATACATTTTCATTCATCACAAATCTAAATCACTAAACCACAAATAAAAGCCGCAACAATGAACACAATCTAGACCTCTTCACAAATATTTAGATATTTAAACCCCATTTTGCCCTCAATTTAATTTCAAACCATCAACACTGCCTGCACAAAACTACATTTCTACCTATTTCTCGCCCAAATCAATATCACTTTTCTCCTTCTCTTTCTTTATCTTTTTCTTTCCTCTCATTGTCATATTAACAGCACATTTCAACGCTTTGTTTCTAACTTACTTATACTCACACATTCCTGACATAGCCAGCTGGTCAATACTCCTACCCTCAAAACATTTCACACCTAACCACAAAAAAATCTCCCCTCTCCCTCCCTCACTTATCTCACTCTTTCGACTACTTCTTTCACACCCTTACCCACCAACCCCACCTACTTTCAAATCATCTTCATTTCTTCAACTCTTTATCTAAAACAATGATTCTACCTACACACCAAAGACACATAACCTCCCCCTTCCCTCCTCTTTCCCCAGCCCCTCAAGTCCATGCTACACCTCACCACGACAAAAACCTCAGCACCTCTCTCCCACCATAAGACAAATTCACTAACACTCCCACCCTCCCCTTTTTCACTCACAGCCATCCACATTCATTTCACTCTCTGCCATTGACTTCCCTCAACCCGGACCTTGGTCCTGCGCTCCCAGTAGTGGCTACTACTTCTTCTCATCAACCCATCATGTCAACCCCATATTTCTATGTACTTGCATGACATTTGTTTTAAAATTATCATCCTGAGGAAGTCTTACAAATAAAGACGAAACGTTGATGAATACATAAAAATAAAACATATTTTGGTGTTTCCTTTTTCATTTCCCATTAGGTCGGATAATTCTATCCTTCCTTTCTCATATATATATATATATATATATATATATATATATATATATATATATATATATATATAAATGAAGAAGAATGGAAAGGAATTAGAGAAAGCAAAAGCCAAATCAAAATTCAATTCATATATATATATATATATTCGAAAGCTCAGTTTAAAATAAATAAATGTTATTTATTTATTTCAACAAATTACATTGTTATGGTTTTTCAAAAAAAGGTTTATACCTTTACGAAACAATGGTTTATAATAATGTGTCTACTCCTTTCTATTCAAAATGGCTTAACCGCGCCCTTAAGACACGGACATTCTTTCTCACCATGTCAATACCACCAGACGATGAAAAAAAGAAGAGAAAAAAACTCTCTGACGAGGAATATTTTATATTCGAAAGCTCAGTTTAAAATAAATAAATGTTATTTATTTATTTCAACAAATTACATTGTTATGCTTTTTCAAAAAAATGTTTATACCTTTACGAAACAATGGTTTATAATAATGTGTCTACTCCTTTATATATATATATATATATATATATATATATATATATATATATATATATATATATATATATGATAAAAAAAACTAATAGTCAAACATAATGGAGAATGAAAGAAGGAACATAAAAAATATCATTCATCAACGTTTCATTTTATTTAGGATTACCTCAGGATGATGTGTTTGAAGAAAATATCACACAAAGTACAACATATTTGAAATAATTTTAATTATTCCTTGGTTTTGAGATAGAGTCATGTTAGAAAAAGACTCCATTTTAATTGTTCTAATTATCGCAATAATGTACATTTTTTCATCAATTCACTTATTTTTTATTAAGTTTCGTTCAGTTACAGTCACCCTTTATCATAGATTTGTGTGTGAACTCCTGGTGTTGTATTATACAGTCTTTATGAGCCTCGCTTCTGTCACTCTCTTTCCTTTAAAATGAAAGTTAATACCACTAACTTAAAACAGACAAATTGTAATAGTTAATTATTAGCAATATCTATAAACACCACATTATTAATACTTATTAACCCATGGCTGGAAAGAAAACAAGAGAAAAAGAGAATAATAGAGACAAGTAGATATAGCGAGCAGATAGACTAATTCAGGATTTCGTCTTTTTATTTGGTTTTAAATTTAACTGGCTTTGCAAACTCACTTATTATCATACCAGCTAGTAGGATTTAAGCATTATTCATGAAAACTTACAATCATCTTGCCCTTGGTAGATCGTGTTTGTCGCAAAGAGGTATTGTTTTATTATGCCCTATGAAACCATCTTCCAAGACATTAACTTTCTTTCAGTAGAAAGTTGTGTTTATTACCTGTCACTTGAGGCGCCTCTACCATGGAACGCCGACGGGTTCGTTCATTGGTAGAGTTGTACTCTTCCAGAGTGCCAATTTGGAGAAGCTGCTTTCATACAGATTTAAATGACCTTGTCATCCATTTCTTCTGATGGAATCCACGAAACTAAAAGAACGTTTTTACTAATTTTTCATAAGAGCCGTCGACATATGCCATTCACAGTGTCCGAGACGTTTATCTTAATTCGGTATGGTTCGGATCTTACCAGGCATCACCTACACACACATATATATATATATATATATATATATATATATATATATTGTTGGTTATTTTATTATTCCATTATTGCGACAAAATATATGTTGTTTCATTAGCGTTAATAATGAACGTCAACTCTTCAAGCGTCAACGGAATCAAATTTTATATATATATATATATATATCCAGGGTTTCGAATCGTACGACCGGTAGTGAATAGTATTATCTCTATGCTGATGAGTCCTGACTGAAAAGGGACGAAACGTATACGTACATAGATAATAAACAACAACAAATATTTTATATTTGTCGCTCCTCGTAAAATAAGTAGAGCACTCTTAATGGTAGTACAAACACAGCATGACGTCACTTGCTTTATATGCATCATTCCTTCTTTAATATAAAAGTAGAATGCCTCGACATCAAGCCGCTTTTATATGTGTTAATTTATCATTGTTTATCGGCTATTCAAATATTGGGCGCGCGGTTAACGACGTTGGATGCAAGTTGAAAAATACTTGTTATCCAGGGTTTCGAATCGTACGACCGGTAGTGAATAGTCATATCTCTATGCTGATGAGTCCTGATTGAAAAGGGACGAAACGTATACGTACATAGATAATAAACAACAACAAATATTATATATATATATATATATATATAGATATAGATATATATCTATATATATAGAGAGAGATGCTTTAAATGCATCGTTCCTTTTATTAAGTCGAACACTTTATGACGTCCGCATCAAGTTTTTTAAATTATCACCGTTTATTCGCTGTTCAACATGGCCCAGTGTCTCAGGCGTCGGGATTTGAATTGCGAAATACTCGTAATCCGGGGTTTCGAATCGCATATCCGGTAATGAATAGTAATATCTCTATGCTGATGAGTCCCGATTATTAAGGATGAAAGATATACGTACATAGATAATAAACCATATAAAATATTATATATATATATATATATATATATATATATATATATATATATATATATATATGAAGATTAATGAAAGAAGAGGGATAAATATGTACGAATGACAAATCTATTTCAACTTTGATTGTTCAATGCAAGGTGTACTCGGTAAAAACATGTGTATTTTTCTTTCCTTAATCCAAGGCTTTTCAAAGATTGAAATCTTATCATCAGAGGAATTACATAGATGAATAAATTGGCAGTGGAAAAGCCAAAATTCAAAATTTGAAAAAATATTCAGTAATTGCTAGTAAGAGTGTGCGTGTAAAAAAATATGGGGTCTGTCCAGTTGGTGAATGTCCGTTGATAAGATGTCCGGTTTATATATATATATATATATATATATATATATATATATATATATATATTGTATGTGTATTAAGGCAGCATTTTCTCAGTTGTTCAAACATTGTTAGAAATAACTGAATTCGTCTGCTTAATTATACGTTTTTTTATTTTTTACTTTTTTTCTGATGTTTTTCTTTGTATTATAAGAAAAAGAAATGTTCCGAAGGTTTCACAGGTTTCACAGGTTTCACAGGTTTCACGAACGTTTTCGATTTTTCGTCGAATCATCCTCAGCTGTCAAAAGCAAATGCACAAAAAAGCTGGAGAAAGAAGATACTTTTATAAAAGACGGCAGAGAAACGCGCAGAGAACGTGTTTCGCATTGTTCCAAGAAAGTCGTAGACGATTTAAATTCAGCAACGCTGGATGGCATCATAAAACAAAATCGCATTACGTTATGCATTTTAAAATGTTACCATCGGTTTCATATGTGATGTTATTAATTTTAGGTTGTTGTATTTTTATCTAGATAGCTTCAAGTATTTTAATGTTTTTTCAATTGGTTTTTTGTCTACGTGTGTGTTTGTTTACGCTGTGCTTCTATTTCTATTTAGTTTGGTGTGTATTGTTGGCGTCTGTTCGCAAATACTTGATTATTTATTTATTATTATTCATTTCTTTTGGGGCTTTTACAGTTTCGATGTATATTTCAAATATAAATATGTTTTATCAAAACCGTAAAAAGTGCTTTCGGAATATTGAATAGAAAGTATTAATTAAGATATTGTTGTTTATACAATTCCTGTTTTTATCGGTACCCAAACCACATTGGAATACACATAAAAAATAGCGGTACCTTGTCCTTATTGCGTTTCAACTTTAGATTAAAGTCACTTAGAAAAATAATTCTCGTCTACAACCTATACTAATACTTCAAGTGAACCCCTGTGGATGTTTAGTTTGATGTTTCTCTGTACATATATAGCAATATTTAGAACATAACAACCATTTTTGTCCCCTAGATATCACACATATTTAAATAGGGAATTTATTCTACTAACACACAAATCTATCTTTTGTAAACATCATGAAACGAAACCAACGTCTTTGCTGACAGTTGATTATCTACGATATGTATTATTATCCATATCTATGTGCATAGTTTTATTTGCATAGTGTTACAGTGTATTGCTTCTAAATTTAGTCACAACTTCTATACATACATACATTTTAAAGACAATACACTTGTCTTGTTAATAATGTTAATAATTCAGTCAACTGCTGAAGAGGGTTGATTTCCCTTGTATATATGCTCAAATGCCTCCCCAAATTAGACAAGCATACGAATAGCTATTCAGCACACACACACACACACACCCACACACACACACTTTTGATGTTTTTATGAATATTGGATCTTTACAATTTTTTATTTCTATCTTTCATCTTTAGAAATATATATATATATATATATATAGAGAGAGAGATAGAGAGAGAGAGATAGATAGATAGATAGATCGATAGATAGATAGATAGATAGATAGATAGATAGATAGATAGATAGATAGATAGATATGCACTAACTCGGGGTAGGTTTAAAAGTAATCAATAATTACTGCTGGATCGCAAAAATATGAGAGCTAAAATACAAATTATGTGTTACATATTTCAGAAACATATCTCTCTATCTCTCTCTCTCTCTCTCTCTCTATATATATATATATATATATATATATATACATATATGGTGCTAAAGCTATTTATTTATTTATTTTTTTCAACTTTAACTCCTATATAATTTTATTTCAAGCTACCATATCGCAGAATGGTTCTTGCGTGTAGTGTTTAGATAGCATTTTATTATTATTATTATTATTATTATTATTATTAGTATTAGTAGTAGTAGTAGTAGTAGTAGTAGTAGTATTACTATTGTTATAAAGAATTTTATTTGATATGCAAATTACCATATCGCACGGTAGTCTTAAGGGTAGTATATTATTATTATTATTATTTGGATTATTATTAGTATTATTTATTTATATATAAGTAACATTTTAAGCTGAATTATTTCGACACTTGATTGGGGAAATGGTAGTTTGATCTGTACCATTGGAGAGCCATGCATATAACTGTCCTGTTTTTAAATCTCCGAAACAGTTACATGGTAAACAGCTGATGATCCCCGTGTTAATATTAGATGCTTACGTTTAGGTCTCCTGTTTTTGTTTCACTGTTAGATACTTAATCCCAATTTTTATTTTATTTACTTACTATTATATATTTTATTTATTTATGAATTTTCCAACAAATGTTAAGTCTGCACTATTTTGGATTAAGTTAGTTTCTATGGGAATTTAAACTGCATTTTCCTTTTTTTTGTCTTTTTGTTTAAAATAACCCAAAGCTTCTTTAGACTATATATGTTTGTCTGATGTCTGGATGATTATAAAAAATCATTTATTTAATATTTCGGGAAAAGAAACTTCTCAGATGTTAATTATTTTTAGCAAAGGGAAGTTTCTTTTCCCGAAATATTAAATAAATTATTTTTATAATCATCCGGACATCACACAAACAGCTAACACCACTCTTCCTGTTATGTAAGATTTTCAGAAAAAAATAAATAGTAAGTCACATTTCGCATTCGATTTATAATTTTTGTTCGTTCCAGCTTACATCTTATTCGGAACTTGCATTGTCCACATCCTTTTAAAAACACACTACTAATATATATATATATATATATATATATATATATATAGTCTAGGATTTCCGGTTTGTTGCTTTCATAGTTTGTGGGCTGCGGTGTTGTCTGATAGCGGAAATAATTATATATATATATATATATATATATATATATATATATAATTGTATATACGAAGAATTAGTAATATACAATTGGTCTTCTCAAACACACTTTGAAAATAACACGTAAGTATGTACCCATTTTTTTTTATTTGTCTTATAGTGTCCAATGTAAAACTGTGTTTGTCTTGTACATGATATTTTGTCTCTATGTAAACTGTTCTTCCAAAATGCTTTTCATGTTATGTTTTCATGTAAACGCTTCTGTTCACTTCCACTAAAATATTAATTCCTCACACACTTTTATATAAGTTCCGCTGGCAAAAGTTCTCTCATTAAATGTTAGTCCATCTCATGACAGTTCTTGCGACAATAGTAACATTATTGGTCTCATGGTAATTATTACTGTTATGTTCTTGGAATGCTATTTCTCTGTTCTTAGCCCCTGATAATATATTTGGAATCACATCGAATATAGTTTTTTAATTTTTCATCTCTTTTACTATAACTATTATTATCAATCGATTAATTATTTATAATATTATAACTATTATTCTTAGTAGTAGTATTGCTATTGTTATCATTACTATTATTATTATTATTATGATTATTATTATTATTACTATTATTATTATTATTATTATTATGAGTATTATTAGTATTACTTATTTTTCTATAACTACCATTGTTATTACTCTTATTACAATTGTGATTACTATTATTGATAGTATAATGTATACCATAGTTACTGTTGTTCTTGGTATAATTGTCATTATTTTTACTATCTTGAATATTATAGAGGGAACTAATATAATTTTATGTACATATTTTATTCATTTTTATCGGTAAAAATCATATGTTTGTGAAATAAGTAATATGTTGATGTTAAAGCTAAACTTCTATTTGTGAACATATGTATGGAAGCTGACGAGCGAAATATTGGAATTCGGTAAAAAATAAATGAATAAAAACAATTCTTAAACGTCTCGGAAACGATCGTACGCCTAACCGTTGTTGATCTTACATCTTTGGGATAGTAATAAATAATGTTGCAAATGTTTTTATCTGCACTCATTCTATATAATATATATATATATATATATATGTGTGTGTGTGTGTGTGTGTGTATACGTGTATGTGTGCATAAAGGTGTGTACGTCTGTATTTACGTAAGCACGTGTGTTTGTCAGTGTCGGTATAAGTAATTGGCAGAAGCAGGTACGTGTCTTATTT